>OU342745.1:231997447-232507534 GCA_910589775.1 Avena eriantha
TGTGGACCCATATGTGGTTTGTGAGAAGACCACACATGCAATCACACTTGGTGGATCCATGTGTGGTTCCTGAGAAGAACACACATGCAATAACACTGGTGGATCCATGTGTGGTTCATGAGAGGAACACAGTTCCAATGACATTGGGTCTGGTTCATGAAATGAACACACATGCAATGACACTTGTGTATCCTTATGTGGTTTGTGAGAATAATAGACATTCAATGACACTGGGTGTGGTTCATGAAAAGACCACACATCCAATGACACTGGTGGATCCATATGTGGTTTGTGAAAAGAACACACATTCAATCACACTTGGTGGATCCATGTGTGGTTAATGAAAAGAGCAGACATGCAATGACACTGGTGGATCCATGTGTGTTTTGTGAGAAGAACACACATCCAATGACACCGGTGGATCCTTATATGGTTTGTGAGAAGAACAGACATGCAATGACTCTAGATGTGGTTCATGAGAAGAACACACATCCAATGACACTAGTGGATCCATGTGTACACTGTGAGAGGAACACACATGCAATGACACTCGGTGTGGTTCATGAGAAGAACAGACATGCAATGACACTTGGTGGATCCATGTGTGGTTCATGAGAAGAACACACATGCAATGACACTGGTGGATCCATGTGTGGTTTGTGATAAGAACACACATCCAATGACACTGGTTGTGGTTCATGAGAAGAACACACATGCAATGACACTGGTGCATCCATGTATGGTTTGTGAGAAGAACACACATGCAATGACACTGGGTGTGGTTCATGAGAAGAACACACATCCAATGACACTGGTGGATCCATGTGTACAATGTGAGAGGAACACACATGCAATGACACTAGGTGTGGTTCATGAGAAGAACACACATGCAATGACACTAGTGTATCCTTATGTGGTTTGTGAGAATAACAGACATGAAATGACTCTTGTTGTGGTTCATGAGAAGAACACACCTGCAATGACACTGGTGGATCCATGTGTGGTTTGTGAGAGGAACAGACATGCAAGGACACTGGTTGTGGTTCATGAAAAGAAGACACATGCAATGACACTGGTGGATCCATGTGTGGTTTGTGAGAAGAACACACATGCAATGACACTAGGTGCGGTTCATGAGAAGAACACACATCCAATGACACTGGTGGATCCATGTGTACAATGTGAGAGGAACACACATGCAATGACACTAGGTGTGGTTCATGAGAAGAACACATATGCAATGACACTGGTGTATCCTTATGTGGTTTGTGAGAATAACGGACATGCAATGACTCTTGTTGTGGTTCATGAGAAGAACACACATGCAATGACACTGGTGGATCCATGTGTGGTTTGTGACAGGAACAGACATGCAATGACACTGGTTGTGGTTCATGAAAATAACACACATGCAATGACACTGTTGCATCCATATGTGGTTTGTGAGAAGAACACACATGCAATCACACTTGGTGGATCCTTGTGTGGTTTTTGAGAAGAACACACATGCAATGACACCGGTGGATCCATGGCTGGTTCATGAGAGGAACACACATCCAATGACACTGGGCGTGGTTCATGAAAAGAACACACATGCAATGTCACTGGTCTATCATTTTCTGGTTTGTGAGAATAACAGATATTCAATGACACTGGGTGTGGTTCATGAAAAGAACACACATGCAATGACACTGGTGGATCCATGTGTGGTTTGTGAGAGGAACACACATCCAATGACACTGGGTGTGGTTCGCGAGAAGAACACACATCCAATGACACTGGTGGATCCATGTGTGGTTTGTGAGAAGAACACACATCCAATGACACTTGGTGGATCCATGTGTGGTTTGTGAGAAGAACACACATGCAATGACACCGGTGGATCCATGTGTGGTTCATGAGACGAACAGACATCCAATGACACTGGGTGTGGTTCATGAAAAGAACACACATGCAATGACACAGGTGTATCCTTATGTGGTTGGTGAGAATAACATACATTCAATGACACTTGGTGTGGTTCATGAGAAGATAACACGTGCAATGACACTGGTGGATCCATGTGTGGTTTGTGAGAGGAACACACATCCAATGACACTAGGTGTGGTTCATGAGAAGTACACACATCCAATGACACTAGTGGATCCATGTGTGGTTTATGAGAAGAACACACATGCAATCACACTTGGTGGATCCATGTGTGGTTCATGATAAGAACACACATGCAATGACACTGGTGGATCCATGTGTGGTTTGTGAGAGGAACAGACATGCAATGACACTGGGTGTGGTTCATGAAAAGAACACACACCCAATGACACTGGTGGACCCATATGTGGTTTGTGAGAAGAACACACATGCACTCACACTTGGTGGATCCATGTTTGGTTCCTGAGAAGAACACACATGCAATAACACTGGTGGATCCATGTTAGGTTCATGAGAGGAACACACTTCCAATGACACTGGGTCTGGTTCATGAAATGAACACACATGCAATGACACTTGTGTATCCTTATGTGGTTTGTGAGAATAATAGACATTCAATGACACTGGTTGTGGTTCATGAAAAGAACACACATCCAATGACACCAGTGGATCCATATGTGGTTTGTGAAAAGAACACACATTCAATCACACTTGGTGGATCCATGTGTGGTTAATGAAAAGAGCAGACATGCAATGACACTGGTGGATCCATGTGTGTTTTGTGAGAAGAACACACATCCAATGACACTGGTGGAACCTTATGTGGTTTGTGAGAAGAACAGACATGCAATGACTCTAGATGTGGTTCATGAGAAGAACACACATCCAATGACACTGGTGGATACATGTGTACACTGTGAGAGGAACACACATGCAATGACACTGGGTGTGGTTCATGAGAAGAACAGACATGCAATGACACTTGGTGGATCCATGTGTGGTTCATGAGAAGAACACACATGCAATGACACTGGTGGATCCATGTGTGGTTTGTGATAAGAACACACATCCAATGACACTAGTTGTGGTTCATGAGAAGAACACACATGCAATGACACTGGTGCATCCATGCATGGTTTGTGAGAAGAACACACATGCAATGACACTAGGTGTGGTTCATGAGAAGAACACACATCCAATGACACTGGTGGATCCGTGGGTACAATGTGAGAGGAACACACATGCAATGACACTAGGTGTGGTTCATGAGAAGAACACACATGCAATGACACTGGTGTATCCTTATGTGGTTTGTGAGAATAACAGACATGAAATGACTCTTGTTGTGGTTCATGAGAAGAACACACATGCAATGACACTATGGATCCATGTGTGATTTGTGAGAAGAACACACATCCAATGACAATGGGTGTGGTTCATGAGAAGAACACACATGCAATGACACTGGTGGATCCATGTGTGGTTCGTGAGAGGAACACACACGCAATGACACTGGGTGTGGTTTATGAGAAGACCACACATCCAATGACACTGGTGGATCCATGTGTACAATGTGAGAGGAACACACATGCAATGACACTATGTGTGGTTCATGAGAAGAACACACATGCAATGACACTGGTGTATCCTTATGTGGTTTGTGAGAATAACAGACATGCAATGAGTCTTGCTGTGGTTCATGAGAAGAACACACATGCAATGACACTGGTGGATCCATGTGTGGTTTGTGAGAGGAACAGACATGCAATGACACTGGTTGTGGTTCATGAAAAGGACACACATGCAATGACACTGGTGGATCCATATGTGGTTTGTGAGAAGAACACACATGCAATCACACTTGGTGGATCCATGTGCGGTTCATGAGAAGAACACACATGCAATGACACCGGTGGATCCATGTGTGGTTGATGAGAGGACTACACATCCAATGACACTGGGTGTGGTTCATGAAAAGAACACACATGCAATGACACTGGTGGATCCTTATGTGGTTTTTGAGAAGAACACACATGCAATGACACTGGGTGTGATTCATGAAAAGTACACACATCCAATGACACTGGTGGATCCATGTGTGGTTCATGAGAGGAACACACATCCAATGACACTGGGTGTGGTTCATGAGAAGAACACACATGCAATGACACTGGTGGATCCATGTGTGGTTTGTGAGAAGAACAGACATGCAATGACACTGGTGTGGTTCATGAAAAGAACACACATCCAATGACACTGGTGGATCCATATGTGGTTTGTGAAAATAACACACATTTAATCACACTTGGTGGATCCATGTGTGGTTAATGAAAAGAGCAGACATGCAATGACACTAGTGGATCCATGTGTGGTTTGTGAGAAGAACACACGTCCAATGACACCGGTGGATCCATATGTGGTTTGTGAGAAGAACAGACATGCAATGACTCTAGATGTGGTTCATCATAAGAACACACATCCAATTACACTGGTGGATCCATGTGTACACTGTGAGAGGAACACACATGCAATGACACTGTGTGTGGTTCATGAGAAGAACAGACATGCAATGACACTTGGTGGATCCATGTGTTGTTCATGAGAAGAAAACACATGCAATGGCACTAGTGGATCCATGTGTGGTTTGTGAGAAGAACACACATCCAATGACACCGGTGGATCCTTATGTGGTTTGTGAGAAGAACAGACATGCAATGACTCTAGCTGTGGTTCATGAGAAGAACACACATAAGGAGACACCTCTCTCTATCTTTCATAGAAGCCCAAACATGTGCTCACCCTGTCTGCTACTCCCTAATTGGTTGTCACAGTTGTCACGCGGATCGTGCGCACCAACCGTTGATTTTGTGCGATCCAACAATGATTGTTGCACACATCGTGCCCTACATAGTACAGCATGAGACAGCACGGATGTCTCCCTCAGCGAGACTTCTACAAGAAGGAACACGATGCCGTCCATGGAAAAAGTCGTCGAGCAGTCATGTCATGTTTAATCAAGTCTGAAAAGCCTACTACTGCTACTACTACGCCACAACGCATGCGTCATCGAGTGCAGGGTCGTCGATGGACAGCTGCAATTTATTGCCACTTGATTTTAATAAGACATATCCCATTTTTTATGCAGCGGCTCTCAATCTCACTTCCAACTGGGCCCGACCGTAAGAAGCTTGCACGCTCTAGCCGGCTATCCGCCTTCATCAACACATCCCTCTACCCGATCTAGCACAACCCCACAAATCTCGCCGTACAGCCACCTACCTCCCCTCTACATTTCCACTTTTAACTATCGCCAATTTTAGGGCTATGTCAAACTTCGTAGATAGAAATTGTGTATGTGCCCTTTGCATGCGGCTCAATACAGAAGTGCCATGCACGGCCCGGGAAAAAACGTGATGTACCGTGCGCGTGTCACGGTGCACGATTCAGTAGACTATGCGGCGCGTTGCACGGTGGTGCAACAAAACATGCCTTGCTTCCATCCACCTTAACTATAGAGACCCTCTACGCACACACACTCTCACTCCTGCTCAGTGTCTCCACGCAACCCTCTCCACTGTCCCACCAGCACTCACAAACTCCCGAGAATACCCCATCCGCGCCGGCGATGGCTGAGGAGGATAAGGTGGCCATCACCGCCCCCGAGACCGCCGGCGAGGAGGCCCCCGTCTCCTTGCCGGTCCCCCTCGACGCGTTGAAAGCAGCCGCCGTCCCTATCCAGATCCCAGTCAAGGCCCTCGCCGGTCACAAGCAGATCAAGCACTTCTTGGGAACCTACGATCCAGATAAGTACATTGCTCCACTGAACCCCTACGACACCGGCATCGACGACCCATGGTCGGAGGTAACTAGGGTTTGCTCCCCTCCCCTGGTTCTTCTACCGTTCCCATCGTTGGATGCTAGATCTTGGTTTATTAGGATTCGCTTGTTCGCATTTCGATTGCTCGATCTTCTTACATCATCTACTCCCCTATTTTCCTTTTCTTCCAATAGGTTTCCGGCAACAATGTGTGCAGCGATGACAAGTCCATTCACACCAAGGCTCGTCAGGTGCTGAGGAGGCTGCGGGCCGACCAGTATGACGCCTTCCTCAAGCACGGCGACTACAAATGCCCCTTCCGTAAGGGGATTGCCTACTGTTAGGCGAGTCACGCCGGCGGCACCAACTTCAACACCTTACTGAAGCATGCAGATGCCGTGGGCTCCGGCATCCACAAAGGCGGCAAGCGCGAGACCATGAACATCAACACCTACATCGCTGAACACTGGGCTCTTGGCATTCACCTCCGAAACCTCCAGCGGGTGGCCATCAAAGAGGGCCGCATGCCTCCAATCAGGCCCAAGGCCCCCAAGCTCAAGGGACTGGGCAACAAGAAGTGGCGGAGGTGCCGGAGGGAGGCGGAGGCGCTGGCGAATGAATGGGTTGGATGTGTCCTTGAATGTATCTACATCTGCGGCGGCTACTATTGCTAAGCAGCTACTTTTGATTTTCTATATTTTGCTTGCATCATATTTCTGGCTGAATGCATCGAACCTTGTTAAGCAACCTACTTTCTATCGCTATATCCTATTTAGCTACGCACAGCTATATCTACATTTGTTTTGTTTTCTAAATGAATGTATTCTGCCTGGTGTGATTTGCTGCTCTAGATTTGCTACCTGATCGGAGGCAAAAAGAGGTCCAAAAGGGAACGAATTATCAAAGAGAGAATCTTCTCTAGATTTGCTACCAATTTGGGCAAGATGAAACATATCTGTTTAGCGGGAGAGGAAAATGGTACTATTTCAAACTGCCAGTTAACGAGCTACCATCTTGACGAGGCCCCATCTTGATGTCTCCCTCTACAAGAAAGAACACGTTGCCATCCATGGAAAAAGTCGTCGAGTGGTCATGTCATGTTTAATCAAGTCTGAAAAGCCTACTACTGCTACTACAACACATGCACAGGGCAACGGGGTCATCGAGTGCACGGTTGTCGACGGCTGCAATTTATTGCCACTTGATTTTAATAAGACTTATCCCATTTTTACACAACGGTCTCAATCTCACTTCCAACTAGGCCCTACCGCTAGTAACTTCCATGAGTCAAGGCCCCCCTTGAGTAGATCTAACGTTGCTAGAAATTGGTTCCACGCCACTTGCATGCAGTGGAATCGAGGTCTGCCATGAGCGTGTTTTCAATGCAGCCCTAAAGTGCAAATCGTGGTTGTTTCGAAAAAAAGAGGTGGAGATCATGGTAGCCCCCTGCCCACCACACGTGTCCACTCGAGGACTACGAACGGTCCGGTGTTTAACCCCCCTCGACCTTCTTCTTCCATGTGCTCGTGTCATTTTCCCCCAGTCTGTCTAGTCCCAAGACCCCAATCTACACCTACCGCACGCGTCGAAGCTCCCTCGCTTGCACTACCTCCTTCCCTTGGGGCGCCATGAAGCGTACGCGTGGAGACGAGCTAGAGGTGAAGCCAGTTGAAGGCGCAGCAGCAGATGTCTCGGTCGTCGCCAAGCAGGCAGAGGCGTCTTCTCCGGGCACGAACGCCGCTCGTCGCTGCGCCGTCAAGGGTGTGAGCTCATCTCTCTAGCCAGTAGCCATCGCCGCCGAGCAGTAGGTGGCCCACAACGTCGTGGTGCCAGTGGTAGATCTAGATGGGAGGCAGGCAGTAGGCGGAGGCAATCCGGTGCTCCACATCAACAACCCCATCACCGTACAAGAAATCTTCGACGCAATCACGGAGAATGATGAGTTCAAGGAGGAGGTCCCTGATGAGGAGTCTGAGGTACTACATTGTTAGCTTCTCTAGTCGCAGCTGCAGATTTCACTGTTCATACATAGGATTTGCTCAATTGTGTACAGATTCTTTTGCTCTTGAAGTAGGGTAGTGTATATACGGTTCGATCGGTCGATTGATACATCTACCATCTAGTCACAAAACCCCAATCCATCTAGTCACAAAACCCCAATCTGCTCATATGCCATCTAGTTGAGTTTGCTAGTTGAGTGTTGATTTCGATACACAGCATGCCTATAACATTACATTTCTATTCCTTACTGAGCCCAATGATTCAGTTTTGCCCCGAAATAGTGCAAGGGCATCTGATGGTGTCGTTTTCTTAGGGATGGTTAGTGAACCTGAGGCAGCAATGCACATAAACAATATAGGTTGTGCTGTTGGTATTTTGGTACTCCGACTCCATCGCTGAAAAAAATGAGGCCCTAATTTTTTGTCATATGGAACCTATATATATAATCTTTCTATTGTTCCTGATCTATGAATGTGTTGTATGATGCATATGTATATCCCTGAACATTGTTTTGTATAGTTACATTTCAATTTCTTATTGTGGCCAATGATTCAAATTTGCCCCAAAGAGAGGCAGACACATTGGTGTCAGATTTTTCTAGGGATGAGTTAGCGAACCTGGGGCCATGTACAAGATCAATATAAGCTGTGCAATTGTTACTTGGTTCGCTTACGCCATCCCTGTAGAAACTTATGAGGCTGCAATCTTTATTCTACATTCATAGAACTATGATATTTGAATTATCTATTCCATGCATTCATAGTGTATAAGAATTACATTTTAGTTTGTCACCGAGGCCGATGATTGAAATTTTCCCCAAAAGAGTTCAAGGGGAGACACGTATGATGGTGTCGTGTTTTAGGGATGGGTTGGTGAACCTGAGGCAGCAATGCACACAAACAATATAGGTTGTGTTGTTGGTACTTTGGTTCTCCAACTCCATCTCTGAAACAAATTATGAGGCCCTTGATTTATTCTCATATGAAACTACATATATGATCCTTGATTTGTTTCTGATATTTTAATGATTGGTATGATGCATATGTATATGAATGGTTTTGATCATAAGTATTTTTAACATGTACCTTAAGATTAATTGTTTGGTTTTTTATTTATAATTACAATATTTAGGCTTGTTTTTGTACTTGACTATGTATATCCCTGAATATTGTTTTGTACGATTACATTTCAATTTCTTATCGTGGCCAATAATTCAAATTTGCCCTAAAGAGAGGCAGACACATTGGTGGCAGATTTTTCCAGGGATGAGTTAGCAAACCTGGGGCCATGTACAAGATCAATATAAGTTGTGCAATTGTTACTTGGTTCGCTTACGCCATCCCTATAGAAACTTATGAGGCTGCAATCTTTATTCTACATTCATAGAACTATGATATTTGAATTATCTATTCCATGCATTCATAGTGTATAAGAATTACATTTCAGTTTGTCACTGAGGCCGATGATTGAAATTTTCCCCAAAAGAGTTCAAGGGGAGACACATAGGATGGTGTCGTGTTTTAGGGATGGGTTGGTGAACCTGAGGCAACAACGCACACAAACAATATAGGTTGTGATGTTGGTACTTTGGTTCGCCAACTGCATCACTGAAACAAATTATGAGGCCCTAGATTTATTCTCATATGGAACTACATATATAATCCTTGAATTGTTTCTGATCTTTTAATGATTGGTATGATGCATATGTACATGAATGGTTTTCATCATAAGTATTTTTAACATGTACCTGAAGATCAATTGTTTGGTTTTTTATTTATAATTACAATATTTAGGCTTGTTTTTGTACTTGACTATGTATATCCCTGAATATTGTTTTGTACGATTACATTTCAATTTCTTGAGTTGTAATACAATTCAATCATATGTATGAATTCTAAGTTATGTTCTTAAAAATCAACATGAGGATGATGATGAAGTGGAAGATAGCAAGGTATCCAGGGACAACAAGAGCCGCTACGTGCTGAGGCGGTTACGGTATGGGCTAATCCATTTCCACCGTAGGGGGAAACTATTTTGCCCATTTTGTGGCAGAGCAATCACGTGGACCTCGACAACATGATCCAGCATGCGGATGGCGTTGCCACAAGGGGAGGCAGAAGCCATAGGCCGATTACCTTGGCACGGCACGCAGCCTTTGGCAAATTCCTCCGGGATTATGTCAGGACTGGCCTATATCCCATCTACTAGGTTGTCCCTGCCTCCTGCTAATGCCCCTGCCCTGCTAGGCGTCTCCGTGTCACCGCCTCCTGCTGTTGCCCCTGCTTTTATTTTGTTCTAGTTAATTATTACCTGTGTGTAGCATGTAAGAGAATATATTTGTGGTGTCTCTAGTGAACCTTCTATATTAATCTACTCCTTTATATGGAGTGCCTTAAAGTTTCTAGTGTTCAATTATATTTACTGGTCATGCTCATGCACACTACAAAATATTTCTAGTGCTCGATTATATTATAATTGTTAAGAAATACATCAACAAGTTTCCTCTGTCGGACCGGTGACCACCTCAATAATTAGCTTGATATAGTGCCTCATCACCTTGACCTGGACGACGAGCAGATCATCAAGCCAAATTCTATTTTTAGCATAGAATTCAGCCCAGGGGTCGGTGAACTCAATGCAATCATCATATACTTCCGATATGCGATATCGCCCCAAGATTTTCAGGCCTTTGTTACAATTATTCTTCATGCATACACAATAGAACCCTTACAGGTCCAACATGGCAGAACTTGAGCTACCACAGAGACCTCGGCAGAGGTGGCAGAATTGGTGCGGGTGCAACCACGGCGACGGCGAGCTCGGATTCTAGAGGAGGAAAACAGAACCGAGCATGGTCGACACGGTGATAGATCTCACCGAGAACCAATTCTCGTCCCCGCACCGTGCCATCGGTGCATCCATGGTGAGGGCAAGCTCCAACTCAGGATGGGGAGGAGAGCGGGGCCGAGCAGCTTCATCACGTCCCAGCTCTGCGCCATGGCCGCGACCACAGATTGTCGCTCCGGGGAAGAAGAAGACGTGTAATGGATGCAGGCGCCAACGCTGCAAGCCTACAGGGAGGAGAGCTGGGCCGAGCAAGTTCGTCCACGTCCCAGGTCCGTGCCATTGCTGCGACACCCCACAGATTGCCGCTCCGGGGAAGAAGAAGACACGTAATGGATGCAGGCACCAACACTGCAAGCCTAATTGACACCTAAGCAACGGGAGCGACATAACGGTGAGAACTGACGGGGGGCCAACTTGACGGCCGTTAGCCTGATTTTTTGTATTAAAACGTAAAGTTGAATTCGTGCCGAAAAAGACCCTCTGAGTATTTGGCACACCAACTGTAGTCATCGTGGCTGATTTCAGGGAACTTGGGTACCGCGCTGCCTGGGCGCCCCAACTTTCGGGCCGCAAAATGATATTCTCGGACCAGGGGCCCACACCACTTGGTGGTGCGGCCAGGGCTAGCTCGTGCCACCACATGGTGGCCAGCCCCTGGCCCCTCTCCGTCTCGTCTTCTGGGTCCGTGAGTCTTCCGGTAAAATATCGACTTTGGCTTTTGTCAGGTCGAATTCCGAGAATATTCATTTTTTGGCTTTTCTAGAACGAAAAACAGAAGAAAATAGGCAACTGGCACTGTGGCATCTTGTTAATAGGTTAGTTCCCGAAAATTTGTAAAAGTACTCCAAAGTGTGGACAAAACATAAGAAAGTAGATATAAAACAAGCATGGAACATCAGAAATTATAGATACATTTGCAATGTATCATTAATTCAAAGGATGCTAAAAAGGGCATGCAAACTTCAATGGTTCAAGTAAGTGTAGCGGAGTTGGAATCTTCATCGTGATGAAACTGTTAAAAGAGTTTAATTTCATCAGAAATGACGAAGATGCTTGCATTTGCAAGAAATTAAGTGGGAGCACTGAGACATATTTATAATACATTATGTAGAGGAGATGGTGTTGATTATAAATGATGTATCTTTTATTGATTCAGGGTTAAGAATTTCATTAAAATTAGATTTCGATGAAAGACTTGGGCAAAACCAGAATATTAGGAATCAATGTCTATATGGATAGGCGCTAATATGGTTGTGCCACACGTACATATATGATATATTGAATGAGTTCAATATGGAAACGACAAGAAAGATTCTTGCCGCATGGAAAGGGCTGAGTCAAGATTCAAGTGTATCGACACTTGTTAAGTGAAACGAGATTCAAGTGTTTTTGACACATGGTGAAATAAATCACATGAATATTTTTATCAATCATATATACCGTGATATGTACATATCTAGATATGTCCTATGCTCTAAATGTTATGTGCATATACCAGAATGATTCATAAGATGATCATTGGACGATAGTAAAGATATTCTTATGAGCTTTGGAAGAACTAAGAATATGTTATTTATAGGTGACAAATAGTTACAAATAGTTTATTGTAAAGTATTACACTGATACTAGTTTTGTCACAAGATACAGTTTATCTAAATTTAAACGATGGGTGGCACAATGTAATGGAAAGGAGGTTTCATGATGGATTTGGATGAGTTCCAAAGTTAAGACATTGTGATGGATACTACAATAAAAGGCTAAGTATATGACTGTTATAGTAGCAGCAAAGGAGGGCATTTGTGTTAAGTACTTTGTTATCAAACTAGTTGTGGTTCACAATGGGCTAGTACTATGAAGATATATATTGTGTGACCATTATATCAACATGCTTTAACCCAAAGGAACTAAATGTCTCACCAAAGGACTAAATTTATACAATGTAATCTCATTAGAGAATGAGTGATGCATAGAGACGAAAGACATGCAAATACACACGGACCTGAAAGTGTTAGATCCAGAGATTATGGTTACCACTAGAAAACACGTATATACAACACCAAAAATCCATAGGTGTTGAATGCGCAAGTTTTTCAAAACTACATTATTAACTCTAGTGCAAGTGGGAGACTGAAGGGAATATGCCCGAGAGGCAATAATAAAGTGGTTATTATCTTATTCCACGTTTATGATAAATGTTTATTTGCATGCTATAATTGTATTAATTGGAAACGTTAATACATGTGTGTTTAATAAACAAATAAAGAGTTCCTAGTTATGCCTCTCATATAAACTAGCTCATTGATTAACAAGATGATCAAGGTTTCCTAATCATGGGCATTGGATGTTGTTAATAACGAGGTCACAACATTGGTGGAATGGTGTGATGAACATTCATCCGAAGTATAGCAATACGATCAAAGTCATTGTGTTTAAATTGCTATAACATCATATAAAGTAACTTTAGTCCTTAGACCATGATATAATGTCAATCATTAACATCGGAAGAGTAACTTGATAACATCAAATGTCACACCGTAACAGGGTGACAATAAAGGTGGGTTCAAATACTCCAAAAGTGTTATGTAAAGGCTCGTGGATCAAGAGTGGTATCACATTGATGTAGCTTGCAAGCAAGTGATAAGATCACTAGAATGTTATATCACGAGAACAAGAAAAGTGTACTTGTGGGTAACAAGATCAAACTAGGTATGCGGATACCAATGATCGAATCTTGGGCATGTAATATATTGTGAGACAAAGGGATTTAGTTACAAACATTAAAGGTTCTCATGATCACTGGAGTCATCGTTCAATGTGTGGGAGTCAGTACAGATCTCCAGGTCCCGCTACTGATTACTGATTGGAGAGGGGTCTCGATCATTTCTGCATTATTCATGAATCGTAGGGTGATACACTTATGGGATACCGACACCATTTGAAGAAAATATGTTTCAGAAAAAGATTATGAAAGCGCTGGAATTATTTTGATGGAAACCAGAATTGTTTTGGGTGAAATTGCTGAAAATGGTTATGCATGTGATATTGAAATGTTGCAGGGGGTTTATGTGAATGTTTGTTCATTAATGTAATTAACAAAATTCTGATTAAAATAAATAAAAGAGTTTTATTTAATGAGAACTTGCATTAAATTTGTTGGAAAATTAATGCAAAGTGAGTGGAGTTGGTTTTAATGGGAGTGGGATTAGTGGAAGCTCCACTCACCATTATGGAGGGAGAGGTGGGGGCACCACCATGCCATGTGCATGGAGCCTTGGGAGCTGCATGTTGGGTTCGCAGCATAGGAAACAAAAAAATCCTATGATGGGAACTATTAAGCACCAAGATCTATCTACCTAGATATAAACAACGCATGGATATACATCCATAGAGAACATACCCTTGAAGACCAACAAAGTGTTATGAGGTTGAACTCGTGGGTGATGTAGTCCACGCTTGCCGATCTCAAGATCGAGAGGAAGTCCAGCGCCACAAATCAGCAGCGCATCCATGATCACACACACATCTGGTCCACCGAACAACCTCTGCCTCCATGCTCCAGTGATAGAGCGGAAGCAACAACACCTTCTAGACGAAAATCCATCAGGAACATGTATCTCGCTAAACCAAGACCATGGGGGAATAATTCTAGAGGGAGAGAACCTTCACGAGGAGGTGTAAGATGAGAGGAGGGAGTGGGGAGCTTTTTATAGGGGAGAGAGGGAAGCCCCTCCCATGTCCAGTGGCCAAGGTGGGTGCCCCCATCTCTTCCTCATTCATGTGGTGGAGCTCCCACTCACATCAGTTTAGCCTCCACTCAAAATTCCACTCATCCCCATTGAATTTCCACCAAATTTAATGCAAACTCTCATTTAATAAAACTCTATTATTTTATTCAGAGTTTTATTAATTACTTTAATTAACAAACATTCACATAAAACCCCCTACAACATTTCGACATCACATGCAAAACGAATTTCAGCAATTTCACCCAAAACAATTTCGATGTTCATTGAAATAATTCCAACGCTTTCTAGTTCTTTTCTCCGGAACATATTTTCTCCAAATGGTGTCGGTATCCCTTAAGTGTGTCACCCTATGGTTCACAAATAATGCAGACATGGTCGAGACCATTCTCTGATCAATAGTCAGCAACGAGACCTGGAGATCCGTACTGACTCCTACACATTCAACGATGACTTCTATGATCGTGAGAACCTTTAACGTTAATAACTAAACTTGTTTGTCTCGCTATATATTACATGTCTGAGCGGTATCCCCATACCAAGTTTGATCTTGTTATTGACATGCACTATTTTCTCATTCCCATGATATAACATTCTAGTGATCACATCACTTGCTTGCAAGCTATCTCAATGTGATATCACCAAGAGGGTGCAGAGCATATCAATCTATCATAGGGATGGACAAATCCCACTCTTGATCCATGATCCTCTACATAACACCTTCGGTGTATCTGAACCCACCTTTATTGTCACCCTATTATGGTGTGACGTTTAATGTTATCAAGTTACTCTTCTAGTGTTAGTGATTGACATGATCTCATGGTCTAAGGACTAGAATTACTTCATATGATGTTGTAGCAATTTAAACACAATGACTTTGGTCATATTGCTATACTTCGGATGAATGTTCATCACATCATTCAACCAATTATGTGACCACATTATTAACAACATCCAATGTCCATGATCAGGTAACCTTGATCATCTTGTTAATCAACGAGCTAGTTTATAAGAGAGGCATAACTAGGAACCCTTCATTTGTTTATTAAACACACATGTATTAATGCTTCCAATCAATACAATTATAGCATGCAAAATAAACATCTATCATATACTTGGAATAATATAATAGTAACTTTATTATTGCCTCTTGGGCATATTCCCTTTAGTCTCTCCCACTTGCACTAGAGACAATAATCTAGTTTACATAGTGATAAATCTAACACCCATGGAGTTCTGGTGTTAATCCTGTTTTGCACTAAGAGAACTTTAGTCAATGAATCTTCTACATTTAGATCCATGTGTACTTTACAAATCTTTATATCTACATCCTTGACATGCTCACGGATGGAGTGAAACCGGTGCTTAATATGCTTAGAATTCTTGTTAGACCTTGGTCCCTTGGCATTGGCTAAGTCTCCATTGTTCTCACAATAGATCACCATTGGGTCCAACACACTAGGAACCACACCTAGTTTAGTTATGAACTCTTTCATCCAAACCGCATCCTGCACCGCTTCTAAAGCAGTAACATATTCCGCCTCCGTTGTTGATCCCGCCACCACAGGTTGTTTGGAGCTCCTCCAACTAACTACTGCTCCATTCATGAGAAATACGTATCCGGATTGAGACTTAGAGTCATCCGGAGCGGTGTCAAAGCTAGCATCGACATAACACTTAGCGACTAGCTCTTCTTCACCTTCGTACACAAGAAACATATCCTTAGTTCTTCTTAAGTACTTAAGGATATTCTTGACCACTATCCAGTGTTCTGAACTTGGATCATATTGGTACCTACTGGTCAAACTAATAGCATGTGCCACATCCAGTCTTGTACATAGCATGGCATACATTATAGAGCCCATGACCGAGGCATAGGGGATTTTATCCATTATCTCTCTTTCTTCTGCCGTAGTCAGACTTTGAGTCTTACTCAATGTCTTGCCTTGCAACATAGGTAAGAACCCCTTTTTACTTCCATCCATTTTAAACTTCTTTAAAATCTTATCAAGGTATGTACTTTGTGATAGCCCAATTAGGCGTCTTGATCTATCTTCATAGATCTTAATGCCTAATATGTATGATTCTTCACCAAGGTCCTTCATCGAAAATTTGATGTTTAGATAACTTTTAACACTATTTAAAAGATCTATATCATTTCCAATCAATAATATGTCATCCACATATAATATTAGAAATTCCGCATTGATCCCACTCACTTTCTTGTAAATACAAGCCTCTCCATAAGTTTGGACAAATCCAAACTCTTTGATCACCTCATGAAAGCCGAGATTCCAACTCCGGGATGCTTCCTTCAGTCCATAGATGGATCGCTGAAGTTTGCATACCTTGTCAGCATCCTTAGGATCGACAAAACCCTTTGGTTGTATCATATACAACTCTTCTTCAATATTACCATCGAGGAACATAGTTTTGACATCCATCTGCCATATTCTATAATAGAAATATGCAGCAATTGTTAACATAATCCTAAACGACTTTAGCATCGCTACAGGAGAGAAAGTCTCACCGTAGTCAACTCCTTGAATTTTTCGAAACCCCTTTGTGACAAGTCGAGCTTTATAGATGCTCACATTACCATCAGCATCAGTTTTCTTCTTGAAAATCCATTTATTCTCAACAGCCTTTCGGTCGTGAGGTAAGTCCACCAAGGTCTAAACCTGGTTTTTGTACATGGATCCCATCTCGGATTTCATGGCTTCTAGCCATTTGTTGGAATCCGGTCTCATCACCATTTCTTGATACGTCACAAGGTCATCAATTCCATATACCATGAAATTCACGATAGGATTTCCGTACAGTTCAGGAGCTGCATGTGCCCTGCTTGAACTACGAGGTTCGGCAGTGTCATCTTTCGGACTTGTTGGACTTGCCGGTGCTGGACCTGCTAGACTTGCTGGTGTTGGACCCACTAGACTTGCTAGACTTCATCACGATCTTGAGATCTGCAAGTGAATGACTATATCATCCACGAAATCAGATTTTGTTAACAAAGCTTCTCGGTATTCAAGGGTAAGATATCTATGGATGTATATGCACCCGTTGATTGTATCTAGATTTATAGTCTTGGTGCTTAGTTGTTCACATCGTAGGAATTTTTTGTTTCCTATCCTGCAAACCCAACAATTACATATCATCAACAAACTGAAGGGTAAGAAAAATCAGCAATTCAGTTGCCAATCAAGATTGAGCCCACAGGTAGCAGAGTCCCTAGTTTGCGTTCTCAATAGTGGTAATATAAGATAAGATGTAGAAATCAACCTTTATTAGCTAACCTGATAGTCGGAAAATTTGGTAACATGGTCTAGAGAAATGGTAGAGAAGATTCTAGAATGATGGAGAAGTGTGTTTTGAGCCTAGAATTGTTGAAGGCAAGGTTTTTTTCATAGAGTACGACCCTTACACAACCATTGAGGTGATTGTTTCTTAAAGTATATGGCATGTGGTTCGTAACATCCTGTTAATGCTAAAATAACCCTAATTTCTAAAGGAACTCTAGAATTGGTGGACTGGAGTGCATCATGCTAAAGGTCCAAACAAAATATAATCAAGTACATATAAGTAACTAAACTGATTACGATAAGACATACTCCCTCTATCCATAAATAAGTGTACTTCTAGGTTTGTCTTAACTCAAACCCTTTAAAGTTTGATCAATTCTTATGAAAAATGTAACCACATTTATGATACCAAAACAGTATCACTAGATCCATTTTGAAGTAGAGTTTCATAATATATCAATATGATGTCATATATGTTGCTAATATATACAATAAAGTTGGTGACATAGGTATACCCTACAGGTACTCGAGCTTGGTATATACGGTCCAAATACATACAGGCCCACAGTGTCGCCAAGGCCCAAACGAAAGGTTCGAGTAACCTATGGACTCTCGATTGCTTGAAGAACAAGAAGAAGTTAAAGAGAGAAAGTTTGAAGGGGAAAACCCTAACTTGTAACCAACTCTACCTGCTACCCCGGGACCTAGCCTATCTATATAAGGGCTAGGAGGGGGCGGCGAGGAGGACACACGCAACCCTAGTTTCCACCACCCTCGCCAGATTGCATCTTTGCACATTGTAATCTTCGATTCCCTCGATAATTCCACGAGCAGACAAGCAGGAGTAGGGACCTCTACGAGGCCTGAACCTGGGTAAATCTTTGTCCCCTATGTGCTTGTTTGCTAGCCGATAGATGTCTCTAGCGCTCCCTCCTTCTCCAAAACCCAAGTCCATAATAATGGGCATTGATGAGTTAAACCCTCGTCAATTGGCGTCGTCTGTGGGAATTGGGATTGCTGATGTTGTGGCTTCTTCGGCCCCATCAACTGCGATCTACAACTCCGCGACAGCGGAGATTTGCCAGCTCATCGGCGCGTTCGACTTCACCGTCCACACGCCGGCCACTCGCCCAACCTTCGAGTCCATAGGCGACGGAGTCAGCCTGGCAATCGGGAGCTTCCACTTCCAAGTTGGTCAGATGGGCACGCTTCGCATGCCTGACCAGCCAATGGCACCGGCGATTGCCCCAGCATCGTGGTTCCCTCCATCGATTGGCACCCTCAGCGAGCTCAACGCCCCGGCGGGAATCGAGAACACGGTCAGCGACAGCAGTCGCGACTCCGATCTGAGCGATCTTGCCACTGAAGATGGAACCTACGGTTCCAGATCTGAGAGTTGTGGAAGCAGCAACTTCCCCAATCACTTCATGTGCACCGTCATCAATGCAGGCGATACCTCTGCCAATCGCGACAACGGTGGTAATCCCGGTAACGGGACCGATCCGCCTAACGGCGGCAACGGCAGTAACGGTGGCAATCGTGCCCCTGTCAATAATGGAGGAGCAGTCGAACCTCCATTCATAATAAATGAGCAAACCGGCGAATGCGTCGTGATCAAGCTCAACGAGCAAGAATGGGCTCACTGCCGCAAGGCCCTGTGAGGCGCCCCTCTACCCTTCGGATCCCCGCAAGAACTGCTAATGGGCTATCACTAACTCCTAAAGGAAGAATTAAAGCGCCAGGTGCAAACAATCGTGCAACTCGAAGCGCGTAAAAAGGCAGCGGACGAGTCGAGCCTTTGTCGCGCTGGGATCTCCTCCTACGGAGGATCCTCCTCAAGGGGCAACGAGTACCTCGCCAAGAAGAGGCAATCGCGGATGGCCCATCTCACCGAGCAAGAACACGTAGAAGCCACAAAAGTCCTCGACTTCGGCTCTATGACAGTTGACACACGGGTCAATGTGGTCCCCAGGACGCTGCAGGCAGCGGTGACAGCGGCCACCATGTACCTCCTCAACAACCAACCGCCAGCTGGAGATCCCCAAACCGCCATGCATCGATCTACGATCGCGGGCTTGGGATTAATCGAGGCCGCTCTCAACAAGGAATCAACACCAGACCCAAAGAAGGGCAAAGCGCTAGCAAAGCGCTACTCCTCGCCCTCGTCCAGCGATGACAGTCACGACCTGTCTCGACGCCGCCGCTCATGTCAACACGACCGTGACTACGATGCGTGCAACGACCTCATGCAGCGCAAGATCGACAAATCAAGGGCACGACGTGCTCGGTCGACTGACACGGAAGAAGAAGACGGAGAGCTCTGCGGCGCCAGATGCTTCAGCAGATCCATTAGACAGAAGCGAATGCCTAAAGGGTTTAAACTCCTGTCGGAGATCCCGAAGTTTGACGGCCTACAAGACCCCAAGATCTGGCTGGAGGACCACATCTCCTCCATTAGACTCCATGGAGGCAGTCGAAGCACTGCCATGCAATGCCTGCAGCTATAGCTGCAGGGCGCCGCCCGAGCGTGGCTCAACAACCTCCCACGCGGATCCATTCACAGTTGGGATGAGTTGGTTTACAACTTCGTGCGCAACTTCAAGGGCACGTACAAGCAGCCTGCATTAATCGAGGAGCTGAGATGCTGCCAGCAAAGATCTGGTGAATCGCTGCGCTCCTACATCCAAAGGTGGTCCATCATCAAGAACTCCGCAGAGAACATCTCGGAAGACCGCGCGATTGATGCATTCAACGGTGGCGTCCGCCGCCTAGAACTCAGGGAGGAGCTGGGTTGCTCAAAGCCCTAGACCATCGACCACCTGATGGAGATCGCGAATCGGTGGGCCGACGGAGAAGATTCGGTGAAGAATCGCGCTCACTCCGACGAGGAGGCGGAACTCGAACGCAGACGCGACCGCCGAGGCAAGCGCCGCATGCGCATCTACGATGACCGCGACGACGTCAACATGGTCACGCCCGGCTACACCGATAGACGCGATGATAACCGCAACATCGGATACCATAGCGGCGGATACCGCGACTCCGGGAAAACCACGCAAGTATGGCAACGCCGCACTCGCGATGAAGCACCCGTGAACTCCATCGAGGACAAACTGTCCGGGCCATGCACGCTACACTTCTACATCGACAAGCATGATGGCAAGAGAAAGTCCAGCCACCTCCTCAAGGACTGCCACGAGTTCCTCAAGCTACACGAGGGATTGGTGCGAATGAACCGCAATGCAGTCGAAAGAGGCTACCGAGCCGCTCCAGGCGCCGTAGCACATGGTGCACCGCCACTGCCACCTGGGCCACCCCCGAACGCAGCTGCACCGGACCAGCACCACGGAGGCGAACCGTACCCACGGGCCATGGGCACCATGATGATCCAAAAGGGACGCCCATCCAACAGGGTGCAGAAGGCCATCACTCGCCAAGTCAACTTGGCCACGCACTCGCCACCTTCCACCACTGAGTACCTCAGTGGAAGCGAGTCATGCATCACCTTCGACAAGCGCGACCATCTGCCTCGGATACCCCGTCCAGGCCATTGCCCCCTCGTACTCGAGGCGCAAATCGGAGGTTTCGACATGAGCCGCGTCTTCATGGATGGCGGAAGCGGCATCAACCTCATATTCGCGAGTACCTTGCGAGCAATGAGAATCCCTCTAACCTGCCTGGAGGCATCGGACACAACGTTCCACGGCATCGTCCCAGGGAAAGGCGTATACCCCCTGGGCAAAATCAACCTCGACGTCATCTTCGGCACAGGGAAGAACTTCCGGCGTGAGCGCATCGACTTTGAGGTCGTCGACTGGCCATCACAGTACCACTGCATCCTTGGGCGCGTCGCGTTCGCTAGGTTCATGGCAGTGCCCCACTATGCCTACCTACAGATGAAAATGCCAGGTCCCAATGGCATCATCACGATAAACGGGGAGCTTCGAGCGATCTGACAGGTGCGACACGGAATTCAACCGAATCTCCCAGTCCTTCGGCATGCAGGAGGAACTCGCGAGACTGAAGAAGACGACAGACAACAGTCTACCTCCCCTGAGCAGGCCAAGCTCACCTGATCTCTCCTTCGACTCATCTGTGCACACAAAGAAAGTGCAGGTCCACCCATCGGATCCCGCCAAGACGGCCCTCATCGCTAACAACTTGAGTCCCGCATAGGAACTCGCGCTCGTCGAATTCCTCCGTGAGCACTGGGAAATTTTTGCCTAGTGTCCTGCAGACATGCCAGGAGTTCCCAGGGAATTCGCCGAGCACGCACTCAACGTCAACCCCAACACAAGGCCAGTCAAGCAAACAATTCGGCGATTGTCTGAGCCACGGGCGCAGGCAGTCGGAATGGAGATCAACAGACTCCTCGAGGCCAAGTTCATACGCGAGATCAAGGAAAGCACTTGGCTCGCCAACACGGTGCTAGTACCAAAAAAGGACACGGATATCCTCCGGATGTGCGTGGACTTCACCTCTCTAAACAAGCATTGCCCAAAGGATCACTTCCCGTTGCAACGGATCGACCAGATCATCGACTCCACCGCGGGATGCGAACGCCTCTGCTTCCTTGACGCCTACTCAGGCTATAATCAAATTCGAATGAAGGAGGAAGATCAAGAGAAAATAGCGTTTACAACGCCCTTTGGTGTGTTCTGCTACAACACGATGCCCTTCGGGCTAAAGAACGCGGGAGCCACCTACCAGCGGTGCATGCAGGCTTGCCTCAAGGAACAACTAGGTCGCAACATCCAAGTCTATGTCGACGACATAGTAATTAAGACCAAGGAGGAGGCCTCTCTAATCGACGACTTGCGTGAAACCTTCGCCAATCTCGACCGCTACCGGATCAAGCTCAATCCGGACAAATGCGCCACGGGCTACACGCCATTTTTTATGGTGCACGGAGCAGAGGCAGTGCTACCAGCCGAGGTACGGTACAAGGCGTCGCGTGTGGTCGCTTACAGCAAACAAGAGTCATCCCTCGCACTCGAAGACTCCGTCGACCTCCTTGACGAAGCAAGGGAAATCGCCGCGGAGAGATCAACGATCTACCAGCAGAACCTATGCAACTACCACAGTAGGAGGCTTCGCCCCAGATCCTTCGTCGAAGGCGACCTGGTCCTGCGACTGAAGCAGCAGGGGCATCTCAAGCTCGAGTCCCCCTAGGAAGGACTGTACGTGATTACAGAAGTAATCCCAGGTGGCGCCTATCGCCTTCAAGATTTAGAGACAGGAGTCGCATACTCCAACCCCTGGAACGTCGCACAACTGCGACGCTTCTACCCCTATTCGCTTTTTACTTTTACATCACAAATAACGCTACTCAGCCAAGGCTACTTAGCCACACATTGTACCTCGTACAATTCTTCGAATAAATAAAAGCTAAGTGCCCCAAAACTCTGTGTTCTCCTTTACTTTGTCAATTTATGTACTCGGGGGCTGCGCCACCCTATACACATCCGTTCTTCGAACCAAAACGTGATATCCTGAGTAGCTGGTACATCAATCGAACCCCTTAAGACAACCTCAACCCAGTTGCAACGCACCTGACAGGTTGACAAGGGACTAAAATAAAACATGGCCAGGCTAACGAAAAGGACTCGCATAGTGCAACGCACCTCATGCTAACAAAGCTCTTTATACACATTTGACAATAAATCATCTACAACATCTATATTAACTTTACAACACAAGTACACGTATGTGCAGGATACAAATTAGGCTACTACTGCAGCCGGAGAACGTTGGTTTGTTCCTCAAAGAAGTCGATGATCTCTACTGCTGGGCGATCCACCGCCTGGTAGTGCGGCACCATATTCCAGACACAACCTGCTGGTGGTGCAGGTGGCCCAGACGCAATTGCTGCAACATCTAAGTCAGGGCTGTGCAATCGCACCATTGATAGAGCAGCCTTGGCACCGGCCACCAACTGTTGCCTCACGCATTCGCGAACCGCGAACAAATCTTGAAACTTGGCTAGGAGGGCCAGCAAGCTTGATGGAGTATCATCCAGCGGGAACATCGCCCGATAAATGTTCTTCAAGCATGACTGTGATTTCTTCAGAAAGAGCAGCACTCACGGCGCATGATCCTGCAGGGTCGCCAGCGCAGTCGCACGATCATGATCTACCCAGAAGTATCCACTCTCCTGAAGTTGCTCCTGGGTAAGATCATGCAGGTGAATGGCAATTCTATCCTTCTCCTCCTGCGGATGACGCGCACTGACAACTACACGAAGCAGCAACAGCAGCATGAGTACAATGTACCACTGCGAGTAACTACAAGGAAAAGATAAGAACCAGCAAACTAACATTTGAATTGGTCGCACAGTTGCGTCACCTCGCCAAGCAAATACTGCTCTCGAGCGGTGGCTTTTTCTGCCTTCGACTTCCATACATCCGAATTACCGCGGAGCACGGGCAACTCACGCTCCAGCTGCTTCACGCGGTCTCGCAGTCGTGAAAGCAAGGACATCTCATCTACCCTGGAGCGTGGCGGTGCCACGGTATCATTAAGAGTTGGCGAGTCCTGGGTTTCCCTCAAAGGATCACTTGATGTACCCTACCACAAGTCAAGATAGAAGCAAATAAGACGACCAAATCAACACAAAGACAAAACGATCAGATGCATTCAAGATTAGCAAAAGTATCAGCAGATACACTAGCCAACAGGCATGTTCTTAAACAAAGGACATAAACTAATCAACTATTACAAAAGCTAACTAAGGAGCAGCTGGCTTCTTCGACTTCGACGGCTTCGGGGGCTTCATCAAGTCCGTGGCAGTATCAGACGCCACTGATTTTCCGCCGGCCCCTAACGCCGAAGCTTTCGCCGCCTTCTTGGCACGTTGGAGCTCCTCGGGGTACTTTGCAACAGTATTTATCAGATGATGCCCGTATTTGCCACAGGCAGCCGCGAAGGGAGCGAAGACTAGCTACTGGCCATCAGCGTTAACAGGCATCGCCTTCAACACCGCGGCAGGATCAACCTCGACTCCGTGGGCCTGCACCATGGCAAGCGACATGGACGCGCCAGCCGCGTGGAGTGAGTTCTTGTAGCTAGAAGGCACACCTCTGGCGAGTGACTCCACCAGCTCATCTATATTATCGATTAGCTCCGCCTTGGGCATCAACTCCTCCCGGAGGCGACTGAGGGCACCCTTGGCCTTGGAAAGTGTATCCTAGAGGGCGGCGCTACGATCCTCGACTGCCGAAAGCGCACCCGCCAGAGCATCATCACGACGAAGGGTCTGCGGGTCAAAGCTCAGATCGCCAGCATCTGTACATAAATCCACACATGGACCAAAACATCAGCGCCACCGGCAAAAAAAACATTCGAAGCAGAGAAGAATAACAAAATCCACAAGTAAAAGTACCTGAGAGAGCCTTGGCGACTGAGAAAAGTTGTTCTTCGAACAACTTCTCCCTGGCTGCGAAGGAGGCACACAGCTCCTCTTCGCGCCTTCGCGCCTCGTCACACGCCGCGATTTCCTCGTTGCGACCCTTCACAGCTGCGGCGAGTGTCTTCTCCAAGGTGGCGGCGTCACGCAATAGAGCATTATGTTCGGCTGCACGACAAACAGAAGTTGACTATCAGTCGACTATATCAAAAGGAAAAGATGAAGAAGAAGTGCAGGACGCTCACTCTCAACCACGCGGTGACGCGTCTCCAGCATGGCATGCTGGCGGCCCATCGCAAGTACTTGCTCTGCCAAATGAGTGGCCTCCTTCACAAGGAGCTGTCGCACAAACAAGGAATCAGCAGAGGCAATGGATAACGTCGACTACAACACTAAAAAGAAGAAAAGCTACACTTACATGGTCCTCTAGTGACTTCGAAGATGTCTGCTGTACCGTCATCCGGGCAACCATTCGATGCTCCCCTGCATGAGGAGAACTAGAAGAGTTGTGCCCGGAGTGGGCCGCCAATGGAGGGGAAGGAGCGTGCTCGACCTCTTTCTTGGCCTTTGAGGTCGTGACTCCTGATTCCTTTAAAAATTGGACGTCGCCAGAAGATGACGACGCCTCTTGACTGCAAGGCAAAAACCGTATCAAACAGATGGCAAACCCAGAGACAAGCCAGCAAAGGCAAAACAGAAAAGGACAGTTAAGCTAAAAAACTTACCAGTCAAACTTTTCAAAATCAAATGTGGCCTCCACCGACTCCGACGAAGACTCCTTGGGCAATCACATCTTCTTGCGAGAATATGGTGCCATAGCACTCACAGGAACGACAGGAATTGGCGACTCCACACCAATGCCCGTACCTTTCGGAGTCGAAGGAGACGATGCATCAGAATGCTCGCTACGCGAACGCTTGTGAGTATCCGGACTATCGGACTCGGGGGCTTCCTCCTCCACATCAGAAGGGACAGTTGACTCTGACTCATCCTCCTCCAAAGCTTCGCGAGGAATAATCCCCTCAGGTAGAGGGGGCATACAAGGTGACACCGCCCAATCCTGCACACAGACAACAAATTCAGCAAACATCAAGTAAACAACAGAGAAGCAATCGACAATTTTAGCTACTGTGTAGCGCAACTATACCTCAGGAGGAGGGTTCGACGCATCAAAGGGATGAACAACTGGCTCACTAGGAAGTACATCCTTGATGGTGTACTTGGTGACCAGTCGAACCCTCTTGTCCACCTCACTTGCGGACATGCCATCGGCAGACACGCGAGTGGCATCATCAGCGCTAGCCCACTGGAACATGGGATGGACTCTGGCTTGTAGGGGCTGGACGCGACGGCGCAGCCAAGTGCGAATGAGGGCGCAGCCTCCCTCCTCTTTGCCTATGTGACTCTCAAGGTCGCAAACGTGTTGGTACAACATATCTGTCTCTGCGGACTCGCCAGGCATGACCACGTTCTTCCAGGAGCGCATCCTCATGCACGGCATCACGGGATCGAAGGGCGCGAGTCCAAAGTGCTCACCGTTGGCCTTCTGATCGTGGATGTAGAACCATTTGTCCCTCCACCCTTAGACGGACGCCATGAGCTTGATGTCGAAGTAGGTGGCGGATGGGACGACATGAATTCCGCAACCACCTACATTGTAGACTAAAGAACCAGTGGCAGATTGGCGCTTCAATTTGAAGAGGCGCTTGAAGAGGCCGAAGTGTGGTTCGATTCCGAGCCAGCACTCGCAGAGAGTAATGAAACAAGAGATATGGAGGATAGAGTTTGGGGACAGCTGATGGAGCTGGAGCCCATAAAAACAAAGAAGACCCCTAAAGAAGGGGTGAAGAGGCAGGGAGAGACCGTGAATGATGAATGCAAAAAACATTTGTGACGCGGGTCGTCGGAACCTTCTTCTTCCTGTCGGCGGCAGTGCTGGTGCCCGCAGCGGCGGAGCTGCCCTTCTTCTTCGCCGCGGCAACGGTGGCCGCAGAATCAGTAGCAGCACCTCCCTTTTTCTTCCCCATTGCTCGACGGCGGTGAGAACGGAGGAAGTAGCTGGGGAGCAAATTCATATATATCAAGATTTTGAGTCGCTCAGTACTCTCGGTGATTTTCAAGATACTGACGGACCATGTACACATTTAGAATAGTTTCATAGTGTATAACTTTAAGAGCAATCTTTGTAAGACTTTCTTGAAGTTCAAAATTAACCTAACTTCGGGTTTAGTGGGCAAAATAAGCTACGAGGCTTGAAAACTCATAAAAATATGGTATTTCCAATAAATCATGTTGCACTTTGTCCGTAAAACGATTCCTGCACAATTTTAGGAGGGGTATATATACCACACGCTTCTAGATCAAATTTGACCTGATTTATGTAAATTCACATAAAGTCTCTCATGTGGACAAAATTGTTAGCACATAGAAATAGAAGGACTATATAGGACAAATTTAAGAGAAATCTACCGCGCGCTTGCAGTTCAAAGCTGACCTAAGTTCCACAAGTTGACATAGAGTCATTTATGTGGGCAGTGTTGGCCAGGAACATTGGAAAAACACAAAAAGGTGAAATGTGCATAAAAACTTGCCATGGAGTTGTGTGACACTCAGAGACATATTGTGTGTACTTTCTTCACACCAAGAAAAACTATTAGACCATCTCTCTCTATATGTGTGTGTGTGTTTGATGAATGTGTGCATCCCGTCTCTTCTTGGGGTGTGACACAGAGTAACCAAAGTCCCTCAGATCATTTGGGACTTCCAAATTGGCGCTAACCTTAGCCATGGTACAACAATTATCGTAGTATATCTTAGCACTATATAGATTATCTTATCTTACCACTATATAGTGTACGAATAACTTTGAACTTAGTTTGACCATTGGATCAAGACTGGCAAATCCCAACATCGCTAACCATTGGATCTTCTACCCATTCTAGCATGTGGAAGATTCTAATGATAGTCTTTAGTAAAATGAATGATATGCACAAACCTCAAAATACACTTCTCAATGTTTCTAGAATCTTCTCTATCATTTCTCTAGAGCATGTCGAGTATTAGGTAACTAATAGGTTGATTTCTACATGATAGAAAGTACATGAACCAAATACACACCTGGTACTATATGGACATGGCTCGAAGTTATAGTATTTTTTAATTTTTTCTTACCACTATGTAGTGTACGAATAACTTTCAAGGTTGACCTCTGGATCAAGACTGGCAAATCCCAACATATCTAACTGTTGGATCTTCTTTGCTATTCTAGCATCTAGAAGATTCTATTGATAGTATTTAGCACGATGAATGCTATGCACAAACATCAAAATACACTTCTCCATCATTCTAGAATCTTCTCTATCATTTCTCTAGAGCATGTTACCAAAATTTCTCTAGAGTGACACAACTTGAAAGTGAGTTAATTTGAATAACATGTGTGTGATAGTTTTTGCTAGTTTTATAAAAGCAATTTTGAGGTATCTACTACTAATTAAGTCCAAGAACCGCTCACAATTTTGAAACATTGGGTTCCTTGATATGACAGGTCTTCCCGAAAGTTTTCACCTCATTTTTGGAAACGATTAAAGAAAATGATAAAAATCGAAGTAAAATGAAAAACTTGTTATTGTAATACTTTTATGTGATCTCGGTTGCCAAATAAGTACGGTATGAATCTTTGAAAATGGGCATATTCTTTCAAAAGTGTACTCTTTTTTGTGGAATCAAGTACATATGAAAGTAGACCATCTTTGGTGGATAATGCCCAAGTTTTACAAATTTCCAAGCATTGCACTAGCTATTTCTGCCAGTTCAAATGACATTACAACGATCATGTGAAACTAGCTTAAACTTTCTTATTTTACCACTATATAGTATACGAATAACTTTGAAGGTTGATTGCTGGATCAAGACTGGTAAATCCTAACATATCTAACAGTTGGATCTTCTTTACCATTCTAGCATCTAGAAGATTCTATCGATAGTCTTTAGCACAATGAACGCTATGCACAAACTTCAAAACACACTTCTCCATCATTCTAGAATCTTGTTCGACTTTTCTCTAGAGCATGTTACCAAAAAATTGAGTACTACCTCCGTTTCAAAGGTTAAGGCATATATTTTCCAAAAGTAAAACCACATAAAGTTTGACCAATGTTTTATGAAACAATATTATTAATATTTACAATATGAAATGCATATCCTTTGATATATCATGAAATATATTTTCACATGGTATCCATATAATATCATAGTTCTTGATTGTTTTTTCTAAAAGTTTGGTCAAATTTTCTGTAGCTTGAGTTTTCAAAAAATATAAGCCTTAAGCTTTGAAATAGATTTAGAAAGTAAAATTTGAGTTCTGCATGATATAAAATACAAGAACCGAATATACACTCGATACTTTATGGACATGATGTGGCTCAAAATTATAGTTATCTTTTTAGCTTTGCCTATTATAATTTTATATAGACATGACAAGTCATTGTCTATTATCAGCTTATGCTACTCCCTCCTTCTCAGTTTATTAGACATGCACATCTATCTTGGTCAGCAATTTTAATAACTTACGATGAGGAAGATATTACAAAAACTATATCATTAAAAACTTTGGATCTTATACTTTCTAATGGTATAATTTATTTATTATATAGTTTTTGTTATATAGGTTAAATTTCCGACCTAGATAGACGTGAAAGCATAATAAACTAAGAAGGATGGAGTAGTAGCTAGAGTACGAGTGCCTGAAGCTGAGGCGTATGCTCGGCACTGCTCATAGCTTGTAGCAGTACGGACTATGGAGTACTCCACCTGGTAAAGGCTGCTGGTGCGTTCATACCTCCCATCGCATTCGATGCACTTCATCTAGCTTGGCTCCTAGCTACTATAGCAATAGAGTAGAGATCACCCAAAAAATGGCAGGCTGATCTCGTTTTAATATTTAGCATTATATTGGCGGATTTTTATTTGAACTAATCGCCGCCATGCAATTCAAAAGTTTTGAACATACCACTGGCGCCCTAGACACATATAAAAGGCGTCGTGTCCCACATCTATCACTCGACCTCAGAGCTAGAGCATCTCCCACAAATATGGCCCCACACTGCCATCCCTCCTCGCCACCACATCCTCCTCATCAGGCATCGTACTGACCGAAGACACCACTCCATTATTTAGCAAGATGGAGCGACTTCCCCATGTCAATGACCATCGAGCCAGAGCATGCACAACATCACCGGCAACCACGATATTGTTAGCGCAAAGTCCGATCTTCTTCACGGACTCCCTATTCTCTAGCATCGGAGAGATGGGCAAACGACGCCCCCCCCCCCCCCCCCGATCCACTGCACCAACGTGAAGCATAAACCCATCCCCACCTCAGACAAAGGTTTTTGCACACGTTATGCTCTCTTTCGTTATGCATTTGATTATCAAAAGTACTTCATCGCTTGTTGTACTGCATTTTTTCTCATATACTTGATCATTATGAAAGTTTGATAGAGCATTCCTGACCATTGTTATGAAGCTTATGTTGGGTTTGCAACATAGAAACAAAAAAATTCCTACGATGGGAACTATACGCCAAGATCTATCTACTAGATACAAGCAAAGGGTGGACATCCATGGAGAACTTACCCTCGAAGACAACAAAGCTTTGTTAAGGAGTTGAAACTCGTGGATGATGTAGTCGAACGCTTGCCGATCTCAAGATCGTGTGGAAGTCCTAGCGCTGTAAATCAGCAGCGCATCCGTCCTCGCACACTCGTTCAGGCCACCGAACAACCTCCACCTCCTCGCTCCAGCGAATCACCGGAAGTAGCAACTCCTTCCAAACAAAAAGCCATCGGGAACATGTATCTCGCTAATCCGAGACCATGGGGAATATATCTAGAGGGGGAGAGAGATCCTTCACAAGGAGGTGTGCTTTGTGAGGAGGAGAGGGGGGCCTTTTATAGGGATAGGGGCAGCCCCCTCCCATGTACGGCGCCATGGGGAGGTGCCCGCACCTCTTCCCTCATTCATGTGGTGAAGCTCCACTCACATAAATCTAGCCTCCACTCAAAATTCCACTCACATGCATTAAATTTCCACCAAATTTAATGAAACTCTCATTTAATAAAACTATTTTATTTATTTTATTTTGAATTTTGGTTAATTACTTTAATTAGCAAACATTAACATAAAACCCCTTACAACATTTCAATATCACATGCAGAACCAGTTTCTACAATTTCACCCGAAACAATTCCGGTTTCCATCGAAATGATTCCAGCCCTTTGCAATTCTTTCGCCTGGTGTTTGGCAACCCTTAAGTGTGTCACCCTACGGTTCACGAATAATGCAGACATGATTGAGACTCCTCTTAGATCAATAATCAGAATCGGGACCTGGAGATCCATTCTGACTCCTGCACATTCAATGATGACTTCTGTGATCGTGAGAACTTTTAACGCTAGTAACTTAATCCCTTTCTCTCACGATATATTACATGTCCGAGATTCAATCATCGATATCCAAATACCTAGTTTGATCTCGTTATCGACATGCACTCTTTTCTCGTTCCCGTGATATAACATTCTAGTGACCACATCACTTGCTTGCAAGCTATTCTCAATGTGATATCACCGAGAGGGCCCAGAGTATATCTATCCATCATCGGGATGGACAAATCCCACTCTTGGTCCATGAGCCTCTACATAACACCTTCGTAGCACTGAACCCATCTTTATAGTCACCCTTTTACGGTGTGACGTTTGATGTTATCAAGATACTCCTCTAGTGTTAGTGATTAACATGATCTCATTGTCTAAGGACTAGGATTACTTTGTATGATGTTATAGCAATATAAACTCAATGACTTTGATCGCAATGCTATACTTCGGATGAATGTTCATCACATCATTTCCCCAATGTTGTGACCTCGTTATTAACGACATCCAATGTCCATGATCAGGAAACTTTGATCATCTTGTTAATCAATGAGCTAGTTTAAAGAGAGGCATAACTAGGAACTTTCCATTTGTTTATTAAACACACATGTATTAACGTTTCCATATTAATACAATTATAGCATGCAAAATAAACATCTATCATATACTTGGAATATACATAATAATAACTTTATTATTGCCTCTCAAGGCATATTCCCTTCAGTCTCTCACTTGAAGTAGAGACAATAATCTAGTTACATAGTGATAAATCTAACACCCATGGAGTTCTCGCATTGATCATGTTTTTCCCTAGGGAGAACTTTAGTCAACGGATCAGCAACATTGAGATCCGTGTGTACTTTACAAATCTTTATATCTCCATCCTTAACATGCTCTCGGATGGAGTGAAACTGGCGCTTAATATGCTTGGAATTCTTGTGAGACCTTGGTTCCTTGGCGTTGGCTATGGCTCCATTATTGTCACAATAGATAACCATTGGGTCCAACGCACTAGGAACCACACCTAGTTAGGTTATGAACTCCTTAATCCAAACCGCTTCATGCGCCACTTCTACAGCTGCAACATATTCCGCCTCCATCGTTGATCTAGCCACCACAGGTTGTTTGGAACTCCTCCAACTAACTGCTGCTCCGTACAAGAGAAATACGTATCCGGATTGAGACTTAGAGTCATACGGATCGGTGTCAAAGCTAGCGTCGACATAACACTTGGCAACCAGCTCTTCTTCACCTCCGTATACAAGAAACATATCCTTAGTTCTTCATAAGTACTTAAGGATATTCTTGACCGCTATCCAGTGTTTCGTACCTGGATCAGATTGGTACCTACTAGTTAAACTAATTGCTTGTGCCACATCCGCTCTTGTACATATCATGGCATACATTATAGAGCCTATAGCTGAAGAATAGGGGATTTTATCCATTATCTCTCTTTCTTCCGCCGTAGCCGGACTTTGAGTCTTACTCAATGTCTTGCCTTGCAACATTGATAAGAAACCCTTCTTACTTCTGTCCATTTTATACTTCTTTAAAATCTTATCAAGTTATGTACTTTGTGATAGCCCTATCAGGCGCCTTGATCTATCTCTATAAATCTTTATGCCTAATATGTATGATGCTTCACCTAGGTCCTTCATCAAAAAAATGTTGTTTAGATAACTTTTAACAATGTCAAAGATCTATATCATTTCCAATCAATAATATGTCGTCCACATATGATATTAGAAATGCCACATTGCTCCCACTCACTTTCTTGTAAATACAAGCCTCTCCATAAGTTTGGATAAATCCAAATTCTTTGATCACCTCATCAAAGCGGAGATTCCAATTCCGTGATGCTTGCTTCAGTCCATAGATGGATCGCTGAAGCTTGCACACCTTGTTAGCATCCTTAGGATTAACAAAACCCTTTGGTTGTATCATATACAATTCTTCTTCAATGTTTCCATTGATAAATGCAGTTTTGACATCCATTTGTCATATCTCATAATCGAAATATGCATCAATTGCTAACATAATCCTAACCGACTTAAGCATCGCTACGGGAGAGAATGTCTCATCGTAGTCAACTCCTTGAATTTTTCGAAACCCCTTTGCGACAAGTCGAGCCTTATAGATGGTCACATTACCATCCGCATCAGTTTTTCTTTTGAAAATCCATTTATTCTCAACGGCCTTTCGGTCGTGAGGTAAGTCCACCAAAATCCAAACCTGGTTTCATACATGGATTCCATCTCGGATTTCATGGTTTCTAGCCATTTGTTGGAATCCGGGCTCATCATCGCTTCTTCATACGTCGGTGGGTCATCTTTTTCATTGACAATGAAATTCATAACAGGATTGTCGTACAGTTCAGGAGCTGCATGTGTCCTGCTCGACCTGCGAGGTTCGGTAGTGTCCTCTTTCGGAGTTTCATGATCATTATCATTAGTTTCCTCTTCATTCGGTGAAGTCAACTCCGAAACAATTTCCGGCACTGCGCTACTCGGCGTTGCATGAAGAGAAGGTTTAATGACCTCTTCGAGTTCTACCTTCCGACTACACACGCCTTTCGCGAGAAACTCTTTCTCTAGAAAGGATACATTATTGGCAACAAAAACCTTGCCTTCGGATCTGTGATAGAAGGAATACCCAATAGTTTCCTTGGGGTATCCTATGAAGACACATTTTTCCACTTTGGTTTCGAGTTTATCTGGTTGAAGTTTCTTCACATAAACATCGCAACCCCAAACTTTAAGAAATGACAACTTAGGTTTGTTTCCAAACCACAATTCATATGGTGTCGTTTCAACGGATTTAGATGGTGCCCGATTTAGAGTGAATGCAGCAGTTTCTAGTGCATAGCCCGAAAATGACAGTGGCAAGTCAGTTAGAGACATCATAGATCGAACCATATCTAATAAAGTACGATTACGACGTTCTGACACACCATTATGTTGTGGTGTTCTGGCAGGTGTGAGTTGTGAAACTATTCCATACTCTTTCATATGTGTGCTAAACTTGTACCTTAGATACTCACCTCCACCGTCAGACCGTAGAAATTTGATCTTTCTATTACGATGATTTTCCACTTCATTCTGAAATTCCTTGAACTTTTCAAAGGTTAGATTTGTGTTTCATCAAATAGATATACCTGTATCTACTCAAATCATCTGTGAAAGTAACAAAATAATGATAACCACCATGCGTTCACACACTCATTAGACTGCATACATCAGTATGTATGATTTCCAATAAATCTGTCGCCCGTTCCATTGAATCGGAAAAACAGCGTTCTAGTCATCTTGCCCATAAGGCATGGCTCACATGTATCAAATGACTCAAAGTCAAGTGATTCCAAAAGTCCATCAGAATGGAGTTTCTTCATGTGTTTAACACCAATATGACCTAAACGGCAGTGCCACATATATGCAGATATATCGTCATCAAGTTTAATTCTTTTAGCATCAACATTATGAATATGTGTAACACTATTATCGATATCTAATAGAAATAAACCATTCATCACAGGTGCATGACCATAAAATATATCATTCATATAAATCGAACAACCATTGTTTTCAGATTGAAACAAACAACCACATCGAATTAAACAAGATTTGGATATAATGTTCATGCTCAGTGCAGGCACCAAATAACAATTATTTAAGTTTATAACTAATCTTGATGGTAGGTGGAGAGGCAGTGTTCCGATGGCGATCACATCGACTCTTGATCCATTGCCAACACACATCTTGACCTCACCCCTTGCTAGTGGTTGCTTGTTTCGCAGCCCCTGATTCGATTTACATATATTAGCAACCGATCTAGTATCAAATACCTAGTGCTACTACGAGTACTAGTCAAGTACACATCAATAACATGTATATCATATATACCTTTGTTTGCCTTGTCGGCCTTCTTGTCTGCTAAGTACTTGGGGCAGTTGCGCTTCCAATGGCCAGTCCCCTTGCAATAGTAGCACTCGGTATCAAACTTAGGGCCAGCTCGGGATTTATTTTTAGGTGCGGCAACAGATCTACCGCCCTTCTTTCCCTTTTGATTACCCTTCATGTCTTTCTTGAAATCGGTGGTCTTATTGATCATCAACACTTGATGTTCTTTCTTGATCTCCACCTCTATAGTCTTAAGCATTGACAGAAGCTCGGGGAGAGACTTCTTCATGCCCTGCATATTGTAGTTCATCACAAAGCTCTTGTAGGTAGGTGGGAGAGATTGGAGAACATGATGTATGCCTAAGTAAATGGGAATCGTTATTCCCAAGGACACAAGCCTATCGGTGTACCTAGACATTTTGAGTACGTGCTCGCTAACGGAGTTATTCTCTTCCATTATGCAGTTAAAGAACTTTTTAGAAGCATTATAACTCTCTACGATAGCATGGGTATCGAAAATCATTTTCAATTTGCCCATGGTATCAAAGGAATTGCCATTTTTGCAATGCTTTGGCAGTTCTAGCTCTAGCCCATACAGTATGCTGCAATGAACTAATTTGTGGTCCTCCTGACGAGTCAGATAAATGTTCTTTTCCTCGTCAGGGGCATCAGGAGCTGGTGGAGGGCCTAGTGGCGCTTCTAGCACATACAGCTTGTGTGCAGCATTGAGGAGAATCCTCAAGTTCATGGCCTAGTCGGTAAAGTTGCTACCATTCGTTGCAAGTTTCTCTTTCTCCATGAACACATTGAAATTAAAAGCAGGTGGTGCCATCAACGACATAATTTGTAAAGTTTAGACTAAGTTTATGATAGATCGAGTTCAACTAATCCAAATTTCAAATGAACTCCCACTCAAAAACAACATCCCTCGTGTCTTTTTGGTGATTACATGAACCAAATGCACTACACCAAGTCCGATCATCACGTGAACCAGTGTAGTTTCAAAGGTGAGCATCAATATGGGCATCATATCAATTATATGACTCATGCTTAACATTTCGGTCTATGTTCCGAGGCCATGTCTATACATGCTAGGCTCGCCAAGTAAGAACCTTAGTACTTGCGTGTGTAAAACTGTCTTACACCCGAAATATGATCGTGGATTCAAGTACACCCGATCATCACGTGATGTCTTGAAGCGGCAAAACATAAACGGTGCGTACTTAAGGAAGAACACATTTTTATCTTGATATCTAAGTGAGGGATCATCTTATAATGCTACTAAAAGCGCTAAACTAGCAATATAAGATGCGAACATCATATGTGTAAAGTGGGGTGATATGGTTCATACATTTGATCACCATCATATGCATCGTGGTATGATCTCTATCATTCCTTTGTGTGTAAGGCCAAGGTCTATGGAACTTACACGTTAAGTGTGTTGTAAGGGTATCTACCATACATGAACTTACAACATTACCATATCATGACACTAGCCCAGCAACAATCTAAACTATACGCCTCTAATTTATCCATTCCAAGTTTTACGTGGCTTAGGACTTTCGGAGATAGAACCGATCTTACCTACGAACATGGAATCACAATGATGATAACTAAGTTATTAGCAACTCGTTGTAAATCAGATATTGACTATAGTAGGAGAGATAGACACCTGCCATCCACTTATGCAAAACTAGTTGCATGTCAGTCGTGGAACCGGTCTCATGTGCGATGACATGTAAAGTTGGTTTGGGCCGCTTCATCCCACTATGCCACCAATATCCAAAATACATGAAAGAAGCAATAACATGATCGTCACCGCCCACATATAAACATATATGTGCTACCCGTGCAAAGCACCTACGCATAGATCAGGATCTGATAACACAGTTGGGGTTCGCAGCATAGAAAACAAAAACAAAATCCTATGATGGGAACTATATCCAAGATATATCTACTAGATACAAGCAACAGGTGGATATACATCCATGGAGAACTTACCCTCGAACACAACAAAACTTTGTTAACAAGTTGGAACGCGTGGATGATGTAGTCAAACGCTTGCCGATCTCAAGGTTGTGTGGAAGTCCTAGCGCCGCAAATCAGCAGCGCATCCGTCCTCACACACACGTTCAGGCCACCGAACAACCTCCACCTCCTTGCTCCAGCAAATCAGCGAAAGCAGCAACTCCTTCCAGACGAAAAGCCATCGGGAACATGTATCTCGCTAATCCGAGACCATGGGGACTATATCTAGAGGGGGAGAGAGATCCTTCACGAGGAGGTGTCTGTGAGGAGGAGAGGGGGGCCTTTTATAGGGAGAGGAGGCAGCCCCCTCCCATGGCCGGCGCCATGGGGAGGGGCTCCTACCTCTTCCCTCATTCATGTGGTGAAGCTCCACTCACATAAATCTAGCCTCCACTCAAAATTCCACTCACATGCATTAAATTTCCACCAAATTTAATGAAACTCTCATTTAATAAAACTCTTTTATTTATTTTATTCAGAATTTTGTTAATTACTTTAATTAACAAACATTCACATAAAACCTCTTGCAACATTTCAATATCACATGCAGAACCAGTTTCTGCAATTTCACCCGAAACAATTCCTGTTTCCATCGAAAAGATTCCAGCGCTTTGCAATTATTTCGTATGAAACATATATGCTCCAAATGGTGTTTGGCAACCCTTAAGTGTGTCACCCTATGGTTCGCGAATAATTCATACATGATTGAAACTCCTCTCAGATCAATAATCAGAAGCGACCTGGAGATTCATTCTGACTCCTGCACATTCAACGATGACTTCTGTGATCATGAGAACCTTTAATGCTAGTAACTTAATCCCTTTGTCTCACGATATATTACATGTCCGAGATTCGATCATCGGTATCCAAATACCTAGTTTGATATCGTTGCCAACATGCACTCTTTTCTCGTTCCCGTGATATAACATTCTAGTGATCATATCACTTGCTTGCAAGCTATTCTCAATGTGATATCACCGAGAGGGCCCAGAGTATATCTATCCGTGATCGTTATGGACAAATCACACTCTTTATCCATGAGCCTCTACATAACACCTTTGTAGCATTGAACCCATCTTTATAGTCATCCTTTTACAGTGTGACGTTTGATGTTATGAAGATACTCCTATGGTGTTAGTGATTAACAGTGGTATCAGGACTAGGATTACTTTGTATGATGTTATAGCAATATAAACTCAATGACTTTGATCGTAATGCTATACTTAGGATGAATGTTTATCACATCATTTCCCCAATGTTGTGACCTCGTTATTAACAACATCCAATGTCAATGATCAGGAAACTTTGATCATCTTGTTAATCAACGAGCTAGTTCAAAGAGAGGCATAACTAGGAACTTTCCGTTTGTTTATTAAACACACATGTATTAATGTTTCTGTATTAATACAATTATAGCATGCAAAATAAACATCCATCATATACTTGGAATATACATAATAACAACTTTATTATTTCCTCTCAGGGCATATTCCCTTCAGTTTCTCTAACATCTATGTAATTCCTCCTAAAATGATTCTTGTTGGGATGTAAAGGTTAAATACCCCAGCTGGTATACTTCAACTCTAGCTGATGTCCTGGCCTTGTTTAGAGTATAATCAGGTGGGCATCGAGTGCCCTTCGTCTAAGAAAATTAGTTTAATTTGATATATTCAGTTTTTTTGAAAACTTTACACCCTACAAGTTATTTTATTAGTAGTATAGTTAGGCTCGAAGATTAGTCGATAGAATGAAACTTCATGTTGTTTATATGACTGTTTCTTCTCACTTTGGGTGTCATGTGGTTAGAATACTCATAGAGGAAGTAAGTTACTAGAGTTGTAATGGGCATCACTGCTTTTCGAGCTATCAACTACTGTGAGTACTCCTATTAATTTGCTCTATTGCACATAGTTGCATGATAAGTCTCAAAAGCTATTTGGTGGAAGTGCAGGAAATAGAGTAAGAATAAGATCTCAGGCTCTACCTTATCTAGTTGAAAATGACAACAAGGCCAAAAAAGACAATAATGCAAAACACCGACATAAAAAGTTTCATCCTAAACCCAGACCAGTGGGTCTAGTTGCACTAGCGGCTGCAAATAACAAAATACACATCCACAGCCACCAGTAGCCAATTCGGTTACCCAACAATAATTGGCAGCAAAACTAGTTTCAACAGCAGGTTCTTAGCAACGAACTGGTAATGATCTCCCAATGACCTTTAGTTCTGACAAAGACATATACTTCCTTTCGAATGAGCGTGACACCAAATTTGGTGCGTGTTTAGAGACTAGTGGTAGAATGTCATTTTATATGTAATATGTACACATATATACCTTAATATTTTGATGTAACATTTTTTTAGTTGCACCATGACGAAGATTAACATGGGGGCAACAATGGGAAAAAATCTTGAATAGATGCTTGAAATAACTAAATCAAGACTTCCGATCACATCTATAGCAGGATTCAAAAGGCCACTGGATCCACATGAATCTGATTATATAGTGTCAATCACAGGTGTTTTCATGAGGAACCTGCCTCGCCAGCCTCTATCCATGCTCGCCTCGGCCTTCCTGCTCTTGTGGTCGCCTGCTAGTGCCCTCCTTCCATTGATGTCCATAGTTCCACGAGTTCAACGGAAAGTGTTGCTGCCTCTTGCGCACTTGGCCGTGTGTTCCCAAGATGGGTTACCTCCGATTCTGCAAGTGAGGATGTTTCTCTCCATGTCAGTCATGTCCTGATCGAGCACATCAGGGTACTATTGTTTTGACTAGTTTTTGTCTTCTGCAATGTTTTGCCTCCTAGTTTTGTGCTACTAGTGATGTGTGTGGTGGATTGAGGCGATGTTGATGACTGTTCTAGCACCGCAAAGCCACGTCATCCACATCCAAGGATCTGTGTACTCGTGTCTCCGTCAAGATCTTCCAAAGACCCCGACACCAGTCCAAGATCGTCAACGTCGCTCAAAGCCGTGACTCCAAGATCTCCGCCACTTGAACCCGGAGCCCGAGGTAGCACTCCAAGGACTCCATGATGAATTAAATGGAACCACGAGATCGTTGACATGGATCCGATGGCCAAGACCTCGAAGACATCTCCTTCATGGATCTGATGACGACGGAACATCAAGACCTCATTCATGGACCCGAAGACCTAAAGATCTACTACCCGAAATCCGAGGGGCCGAACCCGAACCCCTTCGAACCTAAGTTCTTTGAACCCCAAATGTGTGACCCTTTCTGATACCCTATAATATACAACTTGTTGTATATTAACTTGTGCATGCTAGCATTCATATCTTGTTGATTGGGGGTATTTTGTCAAATCACCTCATAATCAATATGGAGTGTATATGCGAGATATTTTTGTCTTATCTCGACTCCATTCAAATTTGTGTAGCGAACCGAAGCCATGTTTTGTCTTGTTAATCCAACATTTAAATTGTGGGGTACCTAAACAACTTGAATCATCTAATTAATTGTCGGAATTCTGATTCCGCTTAATCTTGCTAAGTTGCATCGTATCTTACCATGCCATGCATCATATCATGAACATGATGGATCTTCTGCCATAGTATTAAATATTGCATCTAGTTTTCCTTCTAGTGTTTTGCTTCTTCCCGGAATAGGACATTGAGTTGATGTGAGCAACGACAATTTCTTCGGATGTACCTTCAGCTATGCAATTAGTTGCAATTAAGATCTACATAGATATAGAAGTATATGGCTACTTCATAAGTGGCTAGTATAGTTGTTATGGATTAAAGAAGTTCGAGTTCAGTCGAGTGTGTATCTGGTATACATGACAAAATTTAAAGTTCAATTGATTGATTGACCGTCATGGTAAATACTAGGAAACAAAGTATCACTTTGTCGCTGAAACAAATACTTCGACACATTATGTGATAATGATGTAAAAGTGAATTAGGTGACGTTAATGATTTACAAAGAACATAAGGATCTGGTAATAAAGATCATAGACAGAAAGGTTTCTCCATGAGAAAACATGATCCAGAGACACATATGTGATATGGTTTTATGATTAGTAACAGTGCAACTAGATTATTTGTACTCTAGTGCAAGTGGAAGACTGAAGGAGATATGCCTAGAGGAAAATAATTAAGGGTGGTTATTATCATATCTCATTAGTTCACACAAGTTTCGTACCGTGCAATAACTGTATCAATCGGAAACATTGATACATGTGTGGTATGTAAACAAACAGAAGTCCCTAGTAGCCTCTATTTAACTAGTTCATTGGACAACTGATGATCAAGGTTTCCTGATCATGGTGAATTTATGCCAATTGACAATGAAGTCATATGATTGGTAAATGATGTGATTGACATTACCTATATAAGTATTGAAACACGATCAATTCACAAAGTTTATCATTGCAATAGTTAGAAACGAAGTATCCTAATCCTTAGACCGTGAGATCATGTTTAATCACTATCCCCGAGGCTCCTTTGACTGCATCGACTGTCACACCATAATACGGTGATCATAAAGGTGCATGTTGGGTATTCCCGAGGGGCACATTGAGGGGCATGCATCAAGATTGGGATTCGTTCTCCTGCGTGACGAGAATATACACTAGGCTCACTCGGTGAGATTACATCCATAAATGTTGCGCAACATATGACTAGGTCACGGAGATGGAATATCACAGAATGAGTAAAACAACACTTGTCGGTAATGAGATTGAGCAAGGTATAAACATGATACCGATGATCAGATCTCGGACAAGTCAGGTATCGAAGTAACAAAGGGAATTGTACTCGACATTTATGGTTCAAACGATAATAGACACCGTGGAATGCACAAGGGTCATTATGGGCATCTCAGTCCCACTACTAGTCATTAATATCAGAGAAATCTCGATCATGTCTGCGATGTTCCCGAACCTTAGGGTAACACACTTAAGGGTAAGATGACACTCGGAGATCATTTTGGTGATAATGCAATCATTGAAGAAAGAGAAGGAGAATACCGGAACCATCCCGAGAGAGAATCGGAATCCTTCTGGTAGGATTTGAAGTCGTTCTGAGTGAGCCCAAAGATATTTCAGGTCAAGAGGAATTTAATAGTATGTATTTATATATTAATTATTGGGAATAATATTAAATGAATATTTAAAATAAATAAATATAAAAGGGAAACTTCCCTGATGGTCCAAATCTCCAAAGGGAAAGGGCCCAATAGGGCAAGCCCCCAAAGGAGGCAAGGGGCAGCCGCTACTGCCAGGCCTTGGCCACCGCATGGGTGGGGCCCACCCCAAGCACTGGCTCCTCATGACATACATGTGGGGCGCGCCTGGCCGGCCAATCGACCCCTCCTCCCATGCGCATCCACCTCCCCTTCCTTCAGTCCTACCCCAAGACTTGAGGAGACATGAGTCTCCCATTTTCCCTTATATATAGGAGGGTCCTATTGGTAGAAAAGACACAACAATTGAGATATTTTCTAAGGCATTTTCCTTAGAGAATTCCCCTCTCTCTTCTCTCTTACAACTGCATCCACGAGTCCGAGTTGCGAGTGCAAGGGAGTGTTTTGCTGTGGCACATTGTTGTGCTACAGGGATCCTAGCCAGAAGATCTACTTCCGCACTCTCGGCAGGGATCAGAGAACCAGAGGTCATTGTCGTACACCGGACGTATGCCAAACCACGAAGGTGGTGCCACTTGTGGCACATGGGTTCTCGTGGGACCTGGGGTGACTTGCAAGGAGCTTCGTGACCTTGAGGTCGGCTACGAGTTCGACTACTTCATCCATGTTCCCCTCAAAACGTTAAGCGCTTTCGGTCTTCAACGGTATGTTACAGAAACCTTCTTCGTTATAACATTACTCATAGATAGATCCTACCAATTCGTGTTGCGCTAGCTAAGAAAAAATTATGTTTTCTCCTACGAACCCCTTCAACCACCCCTCCTGTGGAACTACAACCTTCTGGGTTAGCATAACCAGATCATGGGCTGACGCTGCCTTCGAGGGGCTGCTTGTGCTTGCCATTGGAGTAAGCGAGGTGGACTAGGATATTGAGGTTTAGGGTTTGCCGCACGGGATCTTGAAACGGTGTCCATCGCGAGGAAGAATATGAAGACTGAGAGAAGGTAGGTGTAACATCCCAATTTTAGCAACCCTGATTAGTTGTCCAGAATGCAAAGTCAGGGGGAACAAAAACTTTTTCTTGTTAGTGATGCAGTGTTTGCTTGTTGGTTGTTTGTGCTTATACATCTAAGTATGTAGAAGATGGTATACTCATCACCTCAACCCTAGCTGACAAAAGGTATTTAACAAAACTATCATGGCTCATTATACATATTCTCAAATGTTCTGGCATTTCAAAACATGAGCCAAGATGTCGTTGCAATACTAACTATTTTATTAGCCTCCATTGACAAAACTATGGAGATCTATATGATATAATCTCCTGATGTTCCAAGATAGAACTTCAACCAATCTTACCTCTAGGTTTTCCAAAACCTTTTCACAAAACTTTTGAATTCTACTCTTGGTAGAAGTACCAAGGACCTTACCTTGTTCAAACTCCAACCTCTTCAAAATACCATCCTTACCTCAAGCTAAGCTTTATGGTAACCCTAGTATTAGTAGATTGACTTGCTTGGAAGATGAATTGTCTTGATCTGCTATCTGTTGAATTGCCTTGATCTGCTGTTTAACTTGACTGCTTAGGAAGTAGTATGAGATACTCTAGGTTATCATCCACTAGGATCAAGATGTTTTAAAGATCACAAACCCTAAGAAAGAATACAAAGTTGGATTTGATCTCTATCCACTAGGTGATCATCTAAACCCCTTAACCAGATCAATTCAAAAGGTATCTCTTCTAGAAGCTTCCAAGCCTTTGAAGATAAATACCAAGCATGGATCCTATATTATCAATCTACACTTCACATCATCCGTTATATGATGATTTGGGACCTTGCAACCAATCAAAAAACTTAACTCTTGTACTCTAGTCAAAAACCCCAAATCTGCCAAAATATGGCTAAGTCTAGAAATGCTATCAAGATGCCATCTTGGAGTCTCCCTCCTTTCCAACCCTTGTGAGTTTTTGGAAATGAACTTGAACAATATTGTAGACCATCATAAGGACTACCAAGGACCACTCTTTCCCTTGGCTAGATCACCTTTTAACCCGCTTGTTCTTGATGGTTTTGCAGGCAAGAAAAAATTCTGCAAATCTTATCAACTAGCCTACTTCGTCAGAAGCTCACACCTTCATCCTACCTTCCTTGTCCCAACTATATGCTTGACTGTGTTCTACTCATAAAGGTCTATTGATACCTACTTCACTTGTTCCAATTGGATCCTTGTGCTTCCAAAACCCACATGGTTTAGAAGGCTATTTGATAATCTGTTTTGGCACCCTTATTTTATTCAATTCTAAGCATAAATTCCTGGATAGATCCATCATGATCAACATACAACCTCTATACCATGATGATATAAATAACTTGTTATATCCATACATATAGCCCATGCCCCAAGGGGAGCTCTGAGCTCCAAGATCCAACAAGGTTTTGATGGTATGAAAATAACATCACCCTAGATCCTTTCTTCTTTGTTTCTTACCAAAATCAAGTTGGATTCTCAAATAACAAGGTTGAAAATACTAGATACTACTGGTGCACATCATCTACCTTGGTTATAAAGATTTATCAAATACTATCCATAATTACTATGGACCAAAACCTATTTAATCTCTTAAGTTGACAAAAACTCCAAAACTTAATCTATAAAAGAAAGTTTCATTTTATCCAAAACACATCCCCATTTATAGGATCTTATGAAGTCTGATTATTATACCCTATCCTCCAACTTCAAAAATAAATATTTTTGAAGAGCCTTATTATTTCTTTCTGCCCATTTTCTTAAATGGCAGAAATGGAATAATAATTGTTTTAAATGCTTTTAACTTCCAATAAATCTTGGGAAAATTCCCCAAAGTGCTAATCCATGTTTGGGATCATCCCAAACCAAAAACCACCCTTTACCAATCCGAAAATATCAAAGGAGCTTCTGAAAACCACTTTAGCACATTTTGAATAAATGATGATAAGTGGACTTTTAAACCCTTGAAAATTATCCAACAATTCCTAGGATTATGTCTTGACCTCATCTACCTACTAGTACCTTTGACCAATCTTGTCAAGACTAAATTCCTGGACTTGCTTCATAAACATCTATCTAGCCAAAATTTGTCAATATTCAAACTTATGCTTCAAATCCCAACCATACCCTCACCAAATGTGGACATGTGACCACCACAGCAGCTCTAACCCACCCTTGGTAGACATGCACTGTAGTAGCCACGGTAACACACACCCCTCCCTTGTCTCTTTCTTTTGGAAGTGAGAGAGAGAGAGGCAAGGCCTAGGAAATTTAAATCTTGACCTTAAAAGCCACAGCAGCTGTAGGACGCCTCACACCCCCCCTCTAGTCGTGTCCCTGGCCCCACCTCACCTCTCCACCACCCCTGCCACCCAATGGATGGCCACCTCCATCTCCCCAAGCTTCCATTGGACATAGTCCACCATAAGCCATCCCTATGGTTTATAAGGCCAGCAGCCACCCCCAGCACCCCCTTCTGCTGCTCATTTGCCCCTTTCACTCTCACATGCCCCCCCCCCCCCCAGAGCACCACTCTCTCTCCCGGCCATGTACTGCCCGAGAGAAGTGTTGGGTCTGCAGCATAGAAAACAAAAAATTCCTACGGTGTGAACTACACGCCAAGATCTATCTACTAGGTACAAAGCAACGGGTGGACATACATCCAACGAGAACTTACCCTCGAAGACAACGAGTTTTGTTAACGAGTAGGAACTCGTGGTTGATGTAGTCGTACACTTGCTGATCTCAAGATCGTGAGGAAGTCCGAGCGCCGCAACTCAGCAGCGCATCCGCACTCGCACACACGTTCAAGCCACCGGACAACCTCCACCTCCTCGCTCTAGCGATCCAGCAGAAGCAGCAACTCCTTCCAGACGAAATGCCACCGGGAACATGTATCTCAATAATCCGAGACCATGGGGGAATAATTCTAGAGGGGGAGAGAGATCCTTCACAAGGAGGTGTGAGGATGAAGGAGGGAATGGGTGGCCTTTTATAGGAGGAGGGGGTTCCCCCTCTCTCCATGGCCGGCGCATGGGGGGGTGACCCCTAACCTCCCCCATTCATGTGGTGGTAACCCCTCCACATTAAAATGCCTCTTCACATTCCCTTTTAAAGTCTCCACTTTAAATGCATTAAAATTCTCCAAGTTTAATGCTCTCTCATTTAATAAAACTATTTTATTAAATTTATTCAGAATTTTGTTAATTACTTTAATTAACAAACATTCACATATAGCCCCTTTCTATATTTCAATATCACATGCAGAACCACTTTCTGCAATTTCACCCGAAACAATTTCCGGTTTCTATTGAAACAATTCCTGCGCTTTCCAATTTTTTCGTCTAAAACATATGTGCTCCAAAATGGTGTTCGGTAACTCTTAAGTGTGCCACCCTACGGTTAGCGAATAATGCAGACATGATCGAGACCCTTCTCCGATCAATAATCAGCAGCGGGACCTGGAGATCCGTACTGACTCCTACACATTCAACAATGACTTCTGTGATCGTGAGAACCTTTAACGCTTGTAACTAAATCCCTTTGTCTCTCGATATGTTACATGTCCGAGATTTGATCATCGGTATCTCCATACCTAGTTTGATCTCGTTACCGACATGCACTCTTTTCTCGTTCCCGTGACATAACATTCTAGTGATCACATCACTTGCTTGCAAGCTATCTCAATGTGATATCACCGTGAGGGCCCAGAGTATATCTATCCGTCATCGGGATTGACAAATTCCACTCTTGATCCATGAGCCTCAACATAACACCTTCGTAGTACTGAACCCATCTTTATAGTCACCCTGTTACGGTGTGACGTTTGATGTTATCAAGATACTCTTCCGGTGTTAGCAATTAACATGATCTCATGGTCTAAGGATAAAGATTACTTCGTATGATGTTATAGCAATATAAACATAATGACTTGATCGTAATGCTATACTTCGGATGAATGTTCATCACATCATTTCACCAATGGTGTGACCTTGTTATGAACAACATCCAATGTCCATGATCAGGAAACCTTGATCATCTTGTCAATCAACAAGCTAGTCTATAAGAGAGGCATAACTAGGAACCCTTTTTGTTTATTAAACACACATGTATTGATGTTTTCGATCAATACAATTCTAGCATGTAAAATAAACATCTATCATATATAAGGAATACATAATAACAACTTTATTATTGCCTCTCAGGGCATATTTCCTTCAGTCTCCCACTTGCACTAGAGACAATAATCTAGTTCACATAGTGAAAAATCTAACACCCATGGAGTTCTGGTGTTGATCATGTTTTGCCCTAGGGAGAACTTTAGTCAACGGATCTGCTACATTTAGGTCCGTGTGTACTTTACAAATCTTTATATCTCCATCCTTGACATGCTCGCAGATGGAGTGAAACCGGCGCTTAATATGCTTGGAATTCTTGTGAGACCTCAGTTCCTTTGCGTTGGCTATGGATCCATTCTTGTCACAATAGATCACCATTGGGTCCAACGCACTGGGAACCACACCTAGTTCCGTAATGAACTCTTTCATCCAAACTGCTTCCTGCGCCGCTTCTGAAGCAGCAACATATTCCGCCTCCGTCATTGATCCAGCCACCACAGGTTGTTTGGAACTCCTCCAACTAACTGCTACTCCGTTCAAGAGAAATACGTATCTAGATTGAGACTTAGAGTCATCCGGATCGGTGTCAAAGCTAGCATCGACATAACACTTAGCGACTAGCTCTTCTTCACCTCCGTATATAAGAAACATATCCTTAGTTCTTCTCAAGTACTTGAGGATGTTCTTTACCGCTATCCAGTGTTCTGAACCTGGATCAGATTGGTACCTACTAGTCAAACTAATATCATGTGCCACATCTGGTCTTGTACATAGCATGGCATACATAATAGAGCCTATGGCCGAGGCATAGGGGATCTTATCCATCATCTCTCTTTCTTCCGCCGTAGCCGGACTTTGAGTCTTACTCAATGTCTTGCCTTGCAACACAGGTAAGAACCCCTTCTTACTTTCGTCCATATTAAACTTCTTTAATATCTTATCAAGGTATGTACTCTGTGATAGCCCAATTAGGCGCCTTGATCTATCTCTATAGATTTTAATGCCTAATATATATGACGCTTCACCAAGGTCTTTCATCGAAAATTTGTTGTTTAGATAACTTTTAACACTGTTTAAAAGATCTATATCATTTCCAATCAATAATATGGCATCCACATATAATATCATAAATTCCACATTGCTCCCACTCACTTTCTTGTAAATACAATCCTCTCCATAAGTTTGGACAAATCCAAACTGTTTGATCACCTCATCAAAGCGGAGATTCCAACTCCGGGATGCTTGCTTCAGTCCATAGATGGATCGCTGAAGTTTGCATACCTTATTAGCATCCTTAGGATCGACAAAACCCTTAGGTTGTATCATATACAACTCTTCTTCAATATTACCATTGAGGAACGCAGTTTTGACATCCATCTGCCATATTTCATAATCGAAATATGCATCAATTGCTAACATAATCCTAACCGACTTAAGCATCGCTACAGGAGAGAATGTCTCATCGTAGTCAACTCCTTGAATTTTTCGAAACCCCTTTGCGACAAGTCGAGCCTTATAGATGGTCACATTACCATCCGCATCAGTTTTTCTTTTGAAAATCCATTTATTCTCAACGGCCTTTCGATTGTGAGGTAAGTCCACCAAGTTCCAAACTTGGTTCTCGTACATGGATTCCATCTCGGATTTCATGGATTCTAGCCATTTGTTGGAATCCGGGCTCATCATCGCTTCTTCATACGTCACAGGGTCATCCATTTCATCAACCATGAAATTCACAACAGGATTGCCGTACAGTTCAGGAGCTGTGCGTGTCCTTCTTGACCTTCCAGGTTCGGTAGTGTCCTCTTTCGGAGTTTCATGATCATTATCATTAGCTCTCTCTTCATTAGGTGAATTCAACTCTGAAACAACTTCCGGTGCTGCGCCACTCGCCATTTCATGAAGAGAAGGTTCAATAACCTCTTCGAGTTCTACCTTCCGACAACTCACACCTTTCGCGAGAAACTCCTTCTCAAGAAAGGATCCATTCTTGGCAACAAAAACCTTGCCCTCGGATCTGTGATAGAAGGTATACCCAATCGTTTCCTTAGGGTATCCTATGAAGACGCATTTTTCTGCTTTGGGTTCGTGTTTGTCTCGTTGAAGTTTCTTCACATAAACATCGCATCCCCAAACTTTAAGAAATGACAGCTTAGGTTTGTTTGCAAACCATAATTCATACGGTGTCGTTTCAACGGATTTAGATGGTGTCCGATTTAAAGTGAATGCAGCTGTTTCTAGTGCATAACCTCAAAATGACAGAGGCAAGTTAGTCAGAGAAATCATAGATCGAACCATATCCAATAAGGTACGATTACGACGTTCTGACACACCATTACGCTATGGTGTTCCGGCAGGCGTGAGTTGTGAAACTATTCCACACTCTTTCATGTGTGTGCTAAACTCGTAACTTAGATACTCTCCTCCACGGTCAGACCGTAGAAATTTGATCTTTCTATTACGATGATTTTCCACTTCATTCTGAAATTCCTTGAACTTTTCAAAAGTTTCAGACTTGTGTTTCATCAAATAGATATACCCATATCTACTCAAATCATCCGTGAAAGTAACAAAATAACGATATCCACCTCGCGTCGACACACTCATTGGTCCACACACATCAGTATGTATGATTTCCAATAGATCTGTCGCCCGTTCCATTGAATCGGAAAACGGCGTTCTAGTCATCTTGCCCATAAGGCATGGCTCACATGTATCAAATGATTCAAAATCAAGTGATTCCAAGAGTCCATTAGAATGGAGTTTCTTCATGCGTTTAACGCCAATATGACCTAGACGGCAGTGCCACATATATGCAGATATATCATTAGCAAGTTTAATCTTTTAGCATTAACATTATGAATGTGCGTAATATTACTATCGAGATCTATCAAAAATAAACCATTCAACATAGGTGCATGACCATAAAAGATATCATTCTTATAAATCGAACAACCATTGTTTTCAGATTTAAAGGAATGACCACTTTGCATCAAACACGATCCGGATACAATGTTCATGCTTAGTGCAGGCACCAAATAACAATTATTTAGGTTTATAACTAATCCCGATGGCATATGGAGAGGCAGCGTTCCGACGGCGATCACATCAACTCTTGATCCATTGCCGACCCGCATTGTGACCTCATCCCTTGCTAGTTGTTGCTTGTTCCGTAGCCCCTGAACCGAGTTACATATATTAGCAACCGATCTCGTATCAAATACCCAGGTGCTACTGCGAGTACTAGTCAAGTACACATCAATAACATGTATATCACATATACCTTTGTTTGCCTTGCCGGACTTCTTGTCCGCCAAATACTTGGGGCAGTTCGCTTCCAATGGCCAGTCCCCTTACAATAGTAGCACTCGGTGTCAGACTTAGGGCCAGCTCGGGGTTTCTTTTCAGGCGTGGCAACAGACTTGCCACCCTTCTTTCCGTGTGCTTGACTTTCTTGTCTTTCTTGAAACCGGTGGTTCTATTGATCATCAACACTTGATGTTCTTTCCTAATCTCCACTTCTGCAGTCTTAAGCATTGACAAAAGCTCGAGAAGAGTCTTCTTCATGCCCTGCATATTATAGTTCATCACGAAGCTCTTGTAGCTAGGTGGTAGAGATTGGAGAACACGATGTATGCCTAAGTCATTAGGAATCGTTATTCCCAATGACACAAGCTTATCGTCCTACCCAGACATTTTGTGTACGTGCTCACTAACGGAGCTGTTTTCCTCCATCATGCAGCTAAAGAACTTTTCTGTAGCATTATAACTCTCTACGGCAGCATGGGTATCGAAAATCATTTTCAATTCTCCCATGGTATCAAAGGTATTGCCATTTTCGAAACGCTTTCGAAGTTCTGGCTCTAGCCCATATAGTATGCCGCAATGAAAAAAGTTGTGGTCCTCCTAACGAGTCACATAGACATTCTTTTCCTCGTTAGGAGCATCAGGAGCTGGTGGGGGGCCTAACAGCGCATCTAGCACATATTGCTTTTGTGCAGCAGTGAGGAGAATCCTCAAATTCATAGCCCAGTTGGTGAAGTTGCAACCATTCGCAGCAAGTTTCTCTTTATCCATGAACACATTGAAATTAAAAGCAGGTGGTGCCATCTACAACAAAATTTGTAAAGTTTATTTAGACTAAGTTTATGATAGATTGAGTTCAACTAATCCAAATTACTAATGAACTCCCACTCAAAGATGACATCCCTCGTGTCCTTTTGGTGATTACATGAACCAAATCCACTACACCAAGTCCGATCATCACATCAGTTGATGTAGCTTCAAAGGCGAGCATCTATATGGGCATCATATCAACTATATGACTCATGCTTAACCTTTTGGTCCGTGTTCCGAGGCCATGTCTGTACATGCTAGGCTCGCCAAGTAAGAACCTTAGTATTCGCGTGTGTAAAACTGTCATACACCCGTTCTTATGAAAGCGTAGATTCGAGTACACCCAATCATCACGTGATGTCTCGAAACACGATCCATAGAACGGTGCATACTCAAGGAAGAACACATTTTTATCTTGATATCTAAATGAGGGATCATCTTACAATGCTACCAAAAGCGCCAAACTAGCAGTATAAGATGCTAACATCTAATGTGTAAAGTGAGATGATATGGTCCATGCATTTGATCTCTATCACTTGCATTGTGGTATGATATCTATCATTCCTTTGTGTGTAAGGCCAAGGTCTATGGAACTTACACGTTGAGTGTGTTGTAAGAGTATCTATCATACATCTACTTATAACAATACCATATCAATACACTAGCCCAGTAACGATCTAAACTAGACGCCTCTAATTTATCAATTGCAAGTTTTACGTGGCTTAGGGCTTTCGGAGATAGAATCGTTCTCACCTACGAATATGAACCACAATGAGGATAACTAAGTTATTAGCAACTCGTTGTAAATCAGATATTGACTATAGTAGGAGAGATAGACACCCGCCAGCCACTTATGCAAAACAAGTTGCATGTCAGTCGTGGAACCGGTCTCATGTATGATGACATGTAAGGTTGGTCCGGGCCGCTTCATCCCACTATGCCACCAATATCCAAAATACATAGAAGATGCAATAACATGATCATCATCTCCCACATATAAACATATGTGTACTACCCGTGCAAAGCACCTATGCATAGATCAGGCTCTTATACCACTGTTGGGTCCGCAGCATAGAAAACAAAAAATTTCCTACGGTGTGAACAACACGCCAAGATCTATCTACTAGGTACAAAGCAACAGGTGGACATACATCCAACGAGAACTTACCCTCGAAGACAACGAGTTTTGTTAATGAGTAGGAACTCGTGGTTGATGTAGTCGTACACTTGCCAATCTCAAGATCGTGAGGAAGTCTGAGCGCCGCAACTCAGCAACGCATCCGCACTCGCCCACACGTTCAAGCCACCGGACAACCTCCACCTCCTCGCTCCAGCGATCCAGCGAAAGCAGCAGCTCCTTCCAGACGAAATGCCACCAGGAACATGTATCTCGCTAATCCGAGACCATGGGGAATAATTCTATAGGGGGAGAGAGATCCTTCACAAGGAGGTGTGAGGATGAAGGAGGGAATGGGTGGCCTTTTATAGGAGGAGGGGGGTTCCCCCTCTCTCCATGGCCGGTGCATGGGGGTGACCCCTCACCTCCACCATTCATGTGGTGGTAACCCCTCCACATTAAAATGCCTCTTCACATTCCCTTTTAAAGTCTCCACTTTAAATGCATTAAAATTCTCCAAGTTTAATGCTCTCTCATTTAATACAACTATTTTATTAAATTTATTCAGAATTTTGTTAATTACTTTAATTAACAAACATTCAAATATAGCCCCTTGCTATAATTCAATATCATATGCAGAACCACTTTCTGCAATATCACCCGAAATAATTTCCGGTTTCTATTGAAACAATTCCTGCGCTTTGCAATTCTTTCGTCTGAAACATATGTGCTCCAAAATGGTGTCCGGTAACTCTTAAGTGTGCCACCCTACGGTTTGCGAATAATGCAGACATGATCGAGACCCTTCTCCGATCAATAATCAGCAGCGGGACCTGGAGATCCGTACTGACTCCTACACATTCAACGATGACTTCTGTGATTGTGAGAACCTTTAATGATTGTAACTAAATCCCTTTGTCTCTCGATATATTACATGTCCGAGATTCGATCATCGGTATCTCCATACCTAGTTTTATCTCGTTACCAACATGCACTCTTTTCTCGCTCCCGTGATATAACATTCTAGTGATCACATCACTTGCTTGCAAGCTATCTCAATGTGATATCACCGAGAGGGCCCAGAGTATATCTATCTGTCATCGGGATTGACAAATTCCACTCTTGATCCATGAGCCTCAACATAACACCTTCGTAGTACTGAACCCATCTTTATAGTCACCCTGTTACGGTGTGACGTTTGATGTTATCAAGATACTCTTCTGGTGTTAGCAATTAACATGATCTCATGGTCTAAGGATAAAGATTACTTCGTATGATGTTATAGCAATATAAACATAATGACTTGATCGTAATGCTATACTTCGGATGAATGGTCATCACATCATTCCACCAAAGGTGTGACCTTATTATTAACAACATCCAATGTCCATGATTGGGAAACCTTGATCATCTTGTTAATCAACAAGCTAGTCTATAAGAGAGGCATAACTAGGAACCCTTTTTGTTTATTAAACACACATGTATTGATGTTTCCGATCAATACAATTCTAGCATGTAAAATAAACATCTATCATATATAAGGAATACATAATAACAACTTTATTATTGCCTCTCAGGGCATATTTCCTTGAAGAGGGATAGAAAGAAGCTTCGGCCTCCTCACGAAATTGAGCAAGGCTCCTTCCCTCCTGCTCTTTCCCTCTGCATGTCACCCTGCTGAAATCCCCATGCCCTACTGCACCCAACCCTGGTCTTTTTATCCACATGCAACATATCAGGGACCATCTCTGGCGAGTGATGGCTCAATGCACGGCACCCAGAAAAATGCTTGATGGTTGTGTTGATGTAGAGCTCGTTGGGAACCCCAAGAGGAAGGTATGATGAGCACAGCAGCAAGTTTCCCTCAGTTATGAAACCAAGGTTTAATCGAACTAGTAGGAGCAAGGAAACACCCCAAAGGTGTTACTAGCTGAGATTTGGCAGGGCGCACTACCGGTGCTAGTAGCAACGTGGAGACCCGCACAACACAACCACAGAACTTTGTCCCCAACTTGCGATGAGGTTGTCAATCTCACCGTGTTTTGCGGAAAACAAAGGATTAAACGTATCGAATGGAAAGAAGTAAAAGTTTGCAGAAAGTAAACACAAAGCAGTAAACAGTTGTAGATTGTATGTAAAGTAAAAGGACCAGGATCCATAGTTCACTAGAGGTGGCTCTCCTTTGATAGATAACATGTTGGGTGAACAAATTACAGCGGGGCAATTGACAAACACCGAGAAAGCAATACATGCATATACTAATCATCTTGACTCCTTTGAGACTTGATTGGGCATTACAACATAATAAATAGACTGCCATCCAACTACATCTATGACTAATAATCCACCTTCAGGTTATCATCTGAACCCCCTCCAGTATTAAGTTGCAAGCAACATATTATTGCTTTACGAACTACGTGTAAAGTAAACAATACAATTGTTCTATGAACAAAGGATCGTTGTTTTCTCCCTAGTAACAACAGCACATCTAGTACCTTAGAGATTTCTGTCACTTCCCCAGATTACCAGAGGCATGAACCCACTATCGAGCATAAATACTAACTCTTGGAGTTGCTAGCATCTACTTGGCCAAGATAGCTACTAACAACGGAAAGCGTGCAAGATCTCAAAGAACAAAGACATGATAGAATCAATAATCAATCTGAAATAGCATCTCAATATCCATCGGATCCCCGCAAACACAACATGTATGAATTACAAATAGATGATCTTGATCATGAACGGAGCTCACAGGATCTAAACATGAAAGCACAAAGGAGGAGAGACCAGCCATCTAGCTACTACATGGATCCGTAGTCCAAGGATGAACTACTCATGCATCACACCGGAGGCTTGCATGGTGATGAAGAAGGCCTCCGGGGTGAATTCCCCTCTCCGGCAGGGTGCCGGGAAGAGCTTCAGATCCCCCCGATCTAGGGACAGAGACGACGGCGGCTACAGACTCTTCTGTGGATTTTTGATCGGGTACTTAGGGTTTTCGTCCCGAAGGCAACTTATAGGCGGAAGGAGAGGCCGAGGGGGTGCTGGGGTCGGCCAGACCACCCCCTGGCGCGGGCCAAGCCTGGCCGCGCGGCCAGGTGGTGTGGCCGGCCCCTGGCCCCTCTCCGTCTCGTATTCTGGCACTTGATCCCTTCCGGAAAAATAGGCACTGTGGCTTTTGTCCCGTCCAATTCCGAGAATATTCATTTTCTGACTTTCCTGGAACCAAAAACAGCAGAAAACAGGCAGCTGACACTGTGGCTCTTGTTAATAGGTTAGTCCAAGAAATCATAATAAAAGTACTCCAAAGTTGGAACAAAACACAAGAAAGTGGATAAAACTAAGCATGGAACATCAAAAATTATAGATACATTTGCAATGTATCAACATCCCCAAGCTTAACTCCTGCTCGTCCTCGAGTAGGTAAGTGATAAAAAGAAAGAATTTTTGAGGTGACATGCACCATCAAAGACTTGATCAAAATATTTGCAAAACATTCAAAGCTGGGATCATAGTACTTCAATCATAACATGAAAGACAAAGTTCTAGCAATAAGCAAAGAAACTAAGATGCAACATGAAAAGGCACAAACAAAAGATTCATGAATAATAATGCTTTGCAAGACGTTTGTTTGTTTCAGATAAAGAAAACATAGCATAAAAGTATTCAGCTTGTCCCTCAATAGAGTAGCAAATATAAATGCATAGGACACCTTCAAAGTTCATAAGAGTGACTAGATACAGTAGTTTCAAACAAGCAATAACAAGTTATGCATCAATCAACTAGTCTTGGGACAATGCACATAGAACTAAGAATGGCCACTATGCTCTCAAAGTAGGTGCATAAAGTTAGAAGGTGGCGACTCAATATAATGGTGGAAGAAAAGCCTTTTGTAAAAGGAAGTAGGGATTCAAGTCTCATAAAGAGCTTCCAAAAATTATAAATGGTACTTGTAGTTTTCAGCTCTCATTGCCCCTATCATAAGCATCTTGAAGGTGATTAAGGTTAAAGTGACACAACTAAGAGGATATGCTTGACAAGTTATAAACTGGAATCTCATGCCCCTTACTTACGAAGACCGATCCTCATGCTACTCAACTTCAGTCACGAGTAAGCTCTTGTCATTGTAAGTATATGTGTATCATTAAGAACCGCCAACGGGGTACCCCTTGCACATGATACGGGAGCTTTCCCATAATCAAAATGACAAGGCAAGCAGACAATGAGCATCTCAGCGATCTTTTTATTTGCTATTTGCATACGTTTTTATTGAGTATGCTTCATAGAGTGCTCATTATGGTGATGCTGCATGTTTCCACCATGATTAGGCATGGCTTAGGCTAGCGGCCCAGGTGTTTCTCTAGCACATATACAAACTCCATGATCTTACAAGTTCCACATTTATTTCACACCGCCGGGATCCGTAAGCAAAAGAACTTGATATCAACGGGGTACAAAGTACAAGTGCAATGTTGAAAGTGTTCCCCATGAAACATGGTTCTGCTAATTTCAACTTATAAAGCGCAAGCATATACACAACAAAGAAGGACCCAATGGTTCAAGTTTATTAGAGGCAAAAAGTAAAGTGTGCCATCAAGTTCGGAGAGCTTTAATCACTAGTTTTCTCATAACAAGTGGAAGGTAAACAAAAGCATGAATATACTTGGAATAGCATAAGCTAGTAGGTATGTATGGTGGACTCTTTGGAATAACTTGGTTTAGGGAGTTGGATGCATGAGTGGAACTCATACTTTGTTGTGGAGGCTAGCAAAAGACTGGGAGCAACAAACTAAGAGAGCAATAATGGCGATAATCATGCAGAGCGACAAAACATCATTGATCAAAGCATAAAGTGATACTACAAGCTGAAAACTAAAGGATCATAAAGGCTATGGTGACTTGAGATAGTCATAACATGGTGTGAGCATGTGACAAGTCAACCCAAATAAAGCATCAAAGGAGAATACCACTATACTATGCTTTAATATGCTAAAACAACGCATGATTCATCCAAGACACATTAAGCAATCTCAATTGTTTATAACAATTCATGCTACAGCAAAGAATACTAAGCATAAAGCCAAAACAATATCAAGCATGGCATGACAAAGCATAGGCCACAGTCAAAAACAAGCTCTTTTTACCACATAAGCACAAACTTTCCTACTCTTTTCCAAAACCAAACCAATCTATTTGCAAACCAATGTGTGAAAGAGGGGGTCCAACCAATTTATTCAGCAAACTAAGAAAACCAAGCAAACAAAAAACCAAAACAAAAACGAGAAGAAGACGCTCCAAGAAAAGCACAATTGTGCATGAAATAATAAAAATGAAGCGTTTGGAAGAAACCTGGGGTTTTTATTGATGAAGAAGGGGATGCCTTGGGCATCCCCAAGCTTTGACGTTTGTACTTTTTGGATATTTCTTGGGGTGACACGCGTGGCATCCCCAAGCTTGAGCTTTAGTCCATCCTTCATCTCATTACTCATTCCTTCCATACACCTGAAAATTTTCCTTCATACAAAACTTCACACAATCTCATTAGCAACATTAGTGCACTTAAGATAAATAAGTCTCAAGGTTCAGTTCAAACACCAAATAAACTTCCATTAGAACACTAGCTACTGTAGCACTTCCCTCAAAAAGCTCAATTCCCCAAAGGAACTCAAGAAGGAACTAACAAGAAGCAAATGCAGAAAAATGGCAGAAATCTGTCAAAACAGACCAGCAGGTAAAGACGAATTTCTTCGAAGACCTTCTGTTGCTCAAATAAAACAGTGTTGAACTAAAGAAAGTTAGATAACAACCTGGGGCAGAAGAACAAACAAATTACAGCTCAATCCGACGTACAGAGCTCTCTTAGGAATTTTTACGGTGAAGCACAGAAATCTGTTTCGGGACAACAACTTTCCCAATCATTACTTCACTCTCATTAGAGGTTACTCTTGGCACAAAAAGAAAATAAAAAGGATAAGGAGAGGTTATTACAGAGGTAATAACTTCCAAGACTCAACTAAAACTCTTGGGTTATCTCCCAACAAATACTTTTCTTTAACGCCTTTAAGTTAGGCATGAAAATTTGAGAAGATGCTCTCATAGGAAATATGAATTAAAGTAAAAGAGAGCATCAAGAAGCAAATTCAAAACACATTTAAGTCTAACCCATTTCCTATGCATAGGAATCTTGTATGCAAATAAATGCACAAAGAACAAAGTGACAGGCATAGGAAGATAAAACAAAAGTAACTTCAAAACTTTCAGCACATAGAGAGGTGTTTCATTACCATAAAAACTTCTACAACCATATTTTCCTCTCTCGTAATAATTTTCAGTAGCCTCATGAATAAACTCAACAATATAACTATCAAATAAGGCATGCTTTTCATGATCTACAAGCACTAGAGCTTTATTATAAACATTTTCAAAAGAATCCTCGGGAACATAACATTCACCCTCCTTTGATAAGCATGAGGGACAATCAAATAATGTAAGGGATAAAGAGTTACTCTCATTAGAAGGTAGGCATGGGTAGATACATTCTTCCTCCTTTTGTCCATCACTCTCCTCCTCTTTTTCATCTAATGAGCTTTCAGGTTCAGCAATTTCTTCTTCCATGGAGGTTCTAGCAGGCAGTGGTTCATCTATTACCTTAGCAGTCAAAATATTGTTCCCAAATAGGAAACTGAGTGAGCTATCCATAATGAAATAGTGACTAGAGCAGAGCTAGTCATAAAGGCAACTTAAGAAAGGAACTATTTTTTGTGTGTTTTTCAAATAAGAAAGCAAACTCGCAAAACTAAATTTTTTGTGTTTTTTGAAGAGCAAAACAAGCAAACAAAGCAAAAAGAGACTAAGCAAAACAAAAACAACAAAGTAAAGAGATTGGTTATGAGGGACTCCCCTTGTGAAGATGTCCTTGACTCCCCGACAACAGCGCCAGAAAAATGTTTGATGGCTCAATGCACGATGCCCAGAAAAATGCTTGATGGCGGTGTTGATGTAGAGCTCGTTGAGAACCCCAAGAGGAAGGTATGATGAGCACAGCATCAAGTTTCCCTCAATTATGAAACCAAGGTTTAATCGAACCAGTAGGAGCAAGGAAACACCCCAAAGGTGTTACTAGCTGAGCTTTGGCAGGGCGCACTACCGGTGCTAGTAGCAACGTGGAGACCTGCACAACACAACCACAGAACTTTGTCCCCAACTTGCGATGAGGTTGTCAATCTCACCGTGTTTTGCGGAACACAAAGGATTAAACGTATCGAATGGAAAGAAGTAAAAGTTTGCATAAAGTAAACACAAAGCAGTAAACAGTTGTAGATTGTATGTAAAGTAAAAGGACCGGGATCCATAGTTCACTAGAGGTGGCTCTCCTTTGATAGATAACATGCTGGGTGAACAAATTACAGCGGGGCAATTGACAAACACCGAGAAAGCAATACATGCATATACTAATCATCTTGACTCCTTTGAGACTTGATTGGGCATTACAACATAATACATAGACTGCCATCCAACTACATCTATGACTAATAATCCACCTTCAGGTTATCATCCGAACCCCCTCCAGTATTAAGTTGCAAGCAACAGATTATTGCTTTACGAACTGCGTGTAAAGTAAACAATACAATTGTTCTATGAACAAAGGATCGTTGTTTTCTCCCTAGTAGCAATAGCACATCTAGTACCTTAGAGATTTCTGTCACTTCCCCAGATTACCAGAGGCATGAACCCACTATCGAGCATAAATACTAACTCTTGGAGTTGCTAGCATCTACTTGGCCAAGATAGCTACTAATAACGGAAAGCATGCAAGATCTCAAATAACAAAGACATGATAGAATCAATAATCAATCTGAAATAGCATCTCAATATCCATCGGATCCCCGCAAACACAACATGTATGAATTACAAATAGATGATCTTGATCATGAACGGAGCTCACAGGATCTAAACATGAAAGCACAAAGGAGGAGAGACCAGCCATCTAGCTACTACATGGATCCGTAGTCCAAGGATGAACTACTCACGCATCACACCGGAGGCTTGCATGGTGATGAAGAAGGCCTCCAAGGTGAATTCCCCTCTCCGGAAGGGTGCCGGGAAGAGCTTCAGACCCCCCCGATCTAGGGACAGAGACGACGGCGGCTACAGACTCTTTCGTGGATTTTTGATCGGGTACTTAGGGTTTTCGTCCCGAAGGCAACTTATAGGCGGAAGGAGAGGCCGACGGGGTGCTGGGGTCAGCCAGACCACCCCCTGGCGCGGGCCAAGCCTGGCCGCGCGGCCAGGTGGTGTGGCCGGCCCCTGGCCCCTCTCCGTCTCGTATTCTGGCACTCGATCCCTTCCGGAAAAATAGGCACTTTGGCTTTTGTCCCGTCCAATTCCGAGAATATTCATTTTCTGACTTTCCTAGAACCAAAAACAGCAGAAAACAGGCAGCTAGCACTGTGGCTCTTGTTAATAGGTTAGTCCAAGAAATCATAATAAAGTACTCCAAAGTTGGAACAAAACACAAGAAAGTGGATAAAACTAAGCATGGAATATCAAAAATTATAGATACATTTGTAATGTATTAGCGAGCTCCGAGGTCAACCTCGTCGAGGTACTCGTGCGAGTCCCCTCCTAGAAGCGAACACCCCCTCGACACCCATCCCCGAGCTCCCCGTCATCGACCACGTCGCCCGTGACTTCCCTAGCCGCCGGCGAGCCCACGGTGAGCCTCCCCATGCCCCGCTCCCCTCTACTAGGGTTTCCTCCCCGCGCGCCGTCGTGAGGTAAGAGACGACCTCCTGGTCGTCGATCCGTCTCTAATCGGATGACCAGGGGCGTCCCATACCACTTCGCCTCATCGAGCCACTGGCGAGCGGGCCTCGTGCTGCATTTTAAGGTCGCCTGCGCGTGCACTCCCACTAGCAAAGTTGGGTCGGCCCGCCTCTGCGCGGCCTGGTTGCCTCCAGATCTAGCCCGTGACGCCCCCTTTTCTTTTTCCTTTTCCTGTATTTCTAGGTCTGATAGTTGCAGTCTGTTTTAAATTGTTTTGAAAATAAAAACCAACACAAAATTCCCAGATCTAAATTTTCCTAGATACATGTATGTTTTCCCTAACACTCAGTACCCTTGGTTAGCTCAGAATATGTATAAATTAAGTATATTAAATCAATTACAGAAAGTATCTAAAATAATCCTTAAATTCTTTGTATGAGTTTTACCACTCTAAATGTTGTGAACCCTTTTTGTACTGAAGGGTATGAGTGGTACCTTGTATTCCATCCTGTCCCCACCTGATTTTGTTTCCTATTTTGCCAATGCCAAAAATAAGAAAACAACCCTAATCTGCCTTTAGGAAATTCTTGAGGTCAAACCAAAATTGGTATTAACCTAACTCCAACTCCTAGAACACATGCATACCAATATCCTTCAAACACCAGGAGCCCAAATCTTTATAAGCCATGGTTGATTTATTATGAATTAAACTATTACGTACAAGTTTAATTCACTAATAAAATCATCTCAATAGTTATGTAACTCCAAATAGAGTGATTCACTTTCTACAGAAAGTTATTTCAAATACCTAACCATTACCCTTGGAACCATATCAAAAGCTCCTGTAGTTTTAATTTGGTGAAAAGACAAAAAGCTTGCAGAACTAACTTTGGGATTTTCCAAAGGGCATTCTAGTAAATATATTGGAGTGATTCCAACTCTCAAAAATCAAAAAATCAAAGATGTACCAAAAACTGAGCACAAATTTACTTGAGCTATAGATCTTTTCTAATGATTTATCCACCTAAACTAGGGTTTATTTCACTAGAAAAATCATATATAATTAAATAAAAGTGCAAAAATAGTGAAACCACTTTTATTGGCTTTGTTATTTCAATACATATCTGATGATATCATTTTTGTACATTTATATCACCCAAACCCAAGCCTTAGTCAAACCCTCCCCCCCTTAGGTGGTATTTGATAATTAAATCATAAAGAAAAGTCCCCAAAGGCAATTATAGTACTTCCAACTACAACAAACTCAATCTAACAAAACCTACTGAAGTTAGTATTGAGTTGTATGCTTGCTTGCTGTATTGTATTGATGCTGGTATGCCTTGTGTTGATTGTGGCAATTGCTTGTTTGCATGTATTTCCATTGGCGATGGTAGCTACGATTATATCGGAGACCCGAAGAAGTGGTTATTATTTGGGTTATTATGGTTTTCTCAAAAGAAGTCCAGGGACATATATTGCCAGATTGCTGATCACAGGCAAGCCACCTTCTTGCTCATAAGCCATGTCCTACTATTTTACTTATGCATGTTTTATCTATTGTTTATGCCAACTGCATTGTTTTATATTATGATGATCTATATAGGGTAGTGGCTTGGCTCCTCCAAGACACTACACAACTGTGCTACTGAGTACAACCCCCTTGATGATACCCACTAGTCCCTAGTATGGTAGATGGTATAATACACCATACCCCTTTTGAGACCCCGATTTAGCTGAAGCAAAGCTACTGGATGGGAAGACCCCGAAAAAGATTTACAAAATGTTTTATGGTAAAACCTTGGTGAGGTTTGACCTACCAAGAGAAGTTTGATAAAGGAAAGAGGGTTTTTGTTTTACAAAATGCTGAAAGAAAGATGGAGGAAAAATGTTTACGAAAATGCACCCGGTTCTTTGCAGCTTTAGCTATAACAACTTAACCCATGTAACCACATTACTCTGGGCTGGGACAAGGTTGGACTTGAAGTTTGCTACTCTGGTGTGGGAATTCTCACAATTGTTGTAACACCCTCGAATCGGCCTTATGCAAGTTTTAGCCCTTTCCGCCAAACCCGCATAGAAACGATTCAAGGACGCCCACCAGGCACTTTCGTGCGGGTGGAAAACGAAGTAATACCATTACATAACAGTCCTCGATGGGACCCACAGAACAGATATATATACAACATCGACTCAACGAGTCAAGAATACAAATATACAATACAAAGATCCAAATCACCTTGAAAACGTTACGGCGTCCGAGTACGGACAAGATGCAAATGGGGCTAAGAGCCCTGAAAAATAACCAATGGCGTACATAACCCTGTCCAGGCCAAGCTGGAAGGATAACCCTGCTAACGACGTCGATCTCAAACCTGCTAAAACAAAAGGGGTGCCGACAAAGGACAAAGGAAAAAGAGGAGCGTCAGTACTGAGGCCAGTACACGGCGAGGCTAGAATTCGGCGGCTCTCGCCTACATAGGTATGGTGGGCTGAAGCGGCAGCGCAGCGGCACTAAACAACCTATAGAGACTCGATACAACTGGCGGTTCTCAGAGGGGGATAAGAAAGACCTATTCGGATCCAACCTGAAGCTAACACCAAACAAACCCATCCTAGTATTTCCCCCTCGAGACCAAACGAGGAAGTCAGACCAAGGAACTCACACAGTTGGAAATTTTACTCATTCCGTTATAGTTGCAGCAATTACTAATCAGATATAGATAGCATGAGTCATCCTGATAGCATAAGTAGTGGGCAGTTTTAATTAACCATTCCGTGGTAGTTGGAACATTTACTAGTCAGATATAATTGTCCTGAGGAATCCCAAACCCAGCAGTTGTTGGCACTTTTATCACATTCCATTGGAGTTGCAATACTTACTAGGCATGTATAGTATGTCACAAAACAACCCAGATCCACCAGTTGTTGGCATTTTTAATATCCATTCCGTTATAGTTGAATCTGATTACTAGTCACATATTAAGTCAAATTTATAGTACTACTTTAGTTATGCTTGTCTATGATCGAGATACTGTGCTCCAAGTCGTCCATAACCGCGGACACGGCTTTCAGAAAGTTTTACCCTGCAGGGGTGCACAAATAGCAACACACACTCGATCAACCCCGGAAAAACCAACTCAAAACCCAACGAGGCTTTCACGACAAAGAAATCACAGGATTCATAAAATATTTCAGGGAGCCACCCCACTAAGCTACCCGCAATGAAGTTAGCCGGCTCCGGAACGGACCCAGGGTTTGTGTGGACGGCTGTAAACGACTGGGAACCCGAAAGTGTGACTAGGCTTGTCGATACAGCGAAAACGTGTCACGATCCTAAATAGTACAGGTGCTCCACGCACAATCGTAAATAAAGCAGTAAAGCATGGCGTAATTACAGGATAATAATAAAGCCCCAAACTACTTTTTGGCCCCAAGAAATAGAAATGAATCAAGCTCTAGCTCAGGAGGGTCCATAAGGGCTCCTGGATGTGGACAGTGCGAATAGTCAAGGAACATGTATCAAGTACTCGGGGTCCTACGGGACACAAGTGAGCGTGGAAGAACCAAATAACATCTATTGCCCACCGATGCCTCTGCATTAGTTATATCTAGAATTTTAATAGTTGTATTTAAAGTCATGATCAAATCCACCATAAAGCATCTCCACCATTAACAGCTGCCAGCATTCCAACAACTATGGTACTCGACAACACGAGATCGCACCTGAGCAAGCAACTACGACTCGCAAGGCCAGCTATCTACCAAACACAGGTAATAGGAGGTGTCCAAGGCAATATAAAGGCTGCACGGGATATAACCGGTGTACGGAAACTAAAGCATCGCGACACGGATAGCAATAGATCACCAAGAGGAAATAAAGACTATAAATGCAAAATAGGTAGAAGGGGAAGAGATGCTCGCCTGGGAAAACACTGCCGACGGATCATATCCGAAGAACTTGTCGATACTCGCCTCAACTCACCGGCCTAATCCGCGAAGAAGCAAACACTAGAAGAAACACCGGGTGCAATTATTAATACTATGGCAGAAGATCCGGCATGCCTATGATATGATACATGGCATGGCACAGATGCGGTGCAATTAGGCACTATTAAGCGGAACCGGGGTCCCGACAATTAATTAGAGGGTTCAAGTTATTTTAACTACCCCGCAATTTAAATGTTGGCTTAACAAGGCGAAACATGGCATCGGTTCGCTAGATAAATTTAAATGGAGTCCAGAATCAGACGAAGATATCCCGCAGATGGACTCCGTATTTAATTTAGGTGAATCGACTATAATGCCCCCAAACCCACAGACAGGTATGCATGCATGAACAATTTAATATGCGACAGTTGATAATGTCATATTATAAAAATAGGGGTCTCGGATAAAGGGGTCACACATCTGGGTTCGGAAGATCTTGGGTTTCGGGGGTCCGGGGTCCGGGCTTAGGGTTCGACGGGGGGAGCGGTTCGACGGGATCGATCTCAGACAACGCAAGGAGAGCTTGGCGTTCCGGGAAGAAGAACTTGGTTTGGCGTCGGGGCGCATCCGATTCGCCCTGGTCGGTGTCGATCTTGTCGTCACGAAGATCTTGTCGGTTTCTCGTATCAGGCCGGTCTTGGCGTCCGGGGTAAAGTACTTGGCGTTCTGCGTTGGCGACCTTGGCGTCCGGGTCCTCGGGCATCGCATCCGGGAAGGAGGTCTTGTCGCACGTGATGAATCGGTCCTCAGGCTTGAAGAACTTGGTGCGCCAGGGTTCGGTCTTCAGATCCGTGTAGGAGTGCTTGATGGTCCGAGAGGGAGAACACGGGGTCGGCGTCCTCATAGTCGGTGTCGTACTTGGTTTTGGCTCCGGGGATCGGTCTTCGGTCATCGGAAGGACTCGGGGATGCCTCCAATTTGCCGTATCGACTTCAGATCGAGGCTTCGGGATTCTGTTCGGCGCCGTTGGCACTCAGGAGATCTTGTGAACATGCTCAGACGGGGCTGGTGGTAGAACTTGTCGACGAGGCGGCAGGGCGTGACATCGATCTCCGGGCATTTAACAACTAAACAAAGAACTCCGCATCTGCACATACCCTGTTAGTAACGACACGAACAGCAGATAGCCACACACGTGGCACGGACGAGGCGGATGTCGACGTGGTACTACAGGCAAAAACAGAACACGCGGCCAAGGCAAAAGGACGATGAGGGGCACCCGCGGCGGACATAGGCACGGACGCTGGTGAGGATGGTGGAGGCCGGGCGAAAGGCGGTTGGCGGCGCTCGGGGCAGAGCTCGGGCGGAAGGCGGTTGGCGGACGGAGAAGCTCGGGCCGGAGATGTGAGCGATGCTGAGGCAGCGGCGCGGCCGATGCCGAGCTTGCGAGGAGGCGGAGGAAGGGGCTGAGCGGGGCCGTGCACCGGCAGGCTGGGTGGCGACGGGGTGGCCGGGCTCGGCCGGAGCGGAGGGGGCCCGAGGCGGAGTCACGCGGCGGCCCGCGTGATGAGGCGTGCACGGGTAGATCACAGAAAGCGGCGACGGGGTCGACAAGGTCGACCGCGGCGACGACGACGGAGAACGAGGGTGGCGCCTGGGAGAAGGCGACGGGGTCGAGGTGGCCGAGCGCGAGGATGGACGGGCTCGGGGAAGACGGCCTGCAGGACGGCCGCGATGGAGGGCGAGGACGGGGCGGCCTGTGGAAGGGAGACCGGCAGCGGCCGCTGGCAGAGGGAACTCGGGAGGCGGCCGACGGGGCGGAGCACGCCGGGAGGAGACGGGCGGCCTCAGGCGGCTGGCGTGGAGGGAGTCGGCAATGGGGCCAGGAGGAACTTTGCGGGAGGTAGGCGCGGCCGAGGGAGGTGGCAAGGGAGCTGGGGTAGAGGAGGGAGGCCGAAGGCGGCGCTGCCTCACGGGGATGGGGTCGAGCCGGGAGGAAGAAGGGAGTAGGGGAGGAGAGACGCGCAGAGAGGAGAGAGATTGCGGGCGGGGGTGGGGGTCGCGCGTCGTGGTGGGGTTGGGGACTGGGAGCGTGCGGCCAGGTGTGGGGCGTGGCTCGGGATTGGCCCAGGTGGTGGGGCCGGGCGACGGGAGTGGGCAGGTGGCGATTGGGAGGATGAGGTGGGGGCGTTGGTCGGCAGGCAGGTGGGCGGGAGTTTGGCCGGTGTGCGTGCCCAAGTGGTGAGGGAGTGGCCCAGGGAGGTGAGGTGGCCGGCCTAGATTGGGCGGGGTGAGGTGGTGGCTGGGCCAGGTGGCGGGGTGAGCGGTGGGTGCGGCTGTGTGGGTCTGGTGGAGGTGGCGATGGTGGAGTGTGGCTGTGGTCGGCTAAGGGTTGGGGTAGAATAGGGTTGGCTTAGGGTTAGGTCTAGGTAGGTTTAGTTTTAGGGTTTGGAGGTGGCCGGTCGGGCTTTCGAGCCTGGCGGGCTGCCTCCTAAAAATAATTAAAATAAATAATTTATTTCAAACAAGGCTTTTAGAAGCGTTTGTAGACGAAACAAAATAATCCGGACAAGCCCGGGTTTTAATTTGAAATAAAGCCGGGGCATTTAGAAAACAAAACCAGGCTTTTCAAAAATAGCTTTTGGCAAACCATGCATGATGATGACGATGCTGAAATGCAATGTGGCATGATGACATGAGCATGCGGTCATGATGATGCAATGCACAAAAACACCGCGATTTTCTAGTAGTGGTTTTAGCGGGATGCCACAATTGCTTATAAGGGATCAGCTCCCTCTAATGCCGGGGTTCCTTTCCAGAAAGGGTCAACTATGGGACAGTCAACTGGAGGAATTGCAAACTACCCTCGGGAGTAGCCGAGCGATACTATGAGCCCCTCATTGAAAGTGCCCACTCTCTAGGAGTCGGAATTCACTCTGGTTGGTCTGTGGATCCCGGCGTCCCGGTGTTGAGGGGAACAACTCATAGGGTAGGGCCTATACTAGAGTAGCACCTGGAGAGTCTTGATCGGTTACTCGACCCACGATCGGTAGGGATCAGGGCAGGGTACTCGGTTGGTGTGGGTAAAGTGTATAACCTCTACAGAGTGTAAATCTATTCGAATAGCCATGTCCGCAGTTATGGATGGGTTGGACAAACTACTGTAGAGCGGTGCTAGTTTTATTTTCCAAAAAGGATTTCGGAAAAGCAAAGGCTTTGGAAACGTTTTGACCATGGGATGGTTGGAATGGATACATGTTTGGACCATGGGATGGTCGGAAAGGAAGGATAAAAGTTGGTCATGGGATAACCGGAAGAAGGAACAAATGGGTGACCCAGTCCTAGTGTTTTCCAAAAACTTTTCAAAAAGGTTTCCAAAATGTTTTGCAAAAGTTTTCAACAAAGATATAGACATGTTATATCCACAAGAGAAACTATTTGAGAAAAGAACCTCCCTTGGAGCCCTCCTACCACCACATCCATATTGCATATACTTTTATTATATTTATTCTCTTAAGGTGGTTTGCGAGTACATTCAAAGTACTCACTGGCATTTTCCCTGGCTATTAACTTGATCAAATCTCAAGAAGAAGGTGATGTTGACGACTATGCGAGCTAGGATGGCCTCCAGTCAGTTGGCTGTAGGTTAAGGCATGCCTTGGGCTCTACGCTTCGATAAAGTTCCGTTGTTGATGACTAATGTAGTCATAATGGCAATTAAGGTATGGCTTGTATCCTCTTAAGTAATAGATGTTTACTTTGATACTTGTCGGTTATGTGCCACGACTAACTGATCATGATATCGTGGTGTATGCATAATAGGGATTCTCTGAGGATTAATCCGGGGTGCCCACATTAGGTGAATGGTAATATTGACCACCATGGTAATTTATAAAGACCCAACATCAAGATTCGTGCAAGTGGGAATCCATAGGAGACAATGTGTCCGACGTATTGAGGAACATGCATGGCAATTTCACCACGTCTCGACGTCAGCCGCCAACTCTTCGGATTTATCGCGCGGGAAAATTGCAATGATGATCTACCTAGCAATTTGTGAGTTCCGAGGTAATGCTAGGTTATGCCCTACGTCATCCTCATGATAGATGCAGAGAGACAAGTCACGTCTGAAGATTCTCTAAGATAGCTGGAAGTTTTTCGACTACGAGCAGATGGGGAAGATTCAATATTTCTCCGACTTGCTTATGAAGACGGAGAAGAAGATTGTGGTACTTTTTGCGAGGACTTCAAGATGTTGCTTGCCAGATTTGCCGACATCACCTAGATGGAGCATTCATGAACCAGCAGCAAGACACCACTGATCTTAAAGTTCTCTGGAGGCTACTATTGGGGATATGCATAATGGATATCACCATAGCATATCCCTAATCTAGATAACCCGGATGGCCCATAGTGGTAGCACGACCCATGGCCTATTGGGTGGCCTAGTTAGAAGGATCTAGAAGGGAGGCCCGTGCCAGAATAACAAGGAGGCTACGACATGACATACACGAAGCCGGAGCCTTAGAGTACAAGACACAATGACTAGTTAGTATTAGTGTAGGACTCTATAACTTATCCGATATGGACTTCGCCTTGTAACCCTAGGTTTTGGCGCCTTTATAAGATGGCCCTATGGGAGCCCTTAGGGCACGACTCAAAAGACGACTTCGCATAATGAACACTACAATCTCTGTAACCTAGCATATTGCCATTATAGTTATTGGAAGCAAGAGTAGGATTCCACCACCATCGTGGGATCTGAACCTGGGTAAAGTGTGTTACCTCGTACCCGCCAACTCACCGCCTTACGCCACCTCTCTCTCAATGCTCTATGAGGACCCCTTAATGGTGTACTCATCGGCAATACCACGACAACCGCTATTCTTTCTTTCTCCCATCCTCTGCCCCCATTGAGAGTTGCCTTCTCCCTCCCATCGGGCGCCCCTCCACTTCCTTCGTTCCGACGGTTGTGATGGCTGGCAGCAGGATAGTGTAGGTGGTCATGCTCCTATTGTAAATACTAGCAGTAGGGTTAGGTCTAGGTTTGGTTTGTGTCTTCGGCTACATGCTGGTCATCGGTTCTATGCCGGGAGGGAGATGTCAGGTCTAAGGGCTCATATCTGGTATTGCTTGGTCTCTCTGCTCCTTGTTGCGACACTCCCATGGTAGAGCCCGAGGTGATGAGGAGGGGGGGGGGGTAACTGAAACCTCCATCAATAAAGGAGTTGTTGTTGTGGAGATTGGGGTCTAGGGGCATCTCTTCGATCTTGTCGTCGTGGTGGCGAAAGATGGAGAGTAGTGGTCACATCTGAAGCTCCACAGGGAATTGTTGCCGCAAGTCAGAGATGACCACACGGCGACCACGATTTACCGCCATGACTTTTGGCTCAGAAGACAGCCTCTCCAAACGCCTTCGATGGTGTCATCTCAACCTCCAAGGCAGAGGCCCTTTGTGGGATTTCCGACGGCGCGCATCGGCCTACCTCTCCCAAGTGGTTTTGTCCCCGACGAGAAGAAGGTCGGACGACGGTGGAGCCCCAGTTACTGCAGTGGAGATGAAGCACTCGATTGTTTTTCGTTTTAATTCTTAGGATCTTTTATATTAATTTATCAGGACTGCTGTGTAACTCTAGTTCTTCCGGGGTTCTGCTTGCATTTTGTAACTCCACCGATGATGACTGGAAGGCAGCGGCCTTTCCCCTGTTAAAAAAACATTCTAAAGAACGTGATATAGTCAGAGTTCTCATCGAACCATTTTTGTCGATAGATACTGTTGTTAGACCAAAGGATAGAAAATGGAAGTGGTAAATATTGGTGTTTTATAAACATAGTCAAATCACCAAGATAGAAATCATCGTCGGTCCATTCCGATTACCTCTAAACGCATACAAGTTCACATCCCGCACTCACTATGCACCCGCACAGTTGACCCGTTATCGACAACTCTTTGATTACTGCTGCAATCTTGCAAAATCCCGGGAAATTCGTACACTTCAATAAGAAAAGAAAAGATTTTTTGTTTAGAGTATCAGTTAAAATACCGAAACCCGCTACTCCAGGCGGGTGTCTCTTGTCTTCTCCCCCTTCCTCCTCTCCTCTCCGAGTCGCCGTCCCCTCGCTTTCAACCCCCATACGGAAGCAAGAATTCTTCGTCAGAATCCGACGCCGAGCCGATTTCTGTAGATTCCGTGCGACTCTTTCTGCGCCATGGACTTCTGATCCGCCCTTCCTTGGATCTTGAGAGGATTGGAAGGCGGGGGGTGGGCGGGCTGAGCCTTCCCGGGAGATGGCCGGCGGGAAGGAGCTGATCGAGGTAAAGTTCCGGCTGTTCGACGGCACGGACATCGGCCCGAGCAAGTACGACCCCGCCACAACCGTCTCTGCACTCAAGGATTTCATCCTCGCCCGGTGGCCGCAAGGTGAGACGCAGATTCCCCGATCGATTTGGCAGCGTAGGCCGTCCTGACCCGCTTGCTTGTTTTGGTGCACAAAGGACGAGCCCTTCTGTAATTCTTGCTGCCATGCAGCTTCTTGGATCATGTATAGCCAGCCTTTTTTGTTTACGGTGGTTGCGTGGTGCTTGTGCGGCTATAGTCTTGCTCGCGGCAGATAAGTGTTTGTGTGCCTGATCTTTCGTTCTTCTCTTGATAGATACGCTTGGCCAATTGAGTAACACATAACTGCTGTTTTTGCCCCTCAGCTTTAATACTGCTTTAAAACTGGGTGTGCTCTATGAACGGGCAATTGATAATTTCCTTTCTCAGTGTATGCATACCGGCTATTGGAAACCTCTCATGGGCAATGAATATTACCAAAATTGTGCAATATTTCCAAGTTTGTGGAAGAATTCCCAAAAGATCATTTTTTGGCAACAATCGGTTTCATTTGGATCAGCAGCTGACTTCCTTTACTTTCTATGAAGACACAGAGAAATAACAAGAGGTCATTAGCTGTAATATGCGTTTAGAGTGCCTGTTTGCACCCTTGCATTCTGTCAATAGAATTTTGCTAGCACTATGAACACATCTTTATGTGAACTGAGGTCCTTTGCGTAATAGCAGGGCCATCCTCCATATGTATGGATTATGCCTAACTGTCTGGTGGCATTATTCGTATTATCACACTCAAACTGTGGCTTTATTTATAAAGCGGGGCGAAAGCCTGTTTCGAGGAGGTGATATGCCTATGCTATACTTGGGTGAAATGCTGTTGCCAGAGTAAAAAACTAGAACAAGTAAAATTGAATCCTTTCCCAGCTGAATCAGCATCAGGAAGCAATAGGTCCTGTGGTGGGTACTTATTAATCACACAGGGACACTAAACCATCACCTTATTAATCACACAGGGACACTAAACCGCCACCTATCTAGAAATGGGCAACATTACTTCAGTAAGGTGTTTGAACTTATTCATCTTTGCATGGGGCTTAATTTGCACTACGACTGGGAATAGTTTAATGGCATGTTTTCCCCTCTTCCCGACACTTGTTTGACTATGAATGAAAATTATCTTGTCAGGATTGTAATATTCTTTTCAAAAATTCACTCCTGTTATACTTACTAAAGTCTAAACTTATTTTGTTAAAAGGAATTATTCTTGTCATTTTTTATGACAGATAAAGAAATAACTCCGAAAACTGTCAATGACCTGAAGCTCATCAATGGTGGAAAGATATTGGAGAATAGCCGGACACTTGCCGAATCACGTGTTACAATAGGAGAGGTCCCCGGAGGTGTAATTACAATGCATGTGGTAGTGCGCCCTCCACAAGCTGACAAAAACCGTGGTATTGCCGACAATTTTTTGTTTTTATTTCAAATTTTAATCCTACTTCCGTTGATCACTTTTGCTCTCTGTTGGTTGTAATTCTATCACATTACCTTCAATGAATGGAAGTGATGGATCAGATCACCTATCATTATAGAAACATCTCAGTTCCTTATCTAGCTGTTGTGCTCCAAAGATGCACATATAAGTATGCTTCTCTATAATGAAATGCTGCAGTCTGCAAGAGGAACCCACTTTTTTCGACAGGGAGAAAATGATTCCTTCTGTTTAGTAATAATTTGTTGATCACACCATACTGTTAGTCAGATGCCATATCAAACTCTGCAGCAACCTAAGCCAATGTTTTCTGTGTAGATAGAGGCATGAATAACGACTAAAACACACATGGTTCTATGAAGGTTCAGTGGTACCAATGACTTTGCAGTTCTCATTGCCCTTGATATTTGTTAAATTGTGCCAGAGTATAACTTTGTTTTATGTTATGCATTGAAAAATATAATTGCAAAAGTGATGATGTTGAGAAAACAACAAATGCTCACAAAAGCCTACGTTTATAGCATCTGTTTAGAAAACAATGAAACCCTGCAAAATATAATTGCAAGAGTGACTAGTGTCTCTCATTTTGTAACTCTTGAGGCAGCCTAGATATTTCAAGGACAAGTGTTTTTGCAATGATATATGATTGCTCATTGGATTACTTATAGCCAAATAATTTGTTTTAGATGCTTTTGCTAATGCATAAACCTGGCATACAATCTTGTTGATGTTGCTAAGTGCTAAGCACATCAATAATATTTTGTCTGGTTTCCCTTTTCAGAGAAGCAGCTTGGCAATTCCCCGAAGCAGAACAGATGCGGATGCACCATACTGTGAACACGACAACTTCCTGATGATGTACAGTGCGATCTAGCTCTAGAATTCCCATCTGGTTTTGTGTATTCATTTTGACATCCAGTTCTCGGAGCCATTGAAAGCCTAGAAATATATATACCCGCACTTGTCACTTCACAGCTGGTGGGAGCAAGATTCCTCCAGCAACCGTGCCTTGAGATTTTGCTGCTGTAATGAGTGTTGTGCAGGAGTAAAGGATTGGATGCTTGCTGCTGTATAAATTGTAGTGTGAAAACAACGAATCCCTTCTGTTTTCCTTTCACTATATTTGACATTTTATCGATTCTTTTTAGCGCTGTCGTTTGTCATGTAAAACAGAGATACTGTATTACTCAAATATATGTGTATGTAGCTTTGGAAAAGAGTGAATTATTCTGCTATTATTAAAAGAAAAAAGAGGAAGCCGTGAAAGAAAGAATAATCCATGGCCGTGTGTATGTACTGTACCTCTTTCTTTTTGCGAACGTGTGGTTACTGTATTGGGTTCTTGCCATCCACCACTAGATCCGTGTGACACAGGGCCATTCACCGTCGGTGCTCCAGCTAGCAACGGCGACGAACGCCGGAGCCTCCTCTCCTGGCTGTCACCGGCGGTGGAGTTGGAGGTGCCGGCAGCGGCGCGCTGCACGCCTGCACGGGCGTGAACTCCATGCCTAATGAGTAAATGACAAAAAACCACCACATTTAAAGCAAAGTCACCAAACACCCACCAAAATGCATGTTTTTCGGTGGTATTTTTGTGAAGGGGTGTCACCCTAGCCCCAGATATGGTGGTTTTTGTCATTCTCTCATGCCTAATAGAAAGAAAAAGGCCCAACCCAAAAACCTCACCATGGGCCTTCACTCCTGCTGCGCAAGGCTGGGCCCGTCCAAGCCCGGAGCCCTCTCCCCCGAGTCTCGAACAGAACCTCCCTCTCCTCCCTCCCTAGCCGCCTACCGCCCTACCCCGCTGTCCCGCGACGCCACGCCGCGCTCGCCCCTCGCCTCCTCTTCACCTACCCGGCTCCCTCCGATCGCCTCTCGCTCACCGCAGACAGCTAGGACCGAGCAGTCTTCCCTGCCGTGTCCTCCCACCACGCCGGCAGCAGGTAAACCTCCCTCTCCGCTCCTCTCCTCTTCTGATAGATCTGCTCATGGAAGTATGTCATCGTGATTCCGTTCCGTTTCAGATCTGCTCAAGGAAGTCGCCTCGTCGCTACGATTTGTGTCCACCTGCTGAAGTACCAAACAAGCCCTAAAAGCAGGAGGGCGGCAACCTCAGCGGTCATACGGGGGCGGCGGCCGGCAGGACGAGGGTTCGCGCGCTGTGCCAGCGCAGGACCGCGTCTCAGCGTCATAGCTTTGCACCATTGTATGATCCAGATATTCTCGAGGATAGCAGCAAGGAGCCCACGCCAATCCATCTCTGCATCTAGGCCGCGTAGTAGAAGGTTTCCCCGGGAAAATTTCTCTCGCTGCAGTCCAACCAACCGAGATACTAACATCACCAGCAATCCCATGACGCTGGGTGATAAAAGTTTGGAAGGCCAGGGCGTGCCCCTCGCGGAGGTGAACAACCACAGCTGCTCACCAAGCGTCCAGGCCACTCCTGACATCGAGAAGAAGTATGTGCACCGCGTCTATGACGCCATAGCTCCTCATTTCAGCTCAACACGGTTCGCCAAGTGGCCCAAGGTCGCGGGGTTCCTCAACTCGCTGAGGCCAGGGTCCGTCGTGCTGGACGCTGGCTGCGGCAACGGCAAGTATCTGGGCTTCAATCCCAAGTGCTTCTACATAGGCTGTGACGTAAGCCCTCCGCTTATAGAGATATGCGCGGGGAAGGGGCACGAGGTGTTCGTCGCCGATGCTGTCAACATGCCGTACAGGGAGAATGTTGGTGATGCGGCGATCTCGATAGCGGTGTTGCATCATTTGAGTACTGAGGGTAGGCGGAGGAAAGCCATAGAGGAGTTGATCCGTGTTGTCAAGAGAGGTGGTCTCGTGCTGATCACGGTTTGGGCTGTGGAGCAGGAGGATAAGTCGCTTCTTAACAAGTGGACTCCTCTATGTGATAAGTATAATGAAGAGTGGGTTGATCCTAGCAGTCCTCCGGTGCGAAACAAATCTGCTACTGTGCTGGATAGCATTGGAGAGACTGATGAAGACACGGGTGGCGTGAAGCAGACAGATGATCAGCTGAAAAATAGTTATGATGGTTTGGAGGATAAGACCACTGCAGCTTGCAGTGATTCCTTGATTATGGATGAGCAGGACCAAACCCAGCAGGAGTATTTTGTTCCTTGGCATCTACCATTTCACCGAGCTGAAATTAGCGGTGCATCTGCTGCTGCTCTACAAAATGGATTGGCAAAGAAAGATGATAAGAAGGGTACTGTTGTCTACAACCGTTATTACCATGTTTTCGTTGAAGGAGAACTTCAAAGGTGCAGTATTCTTACTCTCAACATTCTCATGAAAAATGCTCCTTTTATTTTCTCCTCTTATTTGTGAACCTGCACAAGTGAAGATATTAAATCACATCATATTTTTTAATCACGGTTGCATAGGGGAATTGTAGAGTCTTTCTAATTTGTAGTGTTAATTTAAAAACTAGTCACATCATCCTATATTTGTTCAGAGATGCCATACAATCTTTAACATGTCATATTGTTAGTTTATAAACTTGCTTGCGATAATTGTCATACAGCACACTCGCCGATGTCGTCTTTTTTATTTGGTTACATTACATAAACAATGGCATGAAGAAATAGGAAAGTGAACTTTACATGTTATTATATCTTTCTTGATAAATGTTTTTCCAGAAAGGGTGTCCTGTTGCTACCGTCTTACTGTATATTTCATTCCATGGCCTTATCTTGTTATTCTAGTAGTCACTTAAAAAGGAAAATGGTATACATTATCTACTTTCTTTTTTGCTTCATCTGTGGTCTTCAGTTTAAAATATCTTGCGTTGTTGGCTGTCATCATTTCAGGTTGGTTGCTGGTATGAAAAATGCAACTATCGTTGACCAGTTCTACGACAAATCCAACTGGTGCATAGTTCTTAAGAAGCTTTGAGCTGCAGATGAAATGATGGTAGCAAATGTATCCAGAGTCCTGATCCTTGGGTCTTGTAGGACTGTCAGCTGTTAGACTAGGCGAGGGCATAGATTTGAGCTCGTAGTGTATGAGGTTGACACAACAATTTTGTCAATTTAACAATGTTATCAACACTGCAGCACTTCACTTCGCTTGTTGGAGCTGAATATCAGTTTTTTGGCCTGCTGTCTTCATGGGCATCATCATTCATCTGGCTTGTCTAGTTTTCTTCTGTCACGATCGCTCGATATATTTTAAGGGCCATCTGACTTGCAGAAGTTTCTGTACTATCTTTCAAACTATCAAAACTCGTGAATTAGCATGATTGCTTGCAGTACTCCGTACTATTTTTGTTCTCTTTGAAGAACAGAACTTTTGAAGCCAGTGAACATTGTCATTGTTTTCAGTTACACATTCTTGTGTAAACCTTAATGCTGCGTATGCACCCTATTCTATTTCTCAGTATCAAAATTGGGCACCTGGATGTATAAGGATCAGATTGTGTGGATCTTTTCATCAAAATTTGCCCCAATCCATACACAATAATTAACTGTTATAATGTGAAACGTTCTTCTGAAGAACAACCAAGACAATCACCAGTAACAAAAGGTAATAGCAAGGCCGCTGGTCTGTATTGACAAAAAATGAAATAAAAATGCTACTGTGATTTTATACCATAACTATGAAATTTATAAGCAACCCTCGCCATAGTACAAACAAAATAAGGGTGGTCTTGATGTTTAATGTGATGAGAATGTTCCTGTACAATGGTTTGGTTGTTTTTGGTGATTGCGCAGCAGAAATATTCCTAAAATTTCAACTGTACCATCTAGGATGGTTCATATTGAAGCAACCAATTACACGGATGCCACTTTTTCTCTAGGACCGCCACATTTGTCACTGGATACAAGCAAACTGAACACATCCTCCAGTTAAGGAAGTTCAGACGAGCTTGTTAGAAGAGAGCGTCCCATCACAAAGCTACTTGCGAAAAGCTTAATTCTGGCTCGCTTGAGGTAGCTGGTTCTAAACTGCTAGCTGAATCTGTATTTCGCTTGCTTGCAGAGTTTGAATTGGGTAGTATCCTGGGTTTTTCCTCGGAGACGCCAACCGCTTTCAAAACACTTAACTTTGGCTTGCTTGAACTAGCCATTTCTGAATTGTTTGGAGAATCTCTACTTGCTTCCCTTGCAGAGTTTGGGGTCTGTACTCTCCTGGGTTTATTCGCGGAGGTGCCAAATGCTTCCAAAGCATCAAGGAAGAACTTCTTATTCGGAACAATACCCTGCTTATTCATCCGCTGCAGCAACTTCTGGACAAGCATCTTATGGTTAGCCCTGGTGTATGCCTTGTAAAGCAGCTTGTATGTGGAAGCACTCACCACAACCCCTTTCTCAACCGCAGTATCCAACAGCCGGTCTGCTTCCATGGGCAAGCGGTTCATGCAGTAGGCATCAAGCATCGCGTTCAGTGAAGACAGGGGAACTGTACTTTGTGAGCTTACAAGCTCATCAAATATCTGTTGGGCCTTTGAGACGCAATCACAATACGCGTACATAGTGATGAGACATTCTTGCGTAACATAACTAGGTTTGAATCCCAGCTCTTGCATCTTCTCAACTACAGATTCAGCTTTCTCTCTGAGTCTTGCCTTTCCATAGTTTGTTATCATGGAATTAAAAGTCGGGTGGGTAGGCCTCTCCTTGGAGCGCAATAAACTCTTAAACACCTGCTCCATCTTGTCGAACGTCTGCTTTCGACCATATGAATCTATGAGTATGTTGAATGTGATCACATCTGGGCGGCACTGCTTGCTTTTCATCCGCACTAACACAGATTCCATCTCTTTGATCATGCCATTCTTCCCATACCCATCGATCACTCCATTATATGTGTAGATATCAGGAGAGACCGGGCTGTCATCCAGATCCTTGAACAAGATGTCCACCCGTTTCGTGTCACTAGCCCGAGCACAAGCTCTTAAGAGGATGTTGTACGTCACGATGTTCGGCTGGCATCTCTCTATGCCCTTCATCTTGTCAAAATAGCCGAGAGCTTTCACCAAGGCCTTACTCTTGTCTCGTGAATGCAGATGAGCACCGATAAGAGAATTATACACTGAAGTGTCCGGCTTGCAGCCGCTGTTCCGCATCTGGGAGAAGAGCCACATAGCCATCCGTATCTGCCCTTTCCTCCCCATCACAGATATCAACTTAGAGTAGATGCCGTTGTCAGCAACGTACCACCGCTGTTTCTGCATCCACCTGAAAATCTAGCAAAGCATGAAACATCAGAGAAATGAGCAGAAATATGCACTAACAAACAGCAGCTTGGCAAATCATAAATTGTTAAACCACACGGAGGGACATCTGAAATCTTGTGCTGTATAGAATTTTAGACCAATCCTAATTTAAGGTATGTTATCCAATTTAGGCACTACTGGGGAATGGTCACGGCTCACCTCGAGGCACTGGACCCAGCCGTCGCGGCGGCCGAGCTCCTCGAAGAGGAGGAAGCAGTGGTCGGTGCGGACCACCTTCACGTGCCGGTCCAGCACGGCCACCAGCCGCTCCTTGCCGCCGGCTGTCTTCTGCAGAAAGAACCGCACGAGCTCCGCGGCCTCCGCGGCCGGGTCTGCCCCCTCCCCGGCGTCCGCTCCCCGCCGCTTGCCCCTAGCCGCCGCAGCGCCGGCCGCCACGGCCACGTGGCGCGGGGAAGTAATTGCCGGGTGTCGCTGCGGCCATGGGCACGACGCGTTTGGGTAGGCGAGCATCTGCGTCATGGATTAATGGAGTTGCATTTGGGTTGGATTGGCGCGTGGTCGGGTTTGGTGAATGGCAAGAGCTCGCACCGCCGGGAAGGAGGAGGTTCTTGGTTCCGGATAGGGGAGGGGATCAGTGGGGGTTTGGACAGTTGAGATGGCTGGGTTTCGGAGATGGACGGTAGATTTGGCGCGGAATTAAAAGGGGAATCAGGACCAAAAAAATAAAAAAGAGGCGGATTAGAATCGGGGTAATTGAACCCGACGTGAATCGAACACGCAACCTTCTGATCTGGAGTCAGACGCGCTACCATTGCGCCACGGATCCGGTGATGCTACATACCTGATCGAGACCTCTAACTTAAAAAACAGTATTTATTTTTGATAGTCCACAAAACATTCCTACAAGTGTATAACTATCTATATTTCATGTTAGAGTACATCATATGTTCACAAGAATTCCTGGAAAAGTATTTTCAAGGTAGCATGTAAAAACATGCAAAACTAATGATTTGAAATAGAAAAAGGTGGTACACTATTTACCAGCATATTTTTTTCATGGAATTGGGAAATAGATTCATCTTATAATGAGTTTTGGCTCATTCATACTACTCCTCCACATATATGCATGATAAATTTTCTTATTATTATCCAAAGAATTATTTTATTTAAACAAGGAGCTCACTCAACCTAGGGCCCAAAAGCAATGATCTACTACGAAATCTATGCAAATTGCAAAAATTGATGGATTGGGCTATGAACATAGAGTTAATTGTGCAGGTTTTACAAAAAAAAATCTACGAACTGACAAGGGTTCAATTGCTTGTCTCTATCTCTCTTCCCCTTGGACCCCTCTCTCGCGTTCGCGCAAAGAGCTCACTCTAGCTTGGAGCCAGACCCAATAATTGATGTAAAATGCAATAAATATGGATTAGACTTCACCAGGTAGTTCATAGTCTAGGTTTTACAAAACATTCTACGAAGGTTCAAATCTCTCTCTCTCTCTCTCTCTCTCTCAAACTCAAACCAACTACCGATGTAAATTGCAAAAAATAAGTTGGTTTAGACTATGAAGAGATAGTCAGTAGTCTTGGTTAGTTTTTACAAAACATTGTAAGAACAATCGAGGGTTTAAGCCCCCCTCTTTCTCTCACACAAAGAACACTCAAGCTGGAGCGAGTACCAATCACCAATTATGAATCTAAGTGAACTTAAGAAGATAACTACATTAGACTATGAAGAGATAGTTAATGGTTTAGGTCTTACAAAATATTCTACAAACAATCATTTAGGTCTATTTCTTTGTTCATGATATTATTTTTTACCGTGTTGGACAGTCTGATCTCTTTAAGAATTTGCTCCTTAGTCTCTTAGGTATCTTTCATTTCTTCTTTGCTATTCATACTTCCATACCCACATTATTCAGTCCGAATGTGTTTAGAGGTGCTAAATAGACGTGAATCGAACAATTTGATCTCTTTAAGAACTTGTTTGTTCACTTAGGTCTTTCTTTACTTCTTCGGTGTTCATAGTTTCATACTCCACATTATTCGGTGCGGTGGTGTGTTTAGAGGTGTTGCCAAAAGTTAATCCGCATGGACCTGGGTATTGAACCCGACGTGAATCGAACACGCAACCTTCTGATCTGGAGTCAGACGCGCTACCATTGCGCCACGGATCCCTGATGCTTAAGTAGACTAATTAAGCTTCATATCATCCTAATCACACTTAACCTGGAGGTGACATGCATATCCTATGAAAGAACAACAGATGCTTATGTAGACTAATTAAGCTTCATATCATCCTAATCACACTTAACCTGGAGGTGACATGCATATCCTATGAAAGAACAACAGATGCTTATGTAGACTAATTAAGCTTCATATCATCCTAATCACAGTTAACCTGGAGGTGTCATGCATATCCTGTGAAAGTACAACACATGGTTCGCCCCTCATTAGGAGCTTAGTTTTTATAAAATGCTCAAACTTCTGTGAGAGATCTGTGTGCATGATGACAAAACCTGCAAGAGAAGTTACAAGACTAGCTCAGTGTTTGATTACAATTTAGAACTCCTTTGAAATTTCAAGCTAAATGGCCTGCAGTACACATGGACTTCAACTGTACATGCCCTCGCCAGTTTTCTGAATGCTATGTGAATTTTGCTGCAGGGTGTGGTCAAGAGCAGAGTAACACAGCACAGAACTGCGTAATTTTGGGAGCAACATAAAGCTGAAGAACAAATCACACATGATGTAATTTCAGGAGAAATTAGGGAAACCGGTGGGGGTGTGAAGCCCCTAGTTTAATACTACAAAAATACAAGTATACATATGATTTCATTTGCCGGTTGATAGAAATTTCACATTCTGTGCACATCTACACAACTCTATCGCCGGATACATGACTACATAATGTAAACTTCAAGACCTGGAACTTCGAGCAGCAAACTCACTATAGTTGAGTATGTAAAACATATTACAGGATCTCAACAGCAAAAAGAGAAATTACAATGGCTCCTGCCAGGAAAAAAAACAATGGTGTATTTAGTTACTCTTTTTTTTTGCAGAAAAGAATGCCCATCCAAATGTACTCAAGCTTCCTCCATCTTATGTGCAGATGTAGATACGCTGGTCTGGTGAAAACCAGCAATCTTGCATATCCTCCTGACAGTAATTACTGCAAAAGAATGAATACCATCACAAACTATATTGGCAGCTCACATAAAAAATTGACAGTTGGCAGAACTTTCTACAGTTGCAAAATGGCAATGCAAATGATTTCTTTTTAAGTTCTAGTGCGAGAAACACCCAATTGATGTAGGAGTAGATTGAATTAGCAATTCTGATTTCGAAACCGAAAATCCTTTCAGAAAGGAAGTGTCACCAAGGAAAACAAAAGGTCAATTCCCCATTTCCCCGTTGGTCACAGTTCCAGCCTAATTTTCCCTCTTTAGCACTGAATATAGAATTTTCTCCTCTGCACTTAAACATCACGTAGGTTTTGCATCTCTCTTTTTTTTTCCAACCGGGCTTCCACCCCTTTCCATTGCAATAACGGAAATACCGAGTTCGTACAGAAGTAGGTTTTGCATCTCTCAATTTCCCTTCCTCCAGAGAAACATCCATCCAACTAATGACGCAACACCAAATTCTGTAATTAAGTTTATGTATTCCACATTCCATCAGATAATGATAGAGAAGAACAAGTACATAGAGACAGCAGAAAAAGGACCTAAGAATCAAGTCGACGGCGTGCGGAGGGGCGGTGGAAGCCTATCAGACGTCGAGGGTAATAGAGGGCAACTCGAACTCCGAGGTGATCTCCGCGATCTGCTTGCGGACGCTCATGTCGATGAGGTTGGAGCTGTCGCTCCCGTACTGCACGGTGAATCCGGCGATGAGCTCCGGGTCGATGCGGGTCTTGATCCGGACGTTGGCGGCGCCGGTGATCTTCTGGACGTGCTGCGCGATCTGCGCGAGATCCTGCGACTCGAGCTGCACGACGGAGGTGACGATAGCCTCCTCGGTGCCGGTGAGCGCGTTGTAGGCGATCTCGAACGCCCGCACGATCTGCGGCACGAGCTCGGCCCGCTGGTTGTCCACGACCACGTTGAGGAAGTTGACGACGTGCGGCTGCATACTGGATGACTTGGCGATCTCGTCGATGAGCTGCGTCTTCTCCTCGCGCGGCACGGTGGGGTTGTCGAAGAACTCCGCGATGGCCTCCTCGGAGAAGATTTTCTCGAGCTTCTCCAGGTCCGACACGGTCTCATCCAGGGTGGAGCTCTCCGAGGCCACCTCGCACAGCGCGGACGCGTAGTTGTCCGCCGCCGGGTGGGCGGCGGCTCTGGCCCTGCCGAGGTCCCCGCGGCGGGGGCGGGCCGGGGCCAGGCGGAGGGAGGGGAAGCCACGCGCGACCGCGCAGGCGTAGGAGGCGGCGCGGGGCGCGGCGGTGGAGGAGGGGGACGCGGCCGCGGCGGCGGGGCAGAGGGTGATGGAGGTGAGGCGGAGGGCGGCCATGGCTCGCGTCGTGGAGCGTGAGGTGGGGAGTGGTGTGGACTTGGGAAGCTGGGGGCGTATCCTGGCTTGGCCTGGCTTTGGTCTGGGAGGAGAGGAAGAGCGGCTTGGGTGGACAATGGACGGCTAGGATGGAGTGGCTGCAAGATCGGACTGCTGATGTGTTCGTAGACGTCCAGCATGGCTGCAGATGTGTGGCCTGTGGTGGGATGAGGTGGATAAGAAATGGACGACTGTGTGAGAGGATGACAGGATAGAGGCCGCGCTTGGGAATCAGGCTTCAGAAATTAGGCTTTTAGCAAATTAGCATCATCATCAGTTGTAAACAGAAACAAAAGCTGCTCAGCTTCGGTGATCTATTTTTTTCGAAAAAATAAAAATGCATTTATAGGTTCCACAAAAGATTCGAACAAATTATTGCATGTACCGCCACGCTGGAATATACAACGGGTTAGCAAAATGTTGTGTTATTCTTTTTTCAATAGCAGGCTGCACAAGAAATACACATACCGTCATCTAAAGCTAGCAAACAATATTTGCCATCAAGAAATACACATACCGTCATTTAAAGCTAGAAATACACATTGCAAACTGCTCCTTGGCAAATACACATTGCAAACTGCTCCTTGGCGTCTTGAAGAAAGAGTTTGACAGGTTGCAATCACAACGATAAATACTCGATTCAGTGTGCCTGTGCAGAAGAAGTTGAATTACTTGATCTGTCAGAGGATTAAACCCGGAAATCCAGCAGCACACAGAATAAAATTCCAACAGCACCACACAAAGAAGGAACACCAACACTGTTTAGAAGGGAAACTACTTTTGAGGCTACCAAAAAACCAAAACCAATGCAGCTTTAGGAGGGTGATCCGAGATTGTTGCCACCTATACTTTCAGCCAAAATTCCTGAAAACAGAGTATATACAGTAAAAAAGCTACTCAAACTCAGAAAGATGAAATCAAACATAACAGCTCTTCTTAATTATTTTCCAACCATCTTTCAGATCAGAACTTCTCTAATCCTCAACCCAACAAAACAAGTTCAATAACAGCCTTAATACATGTCTTTCAAATCCTTCTAATTTGTCGCCCACTCGACCAAATAAAACCGCATTCAAATTCAGTTCTCTGACCTCCAATCATTTGTCCCAAGTTAACTTATGCAAAATTTCAAGTGGAAAAGCCATAGCCATATTATGGCTGGTGCAAAAATGCAAGTATATCATTCCCTTGAAACAATTTTCAAAATAGAATTACGGTGTGACCTCAATATCTAGTACACTTACCATAGGTGGATCGGTTACCAAATCGATAACGTGAACACGCAGGCAGTCCTATATGGCTAGATTGATAATATATCGCAAGGAATTTATACTATATTCCTGCAAGTCATCACATACATAGATTCCTCAGCTATCAAATAGAAGTTAGTAGCTCAACAATAAAAGGGGAGGGACACTAAATTTCTTTCCATGATGCTCAAACAAAGCAGTAGGCATCATGCGTAAGGTCTATAAAGCAGGAAAAGAAAATAAACCACCAAATGTAGATTACCAAAATGTTTCAGAAATAATAACACCTAAGGCATAAGCTCAATCACAGCACATGAGTAATCAAATCACTAGATTCAAGTAAGAATACATGTTAGGTATTGATACATCAACTTAGGCCAACTTGGTAAGCAGACTGGACCTTCATATCCATGTTTCATTCTCTCACAGTTACACTTCGGGAAGCATTTTCCCTGAACAAACAGCAGCATAATCGCCTGCAAGCCCTGGCACAAACTCATCGATGGCCAAGGTACTTCTCTACAAATGCCTTGTGGGATTTGTTAAACACGTTGAGCAAGTCAATGTCTTTCTTCACCAACCCCTTTGCCTTCAGAACATGTATGACAAAATGCCGTGGGATCATCCGCCTCTCCAAACTGTAGGAGAAAAAGGCTGGCCTATGGGCAATGTATGAAGGCTCCAAACCGAACTCCGTCTTCAGGGACTCCACCCTGTGGAGTAGGTTGGCCTCTGACAGATTAAGGATGCTTGGCAACTTGCACACAACCATTTTGGCCTCAGGGTATCCAAGAGCCCTCTCCAATGACTTCATTTTGGCACTAATCCTCTCAGGACTATGGTGGCAGACAGCCATCAACGCTGTCTTGAACATCCCCGAGGAACGTCCCACGCCTAGCTCTTCAGCGCGTGCCACCATTTTCTTCAGATGCTCTAAATTGTTGGTGAGCAGTTTGCCAGTGCGCAAAAAGAGCCAGGCAATATCATCCTCAGATAGTCCGCACTGCTGCAGGAACGCCATATTCGGCTTGACCACATTCTCGATGTTCTGGTTAAGGAGATACAGGTTCCTTTTGAGAGCGGCTTCCACCATGTCGTAGGAGCCCGACAAGGAGATGTAGAACTCGAGGCGGGGAATACAGGCGGGGTAGAGAAGAACCGCCGGGAAAATGGAAATGAGGCGGGAGATCTGGGGAAGGGAGAGGCCGATGCCCTGGAGCTGCGCGACGCGGGGGGTTAGGGTTTTGTCCACTTTGGAGCAGAGGAACCGCGGGTCCAAGGCAATGGCCGAGGCTACGTCGGCGAGGAATCCGCGGACGGCGTCCGGCTTAGCGGGTGACATGAGGCGGCGAAGGTACTTGGAGGCCCTGAGCGCTTGCGCCGGTGCGAGGCCACAGGAGGCGACGAGGTAGTCCTCGACGACGAATTGGGCGGGGGGTGCGGCGGCGGTGGAGAGGTGGAACCGGTGGAGAGGAGAGGTAGGGGCATGGGAGGCGGCGCGGAGGGCACAGATGAGGTGGTTCTGGAGGCGGAGCATCGCGGCGCCGCACTCTGTCCTGGAGCTCTCTTGCGAGTAGGTGCGGAGCAAAGGCTTTTGGACTGAGCTTCGGTGACGGGCTGGTCATAAGTCAGTGAGACTTAGCCACCATATCTACCATCTATTCCTGATCCAACGCTCAGAAAACACTCAAGGCAAAATCCATCAGACTTGGCTAGCTGATTCAGCACAGAAACTTCAGATTTTTTTAATTCGCAAACCGTTCGCTCAAAATTCAATGAAAATTTCCCAGAATACATAACCAATAGTTCTTGTTTGCTAGATTTTTTTCAAATGTTTTGGAAAGTTTGAATTTTGATTTCAAAATTTAAGTCAAAAATTAAAATGCTCTTAATTCACAAACTTGATAGATTTGATTTACTGGAATAATTTCAAATTAAAATCCAATGAAATTTTCCCAGATCACTTAACTTGATAGATTTGATTTACTGGAATAATTTCAAATCTTTCTGGAAAATTCGAATTTTCAGTAAATTTGACATTTAGCTACATTATAGCATTATTTCAGCATCATATCATTCAAATTCAGTAGCAATAAGTGGTACGAGTAAAATAAAATAGTTAGCTCCACAAAATACATTCAGGCCTCACGACTTGTACACTTCGGCCTCAAAAGACTATAGTTATCCTCCAAAATATATCTCAAGAACTATAGTTAGCTTCCAAAGTACGACATGACCAATATCTAGACACTAGAACAGAGTTCCACCATAGAAACCGTCACCAACACAAGTAGGAGGAGCTGTGAGGAGTTGGGTAAAACTCTCAATGACATTATACTTCCCGCTCTTCACATTCGCTTGCGTGTACCAACATCAAGGGTGCTCATCATTCTTGGTATATTTTTTGTTGCTTCAAATTCAGATTGTAGCTCCTTGTTTCTTTTTTCTTCCAATGTCCTTGCAAAATGCTTCAAAAATCTGATAATATGAAAATCAGATTTCAAGTGATTCTTCAATGAATTGTTGAAGCTCTCACTTAGTTATGTACTTCTCACTTCCAAACTGAAGACATCTCTCATAAAACATTCCGCCCATTTTTCTTTTATCTTATAGATACTATCTAACCAAGTTTGTTTATGCACTTTACACCTTATATTGGCAAATGTTTCTTCAAATTCTTCCTTGTCCTCATAACCATACATACAAGCACCAAAATCAGTGAGAATATGTGGTTCTTTGCCTTCATCTTTCTCTTCACCACCATCTTTTTGTTCGTCCTCATCTTCCTCTTCACCCTTGATTGGAGATATATGTTTGGCAGCATTTTGCATTATATGAAAGGTACATAGTCCATGGTATGATTCCGTGAACATAACATCTACGGCTTTTCCCATTGCAGCATCTTGATCAGTAAAACAGTCCTAGGTTGCCTTCCATTATGAGAAGCTAGGAAAGTGTTGAACAACCATTGAAATGAGGCAAATGTTTTGTCAAACAAGAGTGCAGCACCAAAAAGGGTAGTCTCTCTAAACTGATTCAGTCCAAAAAAAACACCAAGGCCTATATTCCTTGTTTGTTCCAAAAGTAGTGTTAAATGTGACAGTGTCACCAAAGTGTGCATAGTCTAGCATCATTTTAGCATTAGCCCAGAAAATATTTGCTATGCGCTCCTCACAATCTAGCTGCAAAGCATATTGAAATGATGGGTTTTCAGCAATTTTTTCATGAAAATACTTTGTTCTTGTTTCGGGTTTTGGGTTTGAAATACTTTTGTATGAATTCACTTTGTCCTTTTCTTCGAACATCTTCCTTGGCACAAACATATCTGCATGAGGTAACCGTACCATCAGACTTGTTCACATTAGTGTACCTCTTCCTCACTTCAAAGCCCGCACGACCTCCATATGCAACCCAAAAAATCCAAGCCTCCTCTTTACTTCTGAATATCATGCCAACTTGAGGCAACCCCTTATCAGATTCTACCATTGTGCACCACTCAGTTTATCAGCAATTGCCAACACACATAATGAGTAGATTCAGCAATACTTGTACTTCTCTGAACAAATGGCCAAGTGCATGGTTGATCTGGAAAAAAAAAATCTGAAAATAAGCTTCACTCCTACGTATTGCTAATTTTAGGACAAAGAAGCTAGCAAAATACGGCAGCCTCACATGAGTCATACGATTCAGCTAGTTTGTCGGTCGGCTGCCAATTTCAAAGACAAATAAGCTAGCAAAATACGGTAGCCTCGATTCGGCTAGCTTGCCGGCCGGCCTACAGGTAAACTTGTGTCTGAACTAAAATCGGGATTACCTCCGTCCGGCCGGAAGACGCTGAATCGCTTGTCAAAGTAGATGAGGTAGTACTCCCCGAGCATGTAGGAGAAGTGCAGATGAGCAGAAGGTCAAAGCCATCGGTGGCCGTGGAGCGGACGGCGAGGAGGTGGCGGAATCGCCAACGTAGATGGCCCAGGTGAGGCACGACTGTGGTGGCGAAATCCCGGGTGAAAGGGCATTTCCTGCCCTAATCATGTTTTGATGTTTGGTGTCAATACAAGATAGTTTTTACCGTGTGCTAAGCATTGCAGGTACATCCGTATAAATGCACAATACAGTGTTCTAGTATTCGAAGGAGAAGGGTTCAAATTCATGAAGAAAAGGTGCATGTTGGAAGCTTGGAGTTCTGCCTCCCCTGGGTCCGGAGACTCTGGAGTCCAGGCCCGGAAACTCCGGTCAGGTCTCCAGGCAAGTCTCCGCCCCTGGCAATCTCTCTGTGTCTAGGTCTGGAGCTGTACCCGAAGTCATGCGTCCTCCCTAGAGATTCCGGCCGTGCCGGAGACTCCGGCCCTGGTCACCGGAGACTCCGGGGCTAGAGCCCGGGGCTGTCTCCGGCCTGGTCTCCAAGGTGGCTCGGTCTGCTCCCAGTAACCCCCTCTGGAGTCCTGACCGGAGTCTAGCCTCCCTCACTGGAGACTCTGCCCCCCCTCCCCGGAGACTCCGGTCCTGAAGCCCGGAGACTCCGGGGTTAGTGATGTTGCAACGGCTATTTTTCTAGGGGGTATATATACCCCTCTTCTTCTCCAAGTGAAGGCTGCGGCTTCAACTCTCTCTCTCTTCCATTAATGCTGAGCTCCAACCACCTAGATCTCCCCCTCTAGCCACTCAAACTTGTTGCCCCTTGGGGATTTGAGGGAGGTGACCTAGACCTAGCTTTCCACCAAAGGGATTTGTGTTTCCCTACCATTTGTGTAAATTGTTGTTGCTCTAGGGTTTGAGGAAACCCTAACTTGAAGAAGTCGCCCTCCATAGCTCATCCTCGTGTGTAAGAGCTTCGAGGTCGTCTTGGGAGCCTCCAATTCAGTTGTGGAGAAGTGCCCCAAGGTTTTGTAAAAGGTTTCGGTAACCACCTTCAAGTTTACCGCATAGTGGATCGTGTGTTTTCCGCAAGGCGGGTGCTCAGAATAATAGGGTGAGGCTTTAGTGGCGTTGGTGGTCTTAGTGGGACGTACTTCCCCTCAAAAGGAAGGAACTTCGGGAAAACATCTTTGTGTCCCCTCTCGGTGATTTCTATCCTTTACTCCTTATTATTGTTGTTAGCTTGCTTGCTTGTCACTTAGGTTCTATCACTTAGTTGCACATCTAGAGAACTTACTTTGTGTCAAGCCTCAAATTGAGAAGTAGTTAAAAATTGAGTAGCGCCTATTCACTACTTCTCTTAACTGCCTAAGAGAAGTATGAGTGACTCAAGGGGGAGTGAAACCACTCCCGATGTAAACCCCATCACTAAGAGTGAGTTATCCGCTTCCATGGATACGCTTCAACAACAAATGAAAGACTTGCTTGAATTATATCTTGGTAAAAAGGAAGTTGTGGTTACCGACGCCATTGATAATCCATCAAGTGGATCCAAACCAATGGAAGATCCCCTCAAGGAATCTCCCATTGATGAGGATGGAAACAAGGCTAAAAACAACCCCATGGGAAACATGCCCCCACCATCTAGCTATAATAATACACCTCTTCCAATGCCACATATAAATCATCGTGGTCCACCACCTAAGCTTGATGTATCTAATTTTTCCAATTGGCAATATCTCATGCGCTCTCACTTTAAAAGTTCTAGCGTTCATCTTTGGAAGGTGGTGGAGTTCAGCTTCTATCCGCACAACATATACAACATGACACCCACCGATGAAATCAACAATCAACTCAATGCCACCGCCATGGCCATTCTCCAAGATGCATCGACTCCTGAGCAAATGACTCACATTCGTGCTTATGACACCGCCAAGGAAGCTTGGAATGCTCTTCAACGAGTCTATCTTGGCAATGAAAGCATTCAAAACTCCAAGTTTGAAGAAATGCACTATGAAGCCGATTCCTTTGTTGGAAAGGAAGATGAGACTCCCGAAGACCTCTATTGAAGGGTCATGACCCTTTCGATTAGAATGATTGACCATGGTAGTAAGGACATGGATGACAAGTGGATCAAGCGCAAGTTCATGCAAGCCATCTTGCCCTTCCATAGGGAAATGGCCAACAATATTCGCTCAAGGGCAGACTTCTATGCCATGTCCTCCAATGAAGTGCTAAATGAGTTTGTGTCTCTTGGGATCATGAACAAGACCACCGATGATGCTCTTGCTCGGGCTCAGAGAATGGATTCCCCCACTCTTGCTTTGAAGGCCAAGGCTCATGTCTATGAAGAAGAAGTTGATTCCTTGGGAATGATAGAAGGAGATGACGAAGACATCAAGTGTGCTCTTCATGAGCAATTGGCATTAGTCTCTAGAAGGTTTTGGAAGAATCAAGGAAAGGGCGATCCATCAAGGACTACCACAACTAGTGCAAGACCCAAGTTGAGATCATGCTACAATTGTGGAGAATCCAACCACTTCATCACCGAATGCCCATATGAGAAGAGAGAAGATCATGGAGGAAGACTCATTTTGAAATCCAAGTTCAAGCCTACTCCAAACAAGAACTTTGTCAAGAAATTCCCAAACAAGAACTTCGGAAACAAGAACTTCCCCAACAAGAAGGAGCCACAAAAATACTTGTTGGTGGCTCATGAAGAATATGAAGAGAACAATGAGGATGATAGTGATGATGAAGATGATGGAGAGATTGTGGGCATGGCCGCCGTTGTCACAATTGCCACCACAACCTCTTCACCAACATTTCTCTTTGACTCTCCCAATGAGAACAAGCGTGCCACCAATTCTACATGTCTAGTGGCCACTACTGCTTCAACCTCATCACCAACATCACTCTTTGACTCTCCAAATGAGGACAAGATCGTCACCAACGCCACATGTCTCATGGATAAAGCCTCCATGGTAACTCCTCCACCCACTACTCCTCCTTCTATTGATGCATCATCATATGATGATGAAATGAGTCTCAAGATTAAGAAGGAAATAGTGGAATCCACTAATTGTTTGGATAACTTGGTAGGAAAAGCCAATGTATGTGTTGACGCTCTCTTGAGTCAACTAGGTGAAGCACGTTACATCATTGACGAGGGAGATCACTCCATCTCGGAGATGTTTGGTCATGCTAGGGAGGCCGCCATGGAGGTAGCCGCCTTTGAAAGAACATTTCATGGTTCCCTGTGTTTTGAGTGTTAGATAACAATACCGTGGAGTTTTTCTCATGTGTGCTAAGTGTGCAGGGAATGATTTTGTGTTTGGGGGGCCGGATTATCCGCCCCCATCAAGGGCCGGATAATCCAGCCTAACTCATTTGGCAATGGCAGCCAAGGCGCGACACTCTGAGTGGGTTCAGATTTTCTCCCGAAAAATCCGAACAGGGGCGGTTTTTCCTCCCCTGGCCGGATAATCCGGCACTCGCATGAGGCCGGATAATCTGGCCCCCAGAAGACGATCAAAGGCAGCAATGACGCGCCACTCTGAGTAGGTTCGGATTTTCTCCCGGAAAATCTGAACAAGGCGGTTTTTCCTCCCCTGGCCGGATAATCCGGCCCTCGCATGGGACCGGATAATCTGGCCCCCAGGAGATGATCAAGGGCAGGCTCAGCGCGTCGCTCTGAGTGGGGGCGGATTATTTGTCGGATAATCCGAGTCTGGGGCGAAGTTTTTCCCAGGCCGAATAATCCGACCCCAAATGTCTCCAACGGCTTCGTGGGTGCAGGGGGTATAAAAGCCCCTTCATCCCCTCCATTCAGGTTTCTTGATTCATTCGAAAAGTGTCAGACCCATTGCAAGAGCTCTCTCTCTAGATCTCCCACTTCAACCACCCAAAGGCTCCGATATTTGGTGCAATTGAAGGAGGAGACAATCTACATCGTCATCACGAATCAAGCGTACCAACTCCTCTCCATTCACTTGGAGAAATCCCCAATCTAGTATTCTCGTTAATATCTAGATCTTGTGTTTTGTTATTGATAACTTGTTCTTGTGGCAGCTTGTTGTCATTACGGGAGCCTCCAATTTGGTTGTGGAGTTGTGCCCCGCTAGTTGTGTAAAGGCGTCGGTTCCCGCCTCAAAGGGTTCCTATTGTGGAAAGGTGGATTAGGCCTTTGGTGGTGGGATCCATCGGAGAACAGGGTGAGGCCTATTGTGGCGTGGTGGTCTTAGTACCACCCACCCCTCCAATGCAGATGTACTTCCCTTAACAAGGAAGGAACTGCGGTAAAACAAATCCCGTGTCTCCGCGTGCTCCACTATGGTTTACTCGTTCCTCTTTCTCACTCGCCTTTACTCGCTAGTAGCTAGGTTTGCATATAGGGAAATTCTTCTTAATAGCTTATCTAGAGAATTTACCTTTTGTGTCAAGCCTAAAATTGAAAAAGCATTAAAATTTGAAGTAGCACCTATTCACCCCCCCCTCTAGGTGCCCATACGATCTATTTCAATTGGTATCAGAGCTCCGTCTCTTTATTTGGGCTTAACCGCCTAAGAGAAGTATGGGTACCAAGGAGAATGGGAATGAGGCTGTGGACAAGGTCACAATGGATGATCTCAAGATGTTGGAAACAACCTTGTTGAAATCCTTTGAGACCAAGATGGAGGAGATGCAACAAATGATTGCTCGCCTCACATCATCCGCATCCCCATCTCCATCCTCCTCGGAGGCTGCAACTCCGTCATCCAAGGATAAGGCTAACACCGGATCCAAGGAAGATGAAGTGGTAGGTGAAAACATAATGGTTCCGCCTCCAAGAAGGGAAGTGGTAAGGAGGACTATAGTGAGGTTCATCACCTATATTCCCCCGATCCACCTATCCCTCATCCTCATATAAACAATAGGGGTGATCCACCCAAGCTCACTGCATCTTCATTTAATCAATGGCAATTCTTAATGAAGTCTCATGTTTGCAGCTCTTCAATTGAACTTTGGAGGATCATCGAAGAGGGTCTTCATATTAGAGATCACACCAACTTGACAAGAAGAGAAGTGATGGATAGTCAATTGAATGCAACGTCTCTCCACATGATACAACTCGAAGTGGGTCCCAAGGACATGCCCCACATTGAACATCTCAACACCGCTAAAGAAGCTTGGGATGCCCTCACCGATCTCTTTATTGGAAATGAAAGCATGAGAAGGAATAGGTATGATGCCCTTAGCAATGAAGCTGAAGGATTCTACATGTTGGATGGTGAAAACCATGAAGATATGTATAGAAGACTCGAGGGCATTGCAACAACATTTAGAAAGTATGGAGCCACTCACATTGATGATGCTTGGATAAAAAGGAAATATGTGAGTGCTCTAATGCCTTTTGAGCCAACGGACTTAAGATCTTTGATACATTGCAAATGTATCTATAATTTTTGATGTTCCATGCTTGGTTTTATCCACTTTCTTGTGTTTTGTTCCAACTTTGGAGTACTTTTATTATGATTTCTTGGACTAACCTATTAACAAGAGCCACAGTGCTAGCCGCCTGTTTTCTGCTGTTTTTGGTTCCAGGAAAGTCAAAAAATGAATATTCTCGGAATTGGACGGGACAAAAGCTAAAGTGCCTATTTTTCGGAAGGGATCAAGTGCCAGAATACGAGACGGAGAAGGGCTGGGGGCCGGCCACACCACCTGGCCGCACGGCCAGGCCTGACCCGCGCCAGGGGGTGGTCTGGCCGACCCCAGCACCCCCTCGGCCTCTCCTTCCGCCTATAAGTTGCCCTCGGGACGAAAACCCTAAGTACCCGATCAAAAATCCACAAAAGAGTCTGTAGCTACCGTCGTCTCTGTCCCTAGATCGGGGGGATCTGAAGCTCTTCCCGGCACCCTGCCAGAGAGGGGAATTCACCCTGGAGGCTTTCTTCATCACCATGCAAGCCTCCGGTGTGATGCGTGAGTAGTTCATCCTTGGACTACGGATCCATGTAGTAGCTAGATGGATGGTTTCTCCTCCTTTGTGCTTTCATGTTTAGATCTTATGAGCTCCGTTCATGATCAAGATCATTTATTTGTAATTCATACATGTTGTGTTTGCGGGGATCCGATGGATATTGAGATGCTATTTCAGATTGATTATTAATTCTATCATGTCTTTGTTATTTGAGATCTTGCATGCTTTCCGTTGTTAGTAGCTATCTTGGCCAAGTAGATGCTAGCAACTCCAAGAGTTAGTATTTATGCTCGATAGTGGGTTCATGCCTCTGGTAATCTGGGGAAGTGATAGACATCTCTAAGGTACTAGATGTGCTGTTGCTACTAGGGAGAAAACAACGATCCTTTGTTCATAGAACAATTGTATTGTTTACTTTACACGCAGTTTGTAAAGCAATAATCTGTTGCTTGCAACTTAATACTGGAGAGGGTTCGGATGATAACCTGAAGGTGGATTATTAGTCATAGATGTAGTTGGATGGCGGTCTATGTATTATGTTGTGATGCCCAATCAAGTCTCAAAGGAGTCAAGATGATTAGGATATGCATGTATTGCTTTCTCGGTGTTTATCAATTGCCCCGCTATAATTTGTTCACCCAGCATGTTATCTATCTAAGGAGAGCCACCTCTAGTGAACTATGGATCCCGGTCCTTGTCTTTTACATACAATCTACAATCTGTTTACTGCTTTGTGTTTACTTTCTGCAAAATTTTACTTCTTTCCATTCGATACGTTTAATCCTTTGTTTTCCACAAAACACGGTGAGATTGATAACCTCATCGCAAGTTGGGGACAAAGTTATGTGGTTGTGTTGTGCAGGTCTCCATGTTGCTACTAGCACCGGTAGTGCGCCCTGCCAAAGCTCGGCTAGTAACACCTTTGGGGTGTTTCCTTGCTCCTACTGGTTCGATTAATCCTTGGTTTCATAATTGAGGGAAACTTTATGTTGTGCTCATCATACCTTTCTCTCTTGGGGTTCCCAACGAACTCTACGTCGATCGTCGAGTGCATCAATCTTGCAGGTAGACACAACTACCATCAAATGACCTCCAATGAAGTCATGCAAGAAATGGCATCATTCAAGGTTGCAGCTAAGAATGCGGAAGATGCTCGTGCCCGAGCCATTGGAATGCAAAAATGGGTCAATGTTGCTCTGAAGGCAAATGTTGTTGAGAAAGATGAGGATGAAAGAGGTTTCGAGAGTGTCTCCATGGGATGCCTCGAGGAAGTAAAGCATGCTCATGGTGAGTACATGGCATTCTATGCAAGGAGCTTTTGGAAGGATCCAGCCAAGGCCAAGTCAGAACTAGAGCGCAAGAATGGGTCAAGTGGAAGAAGAGAGAATGGCCCAAAACCGAGAACATGCTATAATTGTGGAGATAGGGTACACTTTGCGGCTGAGTGTCCATATCAAAATAGAGAAGACAATGGTGGCAGGATCATCCTTAAAGAAACATCCAAAGCACCTCGAAAGAAGCCATTTATCAAAAAGAATGGCCCTTACAAGAAACAACCCAAGATTGTCTTGGTGGCACAAGAAGAATATTCCTCTACAAGTGAAGATGAAGAGGATGAAGATAGTGCTCGTGAGGTGGCTGCTATAGCCACTACATCAACTCCATCATCACTCTTCGACTCTCCAAACGAAAACGTCATCAACAACAACGGCACCTGCCTTATGGCAAGAGGGTCTGAGGTATCATCTTCTATTTCTTCATTTCCTAAGACTAACATACATATGGACATGGATGATCATACTAGTCTCTGTTGGGTCCGAAGCATAGAAAACAAAAAATTCCTACGGTGTGAACTACACGCCAAGATCTATCTACTAGGTACAAAGAACCGGGTGGACATACATCCAACGAGAACTTACCCTCGAAGACAACGAGTTTTGTTAACGAGTAGGAACTCGTGGTTGATGTAGTCGTACACTTGCCGATCTTAAGATCGTGAGGAAGTCCGAGCGCCGCAACTCAGCAGCGCATCCGCACTCGCACACACGTTCAAGCCACCGGACAACCTCCACCTCCTCGCTCCAGCGATTCAGCGGAAGCAGCAACTCCTTCTAGACGAAATGCCACCAGGAACATGTATCTCGCTAATCCGAGACCATAGGGGAATAATTCTAGAGGGGGAGAGAGATCCTTCACAAGGAGGTGTGAGGATGAAGGAGGGAATGGGTGGCCTTTTATAGGAGGAGGGGGGTGCCCCCTCTCTCCATGGCCGGCGCATGGGGGGTGACCCCTCACCTCTCCCATTCATGTGGTGGTAACCCCTCCACATTAAAATGCCTCTTCACATTCCCTTTTAAAGTCTCCACTTTAAATGCATTAAAATTCTCCAAGTTTAATGCTCTCTCATTTAATAAAACTATTTTATTAAATTTATTCAGAATTTTGTTAATTACTTTAATTAACAAACATTCACATATAGCCCTTACTATATTTCAATATCACATGCAGAACCACTTTCTGCAATTTCACCCGAAACAATTTCCGGTTTCTATTGAAACAATTCCTGCGCTTTGCAATTCTTTCGTCTGAAACATATGTGCTCCAAAATGGTGTCCGGTAACTCTTAAGTGTTCCACCCTACGGTTCACGAATAATGCAGACATGATCGAGACCCTTCTCCGATCAATAATCAGCAGCGGGACCTGGAGATCCGTACTGACTCCTACACATTCAAGGATGACTTCTGTGATCGTGAGAACCTTTAACGCTTGTAACTAAATTCCTTTGTCTCTCGATATATTACATGTCCGGGATTCGATCATCGGTATCTCCATACCTAGTTTGATCTCGTTACCGACATGCACTCTTTTCTCGTTCCCGTGATATAACATTCTAGTGATCACACCACTTGCTTGCAAGCTATCTCAATGTGATATCACCGAGAGGGTCCAGAGTATATCTATCCGTCATCCGGATTGACAAATTCCACTCTTGATCCATGAGCCTCAACATAACACCTTCGTAGTACTGAACCCATCTTTATATTCATCCTGTTACGGTGTGACGTTTGATGTTATCAAGATACTCTTTCGGTGTTAGCAATTAACATGATCTCATGGTCTAAGGATAAAGATTACTTCGTATGATGTTATAGCAATATAAACATAATGACTTGATCGTAATTCTATACTTCGGATGAATGTTCATCACATCATTCCGCCAATGGTGTGACCTTGTTATTAACAACATCCAATGTCCATGATCAGGAAACCTTGATCATCTTGTTAATCAACAAGCTAGTCTATAAGAGAGGCATAACTAGGAACCCTTTTTGTTTATTAAACACACATGTATTGATGTTTCCGATCAATACAATTCTAGCATGTAAAATAAACATCTATCATATATAAGGAATACATAATAACAACTTTATTATTGCCTCTCAGGGCATATTTCCTTCAGTCTCCCACTTGCACTAGAGACAATAATCTAGTTCACATAGTGATAAATCTAACACCCATGGAGTTCTGGTGTTGATCATGTTTTTCCCTAGGGAGAACTTTAGTCAACGGATCTGCTACATTTAGGTCCGTGTGTACTTTACAAATCTTTATATCTCCATCCTTGACATGCTCACAGATGGAGTGAAACCGGCGCTTAATATGCTTGGAATTCTTGTGAGACCTCGGTTCCTTTGCGTTGGCTATGACTCCATTGTTGTCACAATAGATCACCATCGGGTCCAACGCACTAGGAACCACACCTAGTTCCGTAATGAACTCTTTCATCCAAACCGCTTCCTGCGCCGCTTCTGAAGCAGCAACATATTCCGCCTCCGTCGTTGATCTAGCCACCACAGGTTGTTTGGAACTCATCCAACTAACTGCTGCTCCGTTCAAGAGAAACACGTATCCGGATTGAGACTTAGAGTCATCCGGATCGGTGTCAAAGCTAGCATCGACATAACACTTAGCGACTAGCTCTTCTTCATCTCCGTATATAAGAAACATATCCCTAGTTCTTCTCAAGTACTTGAGGATGTTCTTTACCGCTATCCAGTGTTCTGAACCTGGATCAGATTGGTACCTACTAGTCAAACTAATAGCATGTGCCACATCCGGTCTTGTACATAGCAAGGCATACATAATAGAGCCTATGGCCGAGGCATAGGGGATCTTATCCATCATCTCTCTTTCTTCCGCCGTAGCCGGACTTTGAGTCTTACTCAATGTCTTGCCTTGCAACATAGGTAAGAACCCCTTCTTACTTTCGTCCATATTAAACTTCTTTAATATCTTATCAAGGAATGTACTCTATGATAGCCCAATTAGGCGCCTTGATCTATCTCTATAGATTTTAATGCCTAATATATATGACGCTTCACCAAGGTCTTTCATCGAAAATTTGCTATTTAGATAACTTTTAACACTGTTTAAAAGATCTATATCATTTCCAATCAATAATATGTCATCCACATATAATATCATGCCACATTGCTCCCACTCACTTTCTTGTAAATACAAGCCTCTCCATAAGTTTGGACAAATCCAAACTCTTTGATCACCTCATCAAGCGGAGATTCCAACTCCGGGATGCTTGCTTCAGTCCATAGATGGATCGCTGAAGTTTGCATACCTTATTAGCATCCTTAGGATCGACAAAACCCTTAGGTTGTATCATATACAACTCTTCTTCAATATTACCATTGAGGAATGCAGTCTTGACATCCATCTGCCATATTTCATAATTGAAATATGCAGCAATTGCTAACATAATCCTAACCGACTTAAGCATCGCTACGGGAGAGAATGTCTCATCGTAGTCAACTCCTTGAATTTGTCGAAACCCCTTTGCGACAAGTCGAGCCTTATAGATGGTCACATTACCATCAGCATCAGTTTTTCTTGTGAAGATCCATTTATTCTCGACGGCCTTTCGATCGTGAGGTAAGTCCACCAAGTTCCAAACTTGGTCCTCGCACATGGATTCCATCTCGGATTTCATGGCTTCTAGCCATTTGTTGGAATCCGGGCTCATCATCGTTTCTTCATACGTCGTAGGGTCATCTATTTCATCAACCATGAAATTCACAACAAGATTTCCGTACAGTTCAAGAGCTGCACGTGTCCTGCTTGACCTGCGAGGTTCGGTAGTGTCCTCTTTCGGAGTTTCATGATCATTATCATTAGCTCTCTCTTCATCAGGTGAAGTCAACTCCGAAACAACTTCCGGTGCTACGCCACTCGCCATTTCATGAAGAGAAGGTTCAATAACCTCTTCGAGTTCTACCTTCCGACTACTCACACCTTTCGCGAGAAACTCCTTCTCAAGAAAGGATCCATTCTTGGCAACAAAAACCTTGCCCTCAGATCTGTGATAGAAGGTATACCCAATCGTTTCCTTAGGGTATCCTATGAAGACACATTTTTTTGCTTTGGGTTCGATTTTATCTGGTTGAAGTTTCTTAACATAAAAATCGCATCCCCAAACTTTAAGAAATGACATCTTAGGTTTGTTTCCAAACCATAATTCATACGGTGTCGTTTCAATGGATTTAGATGGTGCCCGATTTAAAGTGAATGCAGCTGTTTCCAGTGCATAACCCCAAAATGACAGAGGAAAGTTAGTCAGAAACATCATAGATCGAACCATATCCAATAAGGTACGATTACGACGTTTTGACACACCATTATGCTGTAGTGTTCCGGCAGGCGTGAGTTGTGAAACTATTCCACACTCTTTCATGTGTGTGCTAAACTCGTAACTTAGATACTCTCCTCCACGGTCAGACCATAGAAATTTGATCTTTCTATTATGATGATTTTCCACTTCATTCTGAAATTCCTTGAACTTTTCAAAAGTTTCAGACTTGTGTTTCATCGAATAGATATACCCATATCTACTCAAATCATCCGTGAAAGTAACAAAATAACGATATCCACCTCACGCCGACACACTCATTGGTCCACACACATCAGTATGTATGATTTCCAATAGATCTGTCGCCCGTTCCATTGAATCGGAAAACGGCGTTCTAGTCATCTTGCCCATAAGGCATGGCTCACATGTATCAAATGATTCAAAATCAAGTGATTCCAACAGTCCATTAGAATGGAGTTTCTTCATGCGTTTAGCGCCAATATGACCTAGACGGCAGTGCCACATATATGAAGATATATCATTATCAAGTTTAATTAACATTATGAATGTGCGTAATATTACTATCGAGATCTATCAGAAATAAACCATTCAACATAGGTGCATGACCATAAAAGATATCATTCTTATAAATCGAACAACCATTGTTTTCAGATTTAAAGGAATGACCACTTTGCATCAAACACGATCCGGATACAATGTTCATGCTTAGTGCAGGCACCAAATAACAATTATTTAGGTTTATAACTAATCCCGATGGCATATGGAGAGGTAGCGTTCCGACGGCGATCACATCCACTCTTGATCCATTGCCGACCTGCATTGTGACCTCATCCCTTGCTAGTTGTCGCTTGTTCCGTAGCCCCTGAACCGAGTTACATATATTAGCAACCGATCCCGTATCAAATACCCAGGTGCTACTGCGAGTACTAGTCAAGTACACATCAATAACATGTATATCACATATAACTTTGTTTGCCTCGCCGGACTTCTTGTCTGCCAAATACTTGGGGCAGTTGCGCTTCCAATGGCCAGTCCCCTTACAATAGTAGCACTCGGTGTCAGACTTAGGGCCAGCTCGGGGTTTCTTTTCAGGCGTGGCAACTTACTTGCCACCCTTCTTTCCCTTGTGCTTGCCTTTATTGTCTTTCTTGAAACCGGTGGTCCTATTGATCATCAACACTTGATGTTCTTTCCTAATCTCCACTTCTGTAGTCTTAAGCATTGACAGAAGCTCGGGAAGAGACTTCTTCATGCCCTGCATATTATAGTTCATCACGAAGCTCTTGTAGCTAGGTGGCAGAGATTGGAGAACACAATGTATGCCTAAGTCAATCGGAATCGTTATTCCCAAGGACACAAGCTTATCGGGGTACCCAGACATTTTGAGTACATGCTCACTAACGGAGCTGTTTTCCTCCATCATGCAGCTAAAGAACTTTTCTGTAGCATTATAACTCTCTACGGCAGCATGGGTATCGAAAATCATTTTCAATTCTCCCATGGTATCAAAGAATTGCCATTTTCGAAATGCTTTCGAAGTTCTGGCTCTAGCCCATACAGTATGCCGCAATGAACTAAGTTGTGGTCCTCCTAACGAGTCACATAGACATTCTTTTCCTCGTCAGGGGCATCAGGAGCTGGTGGGGGGCCTAACGGCGCATCTAGCACATATTGCTTTTGTGCAACAGTGAGGAGAATCTTCAAATTCATAGCCCAGTTGGTGAAGTTGCTACCATTCGCAGCAAGTTTCTCTTTCTCCATGAACACATTGAAATTAAAAGCAGGTGGTGCCATCTACAATAGAATTTGTAAAGTTTATTTATACTTACTTCATGATAGATTGAGTTCAACTAATCCAAATTACTAATGAACTCCCACTCAAAAATGATATCCCTCGTGTCCTTTTGGTGATTACATGAACCAAATCCAATACACCAAGTCTGATCATCACGTGAGTTGATGTAGCTTCAAAGGCGAGCATCTATATGGGCATCATATCAACTATATGACTCATGCTTAACCTTTCAGTCCGTGTTCCGAGGCCATGTCTATACATGCTAGGCTCGCCAAGTAAGAACCTTAGTATTGGCGTGTGTAAAACTGTCTTACACCCGTTCTTATGAAAGCGTAGATTCGAGTACACCTGATCATCACGTGATGTCTCGAAACACGATCCATAGAACGGTGCATACTCAAGGAAGAACACATTTTTATCTTGATATCTAAATGAGGGATCATCTTACAATGCTACCAAAAGCGCCAAACTAGCAGTATAAGATGCTAACATCTAATGTGTAAAGTGGGATGATATGGTCCATGCATTTGATCTCTATCACTTGCATCGTGGTATGATCTCTATCATTCCTTTGTGTGTAAGGCCAAGGTCTATGGAACTTACATGTTGAGTGTGTTGTAAGAGTATCTATCATACATCTACTTACAACAATACCATATCAATACACTAGCCCAGCAACGATCTAAACTAGACGCCTCTAATTTATCAATTGCAAGTTTTACGTGGCTTAGGGCTTTCGGAGATAGAACTGTTCGTACCTATGAACATGAACCACAATGAGGATAACTAAGTTATTAGCAACTCGTTGTAAATTAGATATTCACTACAGTAGGAGAGACAGACACCCGTCAGCCACTTATGCAAAACAAGTTGCATGTCAGTCGTGGAACCGGTCTCATGTACGATGACATGTAAGGTTGGTCCGGGCCGCTTCATCCTACTATGCCACCAATATCCAAAATACATAGAAGATGCAATAACATGATCATCATCACCCACATATAAACATATGTGTACTACCCGTGCAAAGCACCTACGCATAGATCAGGCTCTGATACCACTTTTGGGTTCGCAGCATAGAAAACAAAAAATTTCCTACGGTGTGAACTACACGCCAAGATCTATCTACTAGGTACAAAGCAACGGGTGGACATACATCCAACGAGAACTTACCCTCGAAGACAACGAGTTTTGTTAACGAGTAGGAACTCGTGGTTGATGTAGTCGTACACTTGCCGATCTCAAGATCGTGAGGAAGTCCGAGCGCCGCAACTCAGCAACACATCCGCACTCGCACACATGTTCAAGCCACCGGACAACCTCCACCTCCTCGCTCCAGCGATCCAGTGGAAGCAGCAACTCCTTCCAGACGAAATGCCACCGAGAACATGTATCTCGCTAATCTGAGACCATGGGGGAATAATTCTAGAGGGGGAGAGAGATCCTTCACAAGGAGGTGTGAGGATGAAGGAGGGAATGGGTGGCCTTTTATAGGAGGAGGGGGGTGCCCCCTCTCTCCATGGCCGGCGCATGGGGGTGACCCCTCACCTCCCCCATTCATGTAGTGGTAACCCCTCCACATTAAAATGCCTCTTCACATTCCCTTTTAAAGTCTCCACTTTAAATGCATTAAAATTCTCCAAGTTTAATGCTCTCTCATTTAATAAAACCATTTTATTAAATTTATTTAGAATTTTATTAATTACTTTAATTAACAAACATTCACATATAGCCCCTTGCTATATTTCAATATCACATGCAGAACCACTTTCTGCAATTTCACCCGAAACAATTTCCGGTTTCTATTGAAACAATTCCCGCGCTTTGCAATTATTTCGTCTGAAACATATGTGCTCCAAAATGGTGTCCGGTAACTCTTAAGTGTGCCACCCTACAGTTCGCGAATAATGCAGACATGATCGAGACCCTTCTCCGATCAATAATCAACAGCGGGACCTGGAGATCCGTACTGACTCCTACACATTCAACGATGACTTCTGTGATTGTGAGAACCTTTAATGCTTGTAACTAAATCCCTTTGTCTCTCGATATATTACATGTCCGAGATTCAATCATCGGTATTTCCATACCTAGTTTGATCTCGTTACCGACATGCACTCTTTTCTCGTTCCCGTGATATAACATTCTAGTGATCACATCACTTGCTTGCAAGCTATCTCAATGTGATATGACCGAGAGGGCCCAGAGTATATCTATCCGTCATCGGGATTGACAAATTCCACTCTTGATCCATGAGCCTCAACATAACACCTTCGTAGTACTAAACCCATCTTTATAGTCACCCTGTTACGGTGTGACGTTTGATGTTATCAAGATACTCTTCTGGTGTTAGCAATTAACATGATCTCATGGTCTAAGGATAAAGATTACTTCGTATGATGTTATAGCAATATAAACATAATGACTTGATCGTAATGCTATACTTCGGATGAATGTTCATCACATCATTCCACCAATGGTGTGACCTTGTTATTAACAACATCCAATGTCCATGATCAGGAAACCTTGATCATCTTGTTAATCAACAAGCTAGTCTATAAGAGAGGCATAACTAGGAACCCTTTTTGTTTATTAAACACACATGTATTGATGTTTCCGATCAATACAATTCTAGCATGTAAAATAAACATCTATCATATATAAGGATTACATAATAACAACTTTATTATTGCCTCTCAGGGCATATTTCCTTTCGTCTCAAGGTAAAAGAAGAAGTTATTGCTTTGGAAATTTTTTCTCTAACCTGCAAGGTGAGCACAAACTTCATTTTGATGCTCTTATGAGTCAACTTGCCCAATCCGAAGTTCTCCTCGAAGAAAAGTGCAGAATTGAAAGAGAAGATGCCTTGGAGATAGAATCCTTGAAGAATGCCTTGGAAGAAGAAGAGGAAGCTCAAGTATCCTTGGAAGAGAGACTCGAATCAATTGAGGAGTCACATGAAGAAGTTGTGGCTCAGCTCATCAAAGAACGTGACAACGCTCTTGCCAAGGTAAAGAAACTAAAGAAGGAAAATATTGAATTTAGGGCTGCTCATGCTAGACTCTTAGAGAAGTTTCAGAAACTTGACATTGCTCACAAGGCATTGGAGAGTGAACAGTCTACTCTAAATGAGTCTCGTGACCAACTCCAAACTCAATTGGAGAAGTATGATATGTCCAACACCTCCACACCATCTTGTGGACAAGAATAACTTGCAAATGGATCTCAACACAAAGGTAAAGAAGTTCTATATGAGATACTTAGCAAGCAAAGGACAAACAATGAAAAAGAGGGTCTTGGTTATATTCCCAAGACAAAGAACAAGAAGAACAACAACAAGAAGAAGAGCAAGACTTCTCAACGAAATACTAGCACCACCACCAATGACAAGTCTAATTATGATGGTTTTGCAGGGGCTAACAATCCTAACTTTGAGTTATATTGTGATTATTATGGTGATGTTTATGCTAGATATGTAGGTCCTTATGACTGTTACATTCCTTGGTCTATTTGGGTCCCCAAGACCCTTTTCACTAACATGAGAGGACCCATTGAAAAATGGGTACCTAAAACCAAGAAGTAACTTTCTTGCAGGGTTATGCTTCCGGTGGGTATAAATGGGTACTCGATAGCGGGTGCACGAGTCACATGACCGGAAGCAAGGAGATCATCACAGAGATGCGGCCAAACCATGATCATATAACCGTCTCCTATGGTGACAAGTCAAAATCTGAGGTATTGGGTCTCGGTAAAGTTGTGGTTGCTCGCGATATCTCTCTCGTGTACGTCATGCTTGTTGAGACCCTCGGTTACAATTTACATTCAGTTCGCGCCCTTGGTAAGATGGGCTTTGCAGTTTTTATTGATGATGATTTGGTGGTACTCTTGTGGAGCAAGTCTCTAAAAGTCGCTTTCATGGGATATGTCGAAAATGACCTGTACGTGGTGGACTTTTTGGGGAAAACCACTACAGGACCGATGTGTCTTTTCGAAAAGGCTGACGCGGGTTGGTTATGGCATCGCCGACTAGCCCACGGCAATATGAAAACTTTGCAAAGTCTCCACAAGGGTGGCCACATCCTTGGACTAAAATAAAATGTTTCCTTTGCCAAAGATCGTGTTTGCAGGGCTTGTGTTGAAGGGAAAATGCATGACTCTCCTCATCGAAGGAAGACTATTATTTCGTCAAAAAGGATCTTGGAGCTCCTTCATGTGGACCTCTTTGGTCCTCCATCACATGCAAGCCTCGGTGGGAAGAAGTACTGCCTTGTGATTGTTGATGATTACTAAAGATACACTTGGGTGTATTTCTTCAAGTTGAAGAGCGAGACTCAACAAACTATCATCGACTTTGCCAACGAGGTTCAACGTCAACACAATGTCCCCATTTTGGCAATAAGAAGTGATAACGGCTCCGAGTTCAAGAACTACACATTAAATGAATTCCTAAGTGAAGAGGGGATAAGACATCAATATTCCGCTGCGTACACCCCTCAACAAAATGGTGTTGCCGAGAGGAAGAACTAGACCCTAATGGATATTGCAAGGTCTATGCTAGATGAATTCAAGTCTCCATATAACTTTTGGGCTGAAGCAATCTCTACCGCTTGTCATTCATCCAACCGGCTATACCTCCGTAAAATCTTGGACAAGACTCCGTATGAAATACTTACCGGTAACAAGCCAAACATTTCATACTTCTGGGTATTTGGTTGTAAGTGTTTCTTTCTCATCAAAGGAGTTTGTTTATCTAAATTTGAGTCTAAGGCTTTAGAAGGCATTTTTGTTGGTTATGGTGCCGAATCCCACCCTTATAGAGTCTACAATAAGCTCTCCGGAACTATTGTAGAATCTTGTAGTGTGGTGTTCAAGGAAAATGATGGCTCCCGTGCGGGGCAAGTTGATGTTTGTGATGCAAATGTTGAAATACCCCAAGATGCCATAAGAAGAATGGGCCTGGGATTTTTTTGCCCCATTGAGGAACCCCTTGTGGCGGATCGGGAAGGACAATGCTCTACTCATGTAGAGCCCTCATCTACACAGATTCAACATGCTCCAACCACGGGAGAAACTTCTACACCAACTCCACCAAATGCTGAAGGTCAACATGTTCCTGAATACTCTAGGCCGGATTATCCGGTTGACACCGGATTATCCGGCCATCACTCCACTGACGACCATATTGATCATCATACCAAAGAAACAGCTGCAAGTCCTAGGCTGGATTTTCTGGCTGACCCTGGATTATCCAGCCACTCGCCAGTTCGAGCAAGTTCTAGTCAACCCAGTGAAGATGCTTCAGGATCTCCTAGGCCGGATTATCCGGCCCCACCTTCTGTCGGATTATCCGGCCCTGAAACTCCTGTTGTGTAGCACCCTCCTGTTATAGTTGTTGATCCACATCAAGGGCAAGGTTCATCATCTCCGACTCCTGCTAATCAAGTTACAGATCAAGGCCAAGCCAATGATTCCAATGAAGACTCAAATGATGAAATTATTCCCCCAAGAGACAACAAGCTTATTGAACTTCATCGCAAAGCTCGTGCCGATAGGAACCTTGAGTTAAGGGGTCACACTCTTGACAAAGTTGTAGGTGATCTTCGACGAAGGGTTTCCACAAGAAGGGAGTTGGCAAGTTTCGGTGAGCATCAAGCTCACATCTCAATGGCGGAACCCAAGAAAGTGTTTGAAGCTCTTGAAGATCCTGACTGGGTTGTTGCTATGCATGAAGAGTTGAATAACTTTGAACGCAACAAGGTTTGAAATTAGTAGATAAGTCCAAGGATTGCCGCAATGTTATCGGCACTAAATGGATATTTAAAAATAGGCAAAATGAGAATGGCATTGTTGTGAGGAACAAGGTGAGACTCGTGGCACAAGGCTATTCCCAAGTTGAGGGCATTGACTTCGGCGAGACCTATGCTCCTGTGGCTTGTCTTGAGTCCATCTGTATCCTTCTTGCTTATGCTGCTCATAATAATTTTAAATTGCAGCAAATGGACATTAAGAGTGCGTTTCTTAATGGTCCTCTACATGAGTTGGTATATGTAAAGCAACCCCCAGGATTTGAGGATCCTAACTTCCCGCACCATGTCTACAAACTCGATAAGGCACTCTATGGCCTTAAACAAGCCCCACGTGCGTGGTATGAGAACCTTAAAGAGGTTTTGCTAGACCGTGGGTTCAAAGTTGGGCAAATCGATCCCACTCTTTTTACTAAGAAGGTTAAGGGGGAGCTCTTCGTATGCCAACTATATGTAGACGACATCATCTTTGGCTCTACTAATAAAGCTTTTAATGAAGAATTTTCAAAGCTTATGACTGACAGGATGGGGGAGTTACGGTTCTTTCTTAGATTCGAGATCAAACAACTTAGAGAAGGAACCTTCATTAATCAAGCAAAATACATCCAAGACATGCTCAAGAGATTCAAGATGACGGATCTTAATGGCATCGCCACTCCGATGCAAACAAAATGTCACCTTGAACTTAACCCCCATGGTAAAGATGTGGACCAAAAGGTATACCGGTCCATGATCGGCTCTCTTCTTTACCTCTGCACATCTAGACCCGATATTGTGTTGAGTGTGGGGGTGTGTGCAAGGTATCAAGCAGCTCCGAAAGAAAGCCACTTAGTGGCGGTCAAGAGGATCTTCCGATATTTGGTTCATTCCCCTAACTTTGGTTTATGGTATCCCAAGGGCTCCAATTTCTCTCTATGTGGTTCCACTGATTTAGATTGGGCTAGTGATAAGGATGATCGGAAATCAACTTCTGGAGCTTGTCAGTTCTTGGGAAGGTCTCTAGTTTGTTGGTCTTCTAAAAAGCAGAATGTATATCTCTCTCCACCGCTGAAGCTGAATATGTTACTGCTGATAGTGCCTGCACTCAGTTATTATGGATGAGGCAAACTTTAAAGGAATACGGTGTCAATTGTGACAAAGTGCCTCTTTTATGCGATAATGAAAGTGCAATCAAAATTGCGTACAATCCGGTACAACACACAAGGATGAAGCATATTGAGATTCAGAATCATTTTATTCGGGACCATGTTGCTCGAGGCGATATTGACCTAGCTTTTGTGAGCACGAAGAACCAACTTGCTGATATTTTCACGAAGCCACTTGAAGAAGCAATGTTCTGTTACTTGAGGAATGAGCTGAATATCGTTGATTCAAGGAGCTTGTCTTGATTACCCATGCACTCACTCGTACATCTCAGTCTTATTTGGTCTAGATGTGGGCATGGATATAGGGGGAGTGTGGTCCTAATTGATTGGACTAACCCTCCCCCCGTAATACCGAAAACAAGTCCAAATCATTCCTCTTAATATCATTTTGTGATATGTGAGCTTATTGATGAGTATTGGTCATGAACCCAAGATATATCTTCGCGGTGTCATACCATACACTCCAACAAGGTGGCTTCGGCCACCGCCCTCTTCCATGAGAAGAGCTGAGTTTATTTGGATCTTTTTGGTTGTTTTTGCTCATATTATGTTCTTATGGGAATCACACTTAATTTTGGACTTTGGTTGATTTGATTCTTGCAATTTTGAGTGTGTAGTACCATCCCAGTTTGGCGCTCTAAATCCTAAGCCTCTCCCTACCCCTAAGCCATCTATTCTTGCACACAAGTCCCTTGTACACCTTGCGGGGGTCTTGTTTGGGGACGTGCGGGCCTGAATCTGTGTATAACAGAAATTCAGAATTTAGGCCGAATAATCTGGCCCAAGTATAGACTAGATAATCCGACCCTGGCGGATTCAGTCTTTAAGGGCTAAGGTCGGGGAAGGGCTCATAACGAGCAGCACTTCTCTCCCGACCCTCTCCCTCTCTCCAGCCACCGCCTGCCGCCCCCACCCTCCCCGGAGCCTCTCTGGCCACCGGATTTTCCGGGTCTCCTTGGATCTTCTTCTCCGCGCCTCCGAGTACCTTCTCCTCTGCGTTCTTCCTCCAATGAGTGAGGGTAACTCCCTCTCTCCCCATCTTTGGCTAGATGTGTTGCTCGTTGGGTGGAACGTTATCTAGAAGGATGTTGTTTCACGTAGAAATTGTAGTCTTGCAGTATCTAGGCCTGATCTACTTTTTTGCACTCAATCTAGACGATTCTGAAAATTTCTGGCAGGGCTGGATTATCCGCCCTTGGCTAGGCCGAATAATCCGGCCCGACAGACTAAAAACTGGTTTAGTCTCGTATGGATTTGTGCCTTGAGTATGTTTGGACTATGAACTGCTTGCCTACTATTTCTACATTCTCTCTGGGACTTGTGTGTGTGCTTATCCCCATGCTCTCCGTCTTGTTCTCATCACAGGTGGTTCCAGTGCTCCCAAGATCTACAAGCGCCGTCCTCATGGTAAATACTTTTGGGACGACGGTGAGGGTAACTTAGTGGACGAGGTTGAGCTGAGGAGAAAAAAGAACGAGGAAAAGTGCATGGCTGAACAGGCAAAGTGGGATAGGAAGGGTGTGTCCAAGAGGAAGGGCAAAGGGTCCAAGATTAACTATAAGAAGATGGACCCTGTTACCTTCTCTTCCATTCATCATCGGGATCTGTTTGATGAAGTGCCGCATGATACTAAGCTGGGTGACTCTCGTTTTTGGTGCGCTGGACAAAAGGGTATCTATGAAGATGTGTATGCTCAGCAGAAGATTCGGCCTATGCATCCTCTAGTTCTTGCTGATGCCTTGGAGAAGCCTCACCTTGTTGATGCCATGTATGTGTGTGAGAGGATGGGGTTGCACCATCTCATGGCCCTCCAATGCTCCTATGATTCTGAGATTGTGAAGCAGTTCTTCTCCACCTTAGTCATTTGTGGGGATGAGCATCGCACCATGAAGTGGATGACCCGTGACAGGCCTATTGTAGCATCCCAATTGTCTAACAATTGCAATGCTACTAGCCTAGTCTATATAATGCTACTTCCTACATATAATTAGTTGCATCATCATTATATCATGCTCATGTCATCATGCCACATTGCATTTGAGCATCATATAAAACCCCTTTTGTTTTTGGTTCTTCTCTCATATGCATTTGTATCACTTGTATTTGCCTCTTGATATATTGTATTTGCTTATTGATAAATTATTTGATGCCCAAGTTGAGTTGGGGGCATATCTTTTATCTATTCCACCACCTTTGTCACCTTCCTTTATCTCCACCACCTTTCTTTGTCACCACCTTATAATTCCACCATCCAAACTATATGTGGGCATTTACACTTCTTTTGGTTCTTTTCTAGCTTCTACTTCTACTTCTACTTCCACATGCTCCCATATATGCATCATGTTGTTTTCACAATATTGATATGTGGAGAGCCACATGGCCACCTTTTCTTGCCATGTGAGTAGAATCTTTCATGCCTCTCTCATATGGTTTCTAGTTGGATATATAAGCAAATGTGAACATATATGAGGTCATATAGTCATCTAGTGGGATACACACACTAGCAAGTCCATTTTATTCAAATATGCCCATTATTCATACTTTCCATGTGAGCTTGAGCTTGCCATCTTGGTAGGGCCATAATCCAAACACTTGAATGCATGTAAGAATCATAGGGCCACATTGCATTATAGTTGTTTTTACAAATATTATGGTGGCCTTAATGTCATGCACGGCCCATGCAAGCTACTCTTCACCTTCTCTTTTTCTTGGGTTTTTGGGATGGCCATTTGATGGTTTGAAATCCAAACTAGTTTTTTCACCATTTAGATGCCAACCCGGGTTGTTCCTCCTTTTGCTCTTGTTTCTTAAACCCTTGGATCAAGTATGCTTGGCTTGTTGAACTAAGCAAGTCAAAATTATTTGAATCTAACCCTAATCTCTCTCTCTCCACTCCTACCCGTGGCCACCACATGTGCATGTGCCATGTGAGTCTCTCCCTCCCATATCTTTCTCCTTTTGGGAAAAACTCCATCCATCCTCCCATCTTTTTCTTGTCCCTCATGCAAACCAGAACCACCACCGCATCTACCTGCCCTACCCTGGTCCTCTCTTCCCCCTACCTAGCTAAAGCAAAAGGAGAGAGAACCCCTCCCAAGTCCACCCTCCTCCTCTACTTTGCAAAAGTGGACAACCCCCATGTGCTTCCTCCCTCCCTCTCCTCACCTAACCATCCACCTAGAGCAGCCTTTCCCAAGCCATTGCCATGGCACCATACCCTCTAACCCTAGCTGTCTACCTGTTGTCCCCGTCGACCTGGCGACCCCCAAGGCGAACCCGCAGTACCAGGACATTCCCCTGCTACCTCACCATCGCCCTGGACCTGTAGCCGTGCCTGGACCAAACCGGATCATCGCCGTCGCCACCATGCCCGCGAGGAAGCCGATGAAGCCGGCCGCGAGCCTCGCCAAGGATCACGTCAACCTCGAGCCAAAAGCCTACACCACCTCCTCCCGGTGAGCCTATCTTCGCCTTGGTATGATCTCCCGCGCCCTAGTGCCCTGTGCCGTCGCCGCCACCGGTCGAGTACCCTGCGCGTACGCCACCGATGCCACGGACACCTCCTACCACACCAGCGTCCTCCCCACGCGCGCCTAAGTGCTTGTGGAGAAGCACCAGTGAGCCCTGCAACCTCCACCACTAACCATGCAGCAAGATCCTCCCGATAACTTCGCCTCCGGCGAGGTCGCTTCAGTAGACGTGCTCCGCGCCGCCGCGGCTGGGATGAAGTTGCGTGCTTGCTCGGTTCGTCCACAACTCCCTTCCAACCAAACCAGTCCTACCATCCTGTAGCCCCATCTGTCGTCTTTCCAACGAGCCGCTGTACATCTATTTTGGTCCACCCAATCGCTCGCAATCCACCCCGAAAAGCAGCCCGATCTCGCGGTTGTTCTGCCGTTTCTTCAGCTCGCGAGTGTCAATTCCGTCAGAAACAGACGAACTCCAGTCAACCAACCTCATATGCTAATGCCTCGCTATTCCATCACCAACATCAGCCCGGCCTAGTGGTTCCCCTCAGCGGTTGTGCGGCCCAGTTACCCCAAGGTAACAAGTTCGATCCCCACGGGCTGGTTCCTTTTTTTTTTCTCACCAGCGACCCCACCTGTAAGCCACACGCTACTCCCACCTTCCCAGTTTGGTCCAGTCAGCCCCACTGACCCACACTTCAGTGAGACGTGGGTAGATTCATTCCGGTAACAAAATATTTTTCTTCTTTTGGCTTTTAACAAAATTCTAGAAAATGATTTCTGATTGATAAATCCATATCTTTTAATTACTTCATCTAAACAAAACAAATAATATATGTTTTTGAATCAGAAAAATGTGAGGATTTCAAATGTGCCATCCAAAATAATGTTTGACTAATTTAAATTTTTGAAAATGTTTAATTGCAATAAAATGCCTTCTTCCCAATTAATTAATAACTTTAATTCTATAACTCCAAATTTGACAAATAATATGTCTAAATCGATCAGCACGACGAGCCCGTTCTGATTATGCATTCCATGATATGAATTGAAGCATGCATCATATAAATATTAAATAATCAGAACTGTTTATGGTAATAAAACTTGACCAAATAAATAATAAAATGATTTAATCTTGTCCCCACACCTCACCCTTGCCATGATACATTATTGCCATGTAAATTGTGCATCATTCATCATGGAATGCTTGGTTGCTTGTTGTATTTTATTCATATGCTTGTGCACTTTATTTATGTTGGCCCTTGTTTGTTTGGTTCTTCTTTCGAATAGACGCCGAGGAGGGGAATTATCAGGAATCCCAGGAGTACTACCCAGATCCATCTCTCGCTTCAACTGAGCTGCCTGGCAAGCACTACCACATTCTTGCATACATATAGTACCTATTTCTTCTATCTTATTCTTGCATCATGGAGTCGCAAATGCATTAAATTGAATCCCAAGTACTGCATAGCCTTTACTTTTAAAACCTACCGAGCTTGTTCCTCCATCCCATGAGCCATTACTACAGGAGTTGTTTGAGCCATGCGAGTCGTAGAACAACATGTGTAGGGTATGTGAGTGTCTGATGGATAACGAGGTACCTAAACAACTTAACCTGAGTAGTAATGGGATAACTAATGAATGTCATTTGGTTTTTATGTCCACTTGTGTCCCGTAGGACCCTGAGTACTTGATTCCTGTTCCTTGACTATTCGCATTATCCACATCCGGGAGGCCTTATGGACCCCCTAAGCCAGAGCTTGATTCATTTCTATTTCTTGGGGCCACAAACTAGTTTGGGGTTTTATTTACTATCCTGTACTTATGCCATGTTACTGTTTTATTAAGATTGTGCGTGGGGCACCTGTACTATTTTGGATGCGGAGTGTTTTCGCGGTATCGACAAGCCCAGTCACATTTTCGGGTTCCCAGTCGTTTACAACCATTGAAGCAAACCTTGGGTCCGTCTCGGAGTCGGCCAACTTTGTTGCGGGTAGCTTAATGGGGTGGCTCCCTAAAATATTTTATGAATCCTGTGATCGCTTTGTCGTGAATGCCTCGTTGGGTTTTGAGTTGGTTTTTCCGAGGTTGATCGAGTGTGTGTTGCTATTTGTGCACCCCTGCAGGGTAAATCTTTCTAAAAGTCGTGGCCGCGATTATGGACGACTTGGAGCACAGTTTCTCGATCATAGACAAGCATAACTAAAGTACCGCTTTTAATTTGACAAAATATCTGACTAGTAATTAGTGCAATACTCATGGAATGGTTAATAAAACTGCCAACGGATGGGTTGTTCGTCCGCTTTCTCGTTGGTAAGCGAGAAGGAGGATGGATCTGTTACTTTATCCTATTATAACTACTGTTTCTAATTAACGGACATCCGCCTATCATTGGTTAGGCGGATGGTTAGCGAGTATCTATAGACTTGTTAGTTATTATCTTTTGCTGCAATTGCGTCACCCCAAGTATATGTCCCCTTTAGAGGCATAAAGACTTGCTGAGTACCCCTAGGGTCTCACACGATAAATTGTTTGATTCAGATGAACAGGTGTATTCGCAAGATGGATACTGGGTGGAGGAAAACAGATGATGTTGGCAACGATCACTCGGTGTAGAGATTCCGGGGATGGGGATCCGTGAGATCTGTGGGCGGGATGTGCTTATTTATGTGGCATCTTATGCCGATTTGCTTCTTATCCGTACTCGGATCTTGTTTCCCGCTTCCGCTTGATACTCTGTTGATTGATGTATGAGGAGCTATCCTACACTATTATCTCTATCTAGGATATTTGGATCTTGCCGTATGGCGTTGCAATATTTCTATTTCTTTTAGATGGTATGGCTCTGAGAACTGTTGTAAGGTAGCTTGCATACATACTCACTTGTGTATGTATTTGATCTCTTCGCCTGTTGCCTACGCCGCTCGCTCTTGTCCCGATGTTCTTGGAAGTGGTTAGGGCGGTCGACGGGCCTACACGTGGGTGGCCATGGCCCCCCGCTGTAATACCCTTAACCACTTTTGGCTCATCCAGGCTTGAACTTAGAGCGTAGGGTCCGAGGTTGCTCCTCTCACCCTTCCTCTGCTCCTGATGGCCTCATGAGGGATGCTCGTGCTAGTGCTCGTAGGCCCCCAATGCCTCCTGCTGCTCGTGAGATCAAGCAGCTGAACTGGTTCCAGTGGGACATTCTTTGCATGGGCGTGGACTCCCGCAAAGGCCAGTATGAGGCTTACAAGCAGCGCCATGAGATGGCTCACTCTCAGCAGCTCATCCTTCACCATGTGTCCGGTCCTTCTTGCGATCCACCTGCTCCTACTCCTCCCACACCATATGCTCGGTGGAATTCTTCTTTCGGGCTTAACTATGGAGAGCTGGAGCACCACCTGTTTCCTTCGGTGGACACTGCTGATGATGAGGAGGATGACACAGAGGAGCTTGAAGATGAGGACAAGGACGAAGACGAGGATGAGGACTTCAAGTGATCCCTTGGGGCGTTAGCATCGCTCTTCTTCCTTTTTGGCATCTCGATGCCAAAGGGGGAGAAGTAGTTCTATTAGGTCTTCGAGGATTTGCATGGGTCGGGCACAAGCTCTTGCTCTTAGCGTTTCGTTTTTTCTCTCGCTTGTGCCCCTTTTAGCGTCGAACTTTTATGTGTGTTTTTGTGTCGGATGAGACTTTGTTTGTGTGGCTGTGGATTTATCCTATGGATTATTCATATGAAGTCATCTATCTTATTGGATATTCTTATGGCTATTGGATATCTATATCGAGGGAGGCGCTCGCTATGGCTATCATTGGATATTCTTATAATATGTCAAGGACGCATCTATCTCCCTACCGGTGGTATGAGCTTTTCACATATGTTCCAATGAAATAGACTTATACCCTCTTGTGTGTATTTGTATTCAAATGTTTTTTTGTATGCACACATTGAGGGGGAGTCTTTTTCATTCATTAAATCTTGTTATCTTGAGATCTTTCCTGCAAATCCTAGTATTGTCATCTAACACCAAAAAGGGGGAGATTGAAAGAACATTTCATGGCTCCCTGTGTTTTGAGTGTTAGATAACAATACCATGGAGTTTTTCTCATGTGTGCTAAGTGTGTAGGGAATGATTTTGTGTTTGGGGGGCCGGATTATCCGCCCCCATCAAGGGCCGGATAATCCGGCCTAACTCATTTGGCAATGGCATCCAAGGCGCGACGCTCTGAGTGGGTTCGGATTTTCTCCCGGAAAATCCGAACATGGGAGGTTTTTCCTCCCCTGGCCGGATAATCCGGCCCTCGCATGAGGCCGGATAATCTGGCCCCCAGAAGACGATCAAAGGCAGCAACTACGCGACGCTCTGAGTAGGTTTGGATTTTCTCCTGGAAAATCCGAACGGGGGCGGTTTTTCCTTCCCTGGCCGGATAATCCGGCCCTCGCATGGGACCGGATAATCCGGCCCCCAGGAGATGATCAAGGGTAGGCTCGGCGCGTCGCTCTGAGTGGGGGCAAATTATTTGCCGGATAATACGAGTCTAGGGCGGAGTTTTTCCTAGGCCGGATAATCCGTCCCTCACTTGGGCCGGATAATCCAGCCCCAAATGGCTCCAATGGCTTAGTGGGTGCAGGGGGTATAAAAGCCCCTTCATCCCCTCCATTTAGGTTTCTTGATTCATTCGAAAAGTGTCAGACCCATTGCAAGAGCTCTCTCTATATCTCCCACTTCAACCACCCGAAGGCTCCGATCTTTGGTGGAATTGAAGGAGGAGATAATCTACATCGTCATCATGAATCAAGCGCACCAACTCCTCTCAATCCACTTAGAGAAATCCCCGATCTAGTATTCTCGTTAATATCTAGATCTTGTGTTTTGTTATTGATAACTTGTTCTTGTGGCAGCTTGTTGTCATTACGGGAGCCTCCAATTTGGTTGTGAAGTTGTGCCCCGCTAGTTGTGTAAAGGCACCGGTTCCCACCTCGAAGGGTTCCTATAGTGGAAAGGTGGATCAGGCCTTTGGTGGAGGGATCCATCAGAGAACAGGGTGAGGCCTATTGTGGCGTGGTGGTCTTAGTACCGCCCACCCCTCCAACGCAGATGTACTTCCCTTAACAAGGAAGGAACTACGGTAAAACAAATCGTGTGTCTCCACGTGCTCCACTATGGTTTACTCGTTCCTCTTTCTCACTCGCCTTTACTCGCTAGTAGCTAGGTTTGCATATAGGGAAATTCTTCTTAATAGCTTATATAGAGAATTTACCTTTTGTGTCAAGCCTAAAATTGAAAAGGCATTAAAATTTGAAGTAACACCTATGCACCCCCTCTAGGTGCCCATACGATCCATTTCAGCCTTGACCGATCCTCTTGAGGAAGAACAAAGTAAAAGAGTTACCCTAGAAGAGAAGTATATTGTTCATGAAGAATCTTTTAACTTGAATATCTCTAAACTTGTTAAAGAACGTGACCATGATCTTGCTTTAACTAATGTGCTTAAAAAGGAAAAGCTCGAGTTTGGGGTTGGTCATGAGAGACTAAATGAAAGTTTTGAGAAACTCGAGTTGAACATGAGTCCTTGTTGAGCAAATTCTCTACTCTCTCAAAGTCACGTGAACAACTTTAAACTCAAGTAACTAAATATGTTTCAACCATGCCAACTAGTAATGCTTCATGTTCTACTAACCCTTGTTGTGAGCATGAAAATCTTCTCGAGGAGAACAAGAAGTTCAAAGCTACAATTGATAAAGGCCTTGTCTCATGCATTCAAGGTGAGAAGAGTCTAAATGACCTCTTTAGTAATCAAAGGGATAATGTGACTAAGGAAGAACTTGGGTTTGCATCCAAGTCAAAGAAGAAGAGCAAGGGTAAGAAGAAGAAGAAGAACTTGTTCTCTCCCCCTTCCAAAATTATTACTTTTGTGAAGGAGGGGGAGATGGCAAAAGACAAGGAACCAAGTGTCACTAAGAATGGTGATGAACCATCTCATAATGATTTTGCGGGAAAATATAACCCATCCTATGTTCTTATGAAATCTTATGATGGTCATTTGTATGCTAAATATGTAGGAACCTCTTATGGAGATGATGTCATTGGGCCATTTGGCTTCCCAAGATTCTTGTGACTAACAAACGAGGACCCATTCAACAATGGGTACCTAAAACCAAGCATTGATTTCTTCTAGGGCTATGCTTCTGGTGGAAGAAAATGGGTGGTTGATAGTGGTGCCCCTAGTCATATGACCGGAAGCAAAGAGATGCTTGACGAGACAAGACCTAATACTTCCCATATGTGTGTCACTTATGGAGATGGATCAACTTCTAAGGTATTGGGTTTGGGTAAGGTAGTGGTCATACCAGATATATCCATTGTGGACATTATGCTTGTCAAAACCTGTTCATACAATATACTTTCCGTTCATCAACTCACACTTATGGGATTTAATGCCTACTTTACTCCTAAGGTTGTGGTTCTCATGTGGAGCAAGACTCTCTCTATAGACATTGTTGGGTACGCCGAGAACGGTTTGTATATGGTAGATTTTGATAAGAAACCCACACCTACCACAACGTGCCTAATGGCTAAAGGTGACGTGGGATGGCTTTGGCATCACCGTCTTGCCCATGTCAACATGAGGTCTTTGCAAAGCCTCCATAAGGGAGGCCACATCCTTGGTTTAAAAGATAATGTGTGTTTTGTCAAAGATCGTGTGTGTAGGGCATGCATTGAAGGGAAGCTCCATGAGATGGCAGACCCCTCAACTACCACCACCTATTCCGATGGGATCTCGGAGCTCCTTCACATGGATCTCTTTGGTCCCCCATCCTTTGATAGTCTTGGGGGAGAAGTATTGTTTGGTTATTGTTGATGACTACTCAAGATACACAAGGGTATATTTCTTCAAGAAGAAGAGTGAGACTCAACAAACCATCATCAACTTTGCCAATGAAGTGCAACATCAACACAATAAGAAGATCTTGGCCATAAGAAGTGACAATGGGACCGAGTTCAAGAACTACACCCTTGATGAGTTTCTTGGATGAGGGGATCAAGCTTCAATATTCCGCTCCTTATACACCGCAACAAAATGGTGTGGCGGAAAGGAAGAACCGGACTCTTATGGATATGGAAAGAACCATGATTACGGAGTTCAAGTCCCCATATAAATTTTGGGCCGAAGCTATCTCTACCGCTTGTCATATTGCCAACCGGGTTTATCTTTGCAAGCATTTGGATATGACTCCATATGAGATCCTCACCGGTAAGAAGCCTAGTATTTCCTACCTCCGAGTGTTTGGGTGCAAGTGCTACATTCTCAAGAAAGGTAATAGGTTGTCTAAATTCGAGTCTCGCACTATTGAAGGTATCTTTGTTGGCTATGCATCGGACTCTCATGCTTATATGATCTGTAACAAGTCCACTAGGCAAGTTATAGTTTCCTCTAACGTGGGATTCGATGAGAATAATGTCTCCCAAGTGGGACAAATTGATCTTGGTGATGTAGGTGATGAAATTCCTCCTCAAGCCATAAGAAGAATGGGTGTGGGATATTTCCACCCCGTTGAGGAACCCCTTGTGGTGGAAGGAGAAGGACAATGCTCTACACAAGTGGATCCATCACCTTCACTAGATCTACATCAACCCCATAGCCATCAAGATGCCATTGTTGAAGAGATAGCTCGTAATCAAGGTCAAGATCAAGTAAATGAAAGGTGTTCTTCACCCCATAATGACCAAGGTCAAGCTCACGTGGATGGTCAAAGTCAAAATGTCGAGCAAGCTCAAGTAGAGGAGCAAGCTCAATTTCAAGGTCAATACGAGGATCAAAATAGTGGTGATGACCAAGTAGCTTCTCAAGAATACATTGAGGAAGCTCATGCTCATCATGAAGCAAGGAGGATCACCAAGCTCATCCGAGAAGGAATTACTCTTGAAAATGTTGTTGGTGATCTTGAAAGGGGCATTTCTACTCGTAACCAAGTGGCTAACTTTGCTGGCCACACTAGTTTCATTTCTTGTGTAGAGCCCCAAAAGGTGTATGAAGCGCTTGAAGACTCGGATTGGCTTGATGCCATGAATGAAGAACTTCACAACTTCGAGCCCAACAAATTTTGGTCATTGGTAGAGAGACCCAAGGAGGGCCATAATGTCATCGGAATGAAGTGGGTCTTCAAGAACAAGCAAGATGCAAATGGGATGGTCATTCGCAACAAGGCAAGATTGGTGGATCAAGGCGTCAGGGGTATCGACTATGGTGAAACTTTCGCCCCGTTGCCTGATGACCCACAAGTATAGGGGGTGTATCGCAGTATTTTCGAGGGAAGTGAAACCCAATTTATTGATTCGACACAAGGGGAGCCAAAGAATATTTATAAGACTTAACAACTGAGTTGTCAATTCAGCTGCACCTGGAAACAATCTTGCTCACAGCAGTTTATCAGTAGCAACAGCTTTGTAGTAGGAATAGCAAAGTAGCAGTAGTAGTAAAGTAAAGACACCAGTAACAATAGCAGTAACAGTGGGATTCGAGTGCGGTAGGCATATGGATGGATGGACGGGCGTTGCATGGACAAGACAATTCACATAGCAATCAGAACATAGGGCAATTGCAGATAAATAATATAAAGCATCCAAGTACTTAATAATCCTAGGCATGTGTTCCATATATAGTCATACGTGCTCGCAATGAGAACTTGCACAACATCTTTTGTCCTGCCAGCCCGTTTGCAGCGGGGCCTCAAGGGAACTACTGGCAATTAAGGTGCTCCTTTTAATAGAGCACCGGAGCAAAGCATTAACACTCTGTGAACACATGTGATCCTCACATCATAGCCATTCCCTCCGGTTATCCCGATTTCTGTCACTTCGGGGCCATTGGTTCCGGACAACAACGTGTGTATACAACTTGCAGATAAGACCATAAACAATACTATCATAATGAATCAATAACATGTTCAGATCTGAAATCATGGAACTCGGGCCCTAGTGACAAGCATTAAGCATAACAAGTCGCAACAAAGTCATAAAGCACTAATAAAAGATACTAGGCACCATGCCCTAACAATCTGATGCCATTACATGAACGATCTCATCCAATCCCTACCATCCCCATAGCCTACAACAGGGGATTACTCACTCATAGATGGGGGAAACATGGATGGTCGATGGAGAAGCGATGGTGATGATGATGGCGATGATCTCCTCCAATTCCCCATCCCGGCAGGGTGCTAGAACGGAGTTTCTGGTGCTGTTTCGTGGAATCTGGTGGTGGCGGCGGAGCGGAACTCCTTCTGGAAAAATGTCGACCCCCCCTGAGTTTTTAGGTCAGAAGGCAACTTATAGGCGAAGAGGGAGACCGAGGGGCAGTCTGGGGCGGCCAGACTACCCCTTGGCGCGGCATGGGCTTGCCCGCACGACCAGGTGGTGTGGCCTGGGCCCAGCCCCCTCTGTCTCGTATTCTGGCTCCGGGAGTCTTCTGGTGAAATAGGATTTTTGGCATATTTTCTGGGATTTTTCCTGATAGTTGATTTTCTGCACAAAAAGAAGACACCAGGGCAATTCTGCTAAAAACAGCGTCAGTCCGTGTTAGTTGCATCCAAATCACACAAGTTTAGAGGAGAAACAATAGCAAACGTGTTCGGGAAAGTAGATACGTTTTGGACGTATCAACTCCCCCAAGCTTAGCTTATTGCTTGTCCTCAAGCAATTCAGTTGAAAACTGAGTGCGATAAAAGAACTTTCACGAACACATTTGCTTCATATGATGTATATATTCTCAGCACGTGATCAACTACTTAGACAATTCATAATAAGGAGTATGCAACTAAGTTTACTTAATAGGCATTGCAAGCTATGAAGAGATTCCAACTCAAAAATACTAAGTAGCATGAAGCATAAACATAAGCAACATTACAATGCTCATAACAAGGTATGATAGAGTGGTATCTCGCTTGCCTTTGATTATGAATGCCAAGGCACCTCTGAAGTTCAAGTGATGACTAGAAGTAAAGATATCAAAGATACAAGCATCAAAGTCATAACACAAATAATCAAGTAATGAGACAAGCACAGAGAATGACAACTGTGCTCTCAAGAAGGTGCTCTAAGAACATGTGGAGACTCAACAAGTAAAAGAAAAGGTTTTGAATAATTTGAAAGGCTTCCAAATGCTGAAAGTATGGTACTTGTTAGCTTTGAGCTCTCATTGTCCCTATCATAAGCATGTTTAAATGGTTAAGGTTAATGTGACACAACTAAGAGGATATGCTTGACAAGTTATAAATCGAAGTCTCATGCCCCTTACTTACGAAGACCGATCCTCATGCTACTCAACTTCAGTCACAAGTAAGCTCTTGTCATTGTAAGTATATACATATCATAGAGAACCGCCAACAGGGTACCCCTTGCACATGACACAGGAGCTATCCCATAATCAAAATAACAAGGCAAGCACACAATGCGCATCTCAGCGATCTTTTTATTTGCTATGTGCATAAATTTTTATTGAGGATGCTTCATAGAATGCTCATTATGGTTATGCTGCAAGTTTCCACCATGATTAGGCATGGCTTAGGCTAGCGGCCCAGGAGTTTCTCTAACATACATACAAACTCCATGATCTTACAAGTTCCACTTTTATTTCACACCGCCGGGATCCATAAGAAAAAGAACATGATATCAACGAGGTACTAAGTACCAATGAATGTTGAAAAGGTTCCCCATGATACATGGTTCTGCTAACTTCAACTTATAAAACGCAAGCATATACGCAACAAATAAGGACGCAATGGTTCATGTTTGTTAAGTGCAAGAAAATAAAGTGTGCCATCAAGTTTGTGAGAGCTTTACTAACTAACTTTCTCATAACAAGCAAACATTTTTTTCGGAAGAAAACAAGGCATATTGAATATGCATGGGAATAGCAAATGATGCTAATAGGTAGGTATGGTGGACACTTTGGCAATATTTGGTTTAAGGGAGTTGGGAACATGAGTAAAATACTCAGTGGAAGTGAAGGCTAGCAATAGTAAGGGAGCGACAAAGGAGAGATCAATAGCTGTCATAATCATGCTTGCAACAAAACAGGACTAAACATGACATGAAAGTGATTCAAGATCCTCAAGGCAAAATAATTCATCGAGGCTCAACTGATTGTTTCAGTCATATGCATGCGTGAGCATGTGCCAAGTCAATGCAAATGAAACATTCAGAGGAGGATACCACAGTGTCATACCAAGTTATGAATAAAGTAATGCAATAAACCATTCATAAGGCATGCTACAAACTATTAGCAAGCTGGAACTAATCATACGAAAGCAAGAACTACTAAGCATCCAAAGATAACATACACCCTACACGAACATGCTAAGCATGCCCACAATGATGAGTATATGTACAAAAATGAAAACAAATAGAGTTCGTTACCAGCCTCTTACCACGCCTCAAGTTGTCATTAATCCTCGTTATTGCTCTTCACTTGTGTGGCTTGAATAATAATAATATGAAACCAAATCCCACTCAGGACTGCTGAATCCTGCAACAAACTCACAAAACCAAAGAAGAACGACAAATATTTTTGGTGTTTTCATTTTTTAAAACAAAAACCAAAAAGGAAAAACAAGCAAAGCAAAATATTTTTGGGTTTTTCGAATAGTTCAAACAAAACAAAAAGAGAAAAGCAAACCAAGGCGAAAAGAAGAAGAAGCAAACCAAAGAGAAACAACATAAATATGTTGGTCTTTTTGTGTTTTAGAAAGAAAAAGCAAAGAAAGAACGAAAACTAGAAAGAGAATGAAACATGAATGTACAAAGTACCGACGCAACATGATATGGAGATGAGTGCGGTGTCGGCGTACCTCCCCCAAGCTTAGGATTTTGGCCTAAGTGGGTATAAATCCCAAGCCGGCCAGGATGAAGTGTCACCGTGGTACGACGAGGAGGTACCCTCGTCCTGGTGCGAGCTCGAGTACGCCCCTCCGTAGTGTGCGGAGTAATCGTAGGAGGGAACATCCTCCTGATGCTGCTCGTGGAAGCCCAGCAAGCGAAGCTGCTCGTCCACCTCCTCCTTGGAGCGCGACCACGGTCTCCTATGAACACTAAACAAATAAGGTTGTGGCAAAGGGATCTCCCTTTCATCCCCGTCAGTGAAAAGCATCCTATATACTAGACTGTTCAAATCAAAAGTAGCAGTGACAAAGTGATGAGTTTTCATAGCAACAAGGTCAAGCCTCTGTGGTGCCAGTACAATATCATTGGGGTCCACTAAAAGTCCTAATGCACTAACCATACGCGAGGCAATGATGCCCCCATAGATAGGCCCCCTAGCAGCTAGGCGGCGAGCAATAAGCGAGCCAAGGTTATACCGAGTATCATTGTTAAGCGCAGCAGCAAGGAAGGCTAAATTATAGTTGGAGATATTACTTGTGTTCTCCCTACCCAGTATGCTAGTAGCAAGATAATATGCAAAGTATCTAAGAGCAGGGAGTTGGATATTTCTTATCTTTCTGCGTTGCGCCACGCGGTCATCATCATTGGCCACCCCTCGGTAAAGCTCCAGTAAATCAGCGGGCCGCCCTTGAATTTTCTTCACGGTCCTTGTCATGCTTACACCTACAATACTGCAAAATCTCTCCAAAGGCATGGTGAAGGGCAGATTATAAATTTTGAAAGAGACAGTTGACTGATAGGATAAGTTAGTAAACGTGAAGCTCTCAACAAAGGTTTTGGTGAGCATAGCGTATTGCTCACTCTCATCTTGCATATATGAGGTCAAACCAACCCTCTCAATCAGTGGCAAGAAATCATCAAGGATACCTGCAGCTTGTAAGAAAGTAAAACAAGGAAAAGTGGATGGGTGAGCATCCCCATCATCCCTTTCATTACCAATATGAGTTGCAATGAGATCTTCATTTTATGATGGCCTAAACTGAGAGGCTGATCTTGAGGGCCTCGACCTCCTAGGTGCATCACTCTCAAATATCTCTCCAAAGGTATGGTTGTTCATGCTTGGTATTCTGAAATTTAAACACCTATTAAACAAGTGATTGCAAAGTAAATATAATGAAGGATTCTACTCATAGGGACTTGTAAGAGGCCTAAACATGCATCAAAACTATATCTCTAAGCATCAAACAAGCTTATAAGCTCTCATAACCTGTCACCTACAGCAGCAAAATACTCAATATAAAATCCACTAAACTCAAATCTACTTGGACAAGGAGAGGAGTCACATACCAGGGAAGAAATGCTCCAAATTTCAGCAAGAAAGATGGGCTGAGCAAGGAGATCGAAAAAATCAAGAGCAAGCACAGCAAGAACGCGATTTTGAGCAATGAACTGGAGCTTACTCGGGAGAGAGAAGAAAGTGGCAGGTGAGAGAGTTAGTGGGGGGCCAGGGGTGGCCCACACCAGGGCATGGCACCACCCAGGGCAGGCCGCGCCACCAGGTGGTGTGCCTGCCTGGTGGGTCCCCCTGGTACCTCCCAGGTACTCCTCTGCCCCTTTTTCACGTAAAAATTTAATATGAATTTTCTGGAATTTTCCGAGACACTTTATTTTTGGGCATTTTTCAGAAATAGAAGAATGATTTTCTGATAGACAGATTTTTTGGAATATGATGCGAGGACAAAACAAAACTAGAACTACAGAAGTTCTAAGACACTCTAACATGCAAGCAACTAACAACAAAAAGAAAACTAAACGAAAACAAAACTAAAATGGATAGAATAGAAGTACACGGAAATAATCATAGTGAAAACATTGTTTTGTTCAGTGAAATCCTTTTGTTAACAAGGTTGATCAGGTCTTGTTACCAAAACAATTTCATATGAGACAAAACTTTGTATTCCACTAATGATTATATTACCCAACCTTGATAGCAATGGTCCCAATCATAATAGTTTCAAATTTTTCTCTTGGTATGGGACAATATATTTCTCCAACTTGAATGCCCTCAACATGTTCAATTGAATTCAAACCATAAGTCATTTCAATCTTCTTGGGGAAATAGACAGTATGTTCCTTGTCATTAACATTAAAGGTCACCTTTCCTTGATTACAATTAATAACAGCTCCTGCAGTATTAAGAAAAGGTCTCCCAAGAATAATAGACATATTATCATCTTCAGGCATTTCAAGCACAACAAAATCAGTTAATATCAAGCAATTATGAGCCACTTGAATAGGTACATCCTAACATATACCCACAGGAATAGTGGTAGATTTATCAGCCATTTGCAAAGATATATCAGTTGGTATCAATGTTTCTAGTTGAAGCCTCTTATAGAGAGAGAAAGGCATAACACTAACTCCAGCTCCCATATCACACAAATCAGTTCTAACATAACTATTCTTAATAGAGCAAGGGATAGTTGGAATCCTAGGGTCTCCAAGTTTCTTAGCAACCTTACCTTTAAAGGAATAATTAGCAAGCAAAGTAGAAATTTCTTCATTAGGGATCTTCCTTTTATTCGAGACAATATCCTTCATATACCTTGAGTAAGGAGGCAATTTAATAGCATCAGTCAAAGGAATTTGCAAGAATAAAGGTTTCATCCATTCACAAAACTTATTATAGTGTTCATCTTCCTTTGACTTGTGTTTCTTATCAGGGAAAGGCATAGGTTTTTGGACCCAAGGTTCTCTTTCACTACCATGTTTCTTAGCAATAAAATCTTCTTTAGTATATTTAGTATTCTTAGTGTGGTTTTCAGGTTCTTCTTCAACTTTTTCCTCATTAGGAACTTCATTTTCTTCATTACCACTTTTAGTTTCAACATCAGAGATAGATATACTATTAGGATCTATAGCAGGTTTAGAGGGTTCTACAACAGTTTTATGTTTCTTTTTCCTTTTCTTACGAGTAGAGCCACTATTTTCAGCTTGTTGAGAATCCTGCTCAATTCTTTTGGGATGCCCCTCAGGATATAGAGGATCCCGGTTAGCAGCACCACTTCTAGTTCTAATTTCATAAGCATGTTTTTCTTTAGCAGCATTAACTAACAAGTCTTTTTGCACTTTAATGAGTTGATCTATTTGAGTTTGAACCATTTGAAAGTGTTTAACAATCATTTTAGCATCATTAGAGGTTCTTTCCACAATATCTTTCTACTCAATAATAGCTCTAGTGTTTTCCATTAGATGATTTTGCACCCTTTTATTAAAATTATCTTGCTTAACAATAAAGATATCGAATTCTTCTAAGCATTGATCAGGAGGTTTAGAATAAGGGATATCACCTTCATCAAAGTGTTGGAGAGAGTGTACCTCAATAGTGGATGAGTAGGGAATAGGCTTACATAATTCTTCTATAGGAGGTAAATTCTTGACATCTGCAGCTTTAATTCCCTTCTCCTTAAGACATTTCTTAGCTTCCTTCATCACTTCATCATTTAATTCAATAACTCCCCTCTTCTTTGATGTTGGAATAGGCACTAGAATAGTTGGTTCAAGTATAATTACTTCAGGTATAGCTGGCTCAGGAGGAGTCCAATCCTCATAGTTCTTGCTTATTTTAGCCATTAATTCCTCAGCTTCCTTGGGAGTCCTATTCCTGAAAACACAATCAGCACAACTATCTAGGTATGTCCTAGATTCGTCGGTTAGTCTAATAAAAAATATATCAAGAAGCTATTCTTAGGTAATCGACTTCCAGCCTATGCATGAATCAAAGCACAAAACCTTGCCCAAGATTCGGGCAATATCTCTTTTTCTCCCTATTTAAAATCAAAAAGTTCCTACAAAATAGCATGTCTAGCACTAGGAGGAAAATATTTCTGCAGGAAAGTACTAATGAAGCAATTAGGGCTATCAATAGATCCAGGAGGTAGATTACTAAACCAAATTTTAGCTTGTCCTTTCAGTGAAAAGGGGAAAACTTAGCAACAAAGTAAGTACGCATCTTAATATCATCAGAAAACAAGCCACTCATGGTAGAAAGTTCATTCATATGTGCTACCGCACTTTCATTCTTAGTCCCACAAAAAGGTTCTTTCTCAACAATAGCTATGTAAGATAGATCGAGAAATCATAATCTTCATCTATAATGTTTATGGGCAAAGCAGCAAACTTAGCAACAGGAGACAATTTGGGTCTAATAGTATGCCTCTCAAGGATACTCTTAGCAGTGCTCCTATCATGGGTGTTTTTACATTCTTTAATAAATTCATCGGTCATCTCAACATAACCATCTTCAATGTCATAACTCTCACTAGACTCAGGTGAACTAACAGGTGTGGTAGTGTCTTCATTAGGAGTTTCGGTATTTCCAACTATAGTTCTAGCAATCGTAGCATCTAGGAAAGGACCTAATGAACCACTCTTATCGAGCACAGTAGAAGCAGCATCATAAGCATCAGAAGTTTCAGATTCAGCAGTAGTAGCAGTGTGTGTAGCATGTGTATGTGGTGGTGTAACGAGCTTACTTATAACAGATGGTGAATCAAGAGCAGCAGAGGTGTTCAGAACCGTACCTCTTCTTGTAGTGGATGGTAAAATAGGAACCTTGCCATCACGAGACTTACCCATGATGGATGGATAGCAGTGAACAATAGAGAATCCAAGTGAACTTGATAATAAAGCTATGCTCCCTGGCAACGGCGCCAGAAAATAGTCTTGATGACCCACAAGTATAGGGGGTGTATCGTAGTATTTTCGAGGGAAGTGAAACCCAATTTATTGATTCAACACAAGGGGAGCCAAAGAATATTTATAAGCCTTAAAAACTGAGTTGTCAATTCAGCTGCACCTGGAAACAATCTTGCTCACAACAGTTTATCAGTAGCAACAACTTTGTAGTAGGAATAGCAAAGTAGCAGCAGTAGTAAAGTAAAGACAGCAGTAACAGTGGGATTCGAGTGCGGTAGGCATAGGGATGGATGGACGGGCGTTGCATGGACAAAACAATTCACATAGCAATCAGAACATAGGGCAATTGAAGATAAATAAGATAAAGCATCCAAGTACTAGATAATCCTAGGCATGTGTTCCATATATAGTCATACATGATCGCAATGAGAACTTGCACAACATCTTTTGTCCTGCCAGCCCGTTTGCAGCGGGGCCTCAAGGGAACTACTGGCAATTAAGGTGCTCCTTTTAATAGAGCACCGGATCAAAGCATTAACACTCCGTGAACACATGTGATCCTCACATCAAAGCCATTCCCTCTGGTTATCCCGAGTTCTGTCACTTCGGGGCCATTGGTTCCGGACAACAACGTGTGTATACAACTTGCAGATAAGACCATAAACAATACTATCGTAATGAATCAATAACATGTTCAGATCTGAAGTCATGGCACTCGGGCCCTAGTGACAATCATTAAGCATAACAAGTTGCAACAAAGTCATAAAGCACTAATAAAAGATACTAGGCACCATGCCCTAACAATCTGATGCCATTACATGAACGATCTCATCCAATCCCTACCATCCCCATAGCCTACAGCGGGGGCTTACTCACTCATAGATGAGGGAAACAAGGATGGTCGATGGAGAAGCGATGGTGATGATGATGGCGATGATCTCCTCCAATTCCCCGTCCCGGCAGGGTGCCAGAACAGAGTTTCTGGTGCTGTTTCGTGGAATCTGGTGGTGGCGGCGGAGCGGAACTCCTTCTGGAAAAATGTCGAACCCCCATAAGTTTTTAGGTCAGAAGGCAACTTATAGGCGAAGAGGGAGACCGAGGGGCAGTCTGGGGCGGCCAGACCACCCCCTGGCGCGGCCTAGGCTTGCCCGCGCGGCCAGGTGGTGTAGCCTGGGCCCAGCCCTCCTCTGTCTCGTATTCTGGCTCCGGGAGTCTTCTGGTGAAATAGGATTTTTGGCATATTTTCCGGGATTTTTCGTGATAGTTGATTTTCTGCACAAAAAGTAGACACCAGGGCAATTCTACTGAAAACAACGTCAGTCCGTGTTAGATGCATCCAAATCACACAAGTTTAGAGGAGAAACAATAGAAAAAGTGTTCGGGAAAGTAGATACGTTTTGGACGTATCATTTCTCGTCTTGAATCCATTCGTATCTTGCTTGCATATGCATCTCATCATAACTTTAAGCTACAAAAAATGGATGTTGAAAGTGCATTTCTTAATGGTCCCTTAAATGAGTTGGTGTATGTTAAGCAACTTCCGGGTTTTGAGGATCCCAAGTTTCCAAACCATGTCTACAAACTTGATAAGGCTCTCTATGGCCTTAAACAAGCCCCACGTGCGTGGTATGAGCACCATAGAAAGTTGTTGGTAGACCGTGGTTTCGAAGTTGGGCAATCGACCCTACTATTTTTACTAAGAGAGTTGGAGGAAACTTGTTCATATGTAAATTTTATGTTGATGATATTATATTTGGTTCTCCTAACAAAGCTTTCAATGATGTATTTGCTAAGCTAATGATCGATGAGTTTGAAATGTCTATGATGGGAGAGTTGCAATTCTTTCTTGGTTTTGAAGTGAAGCAAGTTATTGGAGGTATCTTCATCAATCAAGACAAATACATTCAAGATATGCTCAAGAGGTTCAAGTTGACGGATTTAAATGGAGCCAAGACTCCCATGCCTCTCAAGTGTGATCTCACTCTTGATACTAAGGTTAAAGATGTGGATCAAAAGGTATATCGATCTATGATTAGTTCTTTGCTCTATCTTTGTGCATCTAGACCAGATATCATGTTGAGTGTAGGTATTTGTGCACGGTTTCAAGCCGCCCCAAAAGTAAGCCACCTTGTGGCGGTCAAGCGAATCTTTTGATGTTTAGTTGACACCCCAAAATTTGGATTATGGTATCCCAAAGGATCTAGCTTTGTTCTTCATGGTTTCACGGATTCGGATTGGGTGGGAGACAAAGTTGGAACGAAATCAACCTCCGAGGCTTGCCAGTTCCTTGGTAGGTCCTTGGTGTGTTGGTCATCAAATTAACAAAATTGTGTCTCATTGTCTTCCGCCAAAGCCGAGTATATTGCGGCCGCTAGTTGTTGTGCTCAGTTGTTATGGATGAGGCGAACTTTAAAGGATTACGGTTTCACTTGTGACAAAGTGCCTCTTCTTTGTGATAACGAAAGTGCAATCAAGATCGCCTACAACCCGGTGCAACACACAAGAACCAAGCATATTGATATTCGTTATCACTTCATCTGGGAGCATGTGAATAATGGAGATATTAACCTCTCTTATGTTAGCACCGAGAAGAATCTTACAGATTTATTCACCAAGCCCCTTGATGAGAAGAGATTCCAAGAGTTAAGGCATGAGCTAAATATCATTGATTCGAACAATGTGGCTTGCGACCAGGCACCCATACCCTTGCATTTATATGTTATCCTTTCTAGATGAAGGCATGGACATAGGGGGAGTGTGGTCCTAATTGGTTGGGCCATCCCTCCCCCCATTATGCCCAAAGTAAGAAATTCATCCTCTTTATATCATTTTGTGATATGTGAGCTTCAATGACGAGTTTTGGTAATAGACCCAAGATACATCTTCGTGATGCCAAGCCAAGTATACTCAAACATGGTGGCCTGGGCCACCGACCCATACATTTGTGTGTGGTTTGGTGTTTTTGCATTCTTGATGGTTATCTTTTTCACCTTTGGTTATTTGTGTCTTCCTGGGCTCTTCATCTGGCTGCCCTGCATCTTTTTGATTGTGTTTTGCATATCCTCCCTTGTTCTAGCATTTCCTGGCAGTGGAAGCCAGAGACTCCGGGGTCTGACCCCAGAGACTCCGGGGGCCCGAAGACTCCGACCCTTTGGCCCAGAGACTCTGGCCTAGCGGTTTCTCGCACGGTATGAAGAAGAGAGTTGGGGTGGGGGTAACTCCCAGTTACTCCCCTCCACCCCGACCCCCTTTTTCCTCCCCAACCTCCCGCTCCATCCCTGCCCGTCGCCACCAGGACTCCTCCGCCCCGGATCCGCTGCCGCCGCTGGTACCCTCCTCCTCTCGCCGCCGCCGGCCCTCTCCACCGCTGGTTGGGAGCCTATCCCATGGATCAAGGTGCCCTCCCCTTTCTTTTCTCTGCCTAGGGTTTCTCTAGATTTGGTTGTGGCGTGGGACCTCTTTCTCCATGGTAGATGGCGTTTTTCTGCGGTATTTTAGTTTCCTTCAAGATTTGAGACTGAGATCCATGACTGGATGGAGTTTCCTCCCGAGTTCCGTCTCAAGCCAAGTTTCCAGGCCGGAGACTCCGGTCCCCTTGACCGGAGACTCCGGTGGCCCAGAGACTCCGGTCTCTGTGGCCGAAGTTTTCGGCCCTGGCCAGAAACTCCGGGGGCTTGTGACCGGAGACTCCTGGGGTACTCCTCTGTTTTGGATCTTGTTCTCATTTGTCCTCCTCTAGGACTTGCAAAACTCATTTCTTGTTGGTTTTTCATGCCTTCTTGCGTGTGTGTGCAGGTGGTTCCGGTAGCTCTCGTCCTCGTTGCACCAATTCCAAGACACCGAATTATGGGGGCAACCCCCGCAAGATGTCCAAGCAACACCCGTTTGACAGCCGTGAGGAGATTGCTGCAAAGGCCAAGGACAAGAAGGTTTTGTCACTTCAAAGGCATGAGGAAGAGCGCTTACATGGTGAGGAACTTGCCAAGAAGAGGAGGTTTGATAGCATCATCACCCTCAAGAAGATGAGCACCGGTGATTTCCGCATTATGAGGAGGCAGCTGTTCTATGACATGCCCTCCAACAGTCCTGATGCTTGTGTCTGGAGGCGTGAGCAGTATTGATCATGCATGAGGTTTATGCGAATCTACTAGCTAAGAAGCCCGTGTGTCCGTAGCGTCCTCTTGACTTTGCCTTCATGAACAACAAGTCTTATTTCTTTGACGCCCTCTAGATTAACGAGAAGCTTGGGCTACATCCTCTCATGAAGTTTCAGCAGGATTACAATGTCCAGATTGTGCATCAATTCTTTGCTACACTTGTGTTTGGTGAAGGGAATGAGATTCCCATGACATGGATGACTGGCGAGGTTCGTTGTCAGTCCAGCATCAGTGAGTTTGCCGAGGTCTTGGAGTATCCCTTTGGGAGAAGGAATGCCGCGATTGGTCTTTGCATTCATGAGACGTCCAGGCATGAGTATTCAAAGAAGCCCCTTGCTCCTCTCTACAACAAGCATGATGTCCTTGGTGAAGCAAGGAACCTCAGGCCACCCTTCCACATTGTGATCCGCATGTTCCGAGAGAATATCTATCCTCAAGCGGGTAATCTTGACACCACTCGCTCCACCTTGATTCGCCCGATGGCTCTTGCTCATTCTGTGTTTCTCAAGGGCCCCGAGGCTCCTGCCACTCCACTTGATGTCATGTATTTCATCTTCATGGTGCTGGCCATCAATATCATCGAGAATAAGATCCCCACTTACTCTACTTATGGCATGAGGCTTGTGCTTGCCACCTTTGCACATATGGAGTTGCCTTCCTCGCTTGAGGGCCTTCGTGTTGTTGATCATCTCCCGTTCCAGTTGCAGCGCAAGGCTCCCACTACCTCTGTGGACCCTCGTGCCTATTCTGCTCCCGTGCCTGATGATGAGATTAGAGAGGATGAGGAGGATAGTCCCCCTGCTGCTAGCCCGGTCCGTGCTAGGAGGAAGAATGCCAGCAATGCCCATTTGCCTTCCTTCTCTCGTGAGTATGTGAAGGGGCAAATGAAGAAGGCCTCCTTCTGGGAGAAGATGCTTCTATGCGTGAACATAGATATCCACAAAGGTCAATATGAAGCATACAAGTGGGACAAGCAGATTCTAAAGAAGTTTCACCAATGGGAGCAAGATAGTGATGCCAAGGGTTCCGGTGATGTTCCGGACCAACTTCAGATCTCTCGCACTCTCTCTTATGGCTCTTGGGATCAAGGCTCCATTTATTGGTGCATGTTTGAGGATGATGCTTCCTCGTATCTCCGTGGCAAGGGCCCTTCTCCTGATGATGATCAAGATTACGAGGCAAGCTCCGGTGATGATGAGGATGATGAGGAGGACGAGGATGATGAGTGATCCGGTTGGGGCGTGTAGTCTAGCTCTTGTCCCTTTTGGTGTCTTGATGCCAAAGGGGGAGAAGTTTCTATTAGGTAGCGTGGGATTTGCATGGAAAGTCACAAGCTCATTCTTCATTTGATGCTTTTGCTTGTGACTTGTTCTTATTTGCCTCGCTTTATTGTGGACCTTTATTTCGTATCATGTGTGGACCCATGTTGTGTGTCGATGTGTGTGAAGACTATGTGGTATATATCTTATCTATGGATTTATATATCATGTATGATGAAGTTTCCTCATATTGGATCCTCTTATATATCTCTTCGTCACATCTGTTGGTACACAGGTATGAGTATCACTTATCAATTCTTATCTCTTTGTTGATGGGCAAGTTTGTAACTTCTAGGGGGAGTGTCCTTCCTTATTTTTTGTGCACTTATATTCATATGAAAATATCGTGTGTGTACACTTTGAGGGGGAGCCTCTCTCTCTTTTGTACCTTATGCTTGTATATTATTGTGCAAATCCTTGTGTTGTCATCAAACACCAAAAAGGGGGAGATTGAAAGGGCATTTCCTACCCTAATCATGTTTTGATGTTTGGTGTCAACACAAGATAGTTTTTACCATGTGCTAAGCATTGCAGGTACATCCGTATAAATGCACAAGATAGTGTTCTAGTATTCGAAGGAGAAGGGTTCAAATTTTCATGAAGAAAAGGTGCCTGTTGGAAGCTTGGAGTTATGCCTCCCTTGGGTCCGGAGACTCCGGGGTCCAGGCCCGGAGACTTTAGGGTCTTGAACCGGAGACTCCGGCCAGGTATCCGGGCAAGTCTCCGCCCCCTGGCAATCTCTCTGTATCTAGGTCCGGAGCTAGACCCAGAGTCCAATGTCCTCCCTGGAGATTCTGGTCATGCCGGAGACTCTGACCCTGGTCACCGGAGACTCCGGGGCTGGAGCCCGGAGACTCTGCGGCTGGCTCCGGACTGGTATCTGGGGTGGTTCGGTTTTCTCCCAGTAACCCCCTTTGGAGTCCTAACCGGAGGCCAGCCTCCCTACACGTGGACTCCGCCCCCCGGAGACTCCGGCCCTAAAGCCCGGAGACTCCAGGGTTAGTGATGTTGCAACATCTATTTTTTGGGGGGTATATATACCCCCTTCTTCTCCAAGTGAAGGCTGCGGCTTCAACTCTCTCTCCTCCATTAATGCTGAGCTCCAACCACCTAGATCTCCCTCTCTATCCACTCAAACTTGTCACCCCTTGGGAATTTGAGGGAGGTGACCTAGACCTAGCTTTCCACCAAAGGGATTTGTGTTTCCCTACCATTTGTGTAAGTTGTTGTTGCTCTAGGGTTTGAGGAAACTCTAACTTGAAGAAGCCACCCTCCATAGCTCATCCTTGTGTGTAAGAGCTTCAAGGTCATCTTCGGAGCCTCCAATTCAGTTGTGGAGAAGTGCCTCAAGGTTTTGTACAAGGTTTCGGTCACCACCTTCAAAGTTACCTCATAGTGGATCGTGTGCTTACCGCAAGGCGGGTGCTTGGGAGAATAGGGTGAGGCCTTAGTGGCGCTGGTGGTCTTAGTGCCGCCCACCCCTCGAACGGAGACGTACTTCCCCTAAAAAGGAAGGAACTTCGGGAAAACATCTTCGTGTCCCCTCTCGGTGATTTCTATCCTTTACTCCTTATTATTGTTGTTAGCTTGCTTGCTTGTCACTTAGGTTCTATCACTTAGTTGCACATCTAGAGAACTTACTTTGTTTCAAGCCTCAAATTGAAAAGTAGTTAAAAATTGAGTAGCGCCTATTCACCCCCCTCTAGTCGCTTATACCGATCTTTCACCGGGCACAGCAGAGCGCGACAGATGCTCTCTCTCTCTCTCCACGGAGGACTAATCTGCCAGCCATCGAATCCCTCGCCTCCTGCCTCCGACGGAACGACACGGGAGAAATCAATCTGGTCCTGCCAAATCGACTCTGTCCGCATGTTGTCTGTGCCGAAAGCCTGAAACAACAAAGTCCTTGTAGATTTTTCCTTGGGTGTTTTTTGAGTGTTGGATTAGGAATAGATGGCAGATATGGTGGCTAAGTCTCACCGTGAATTATCACCAGCATGTCATTGAAGCTCAGTCCGTCCTCCACAATGAATTGGGCAGGGGTGTGGGGGCGGCGGAGAGGTGGAACCGGTGGAGAGGAGAGGCAGGGCATGGGAGGTGGCGCGGAGGGCACAAATGAGGTGGTTCTAGAGGCAGAGCATCACGACGCCGCACTCTGTCCTAGAGCTCTCTTGCGAGTAGGTGCGGAGCAAAGGCTTTTGGACTTCGCCGCGCCACCTACACTCTATTTGGCAGGATGTGGTACTGTTGGTAACACATTTTGTTTTATTTATGTGACCATAAATTAAATAGCTAAGCATGTGCATGTTGAGATGATTAGTTTAGTCAATATAGATAACTAGATTACATATATACTAATTCTATGTAGGAGTTATACTTGATATATTTCAAATTATTCACTGGTTTAATAAAATTTAAAAGAGAAGGTATGGCGGGAAGTTGCCACGAATCTTTACGATAAAAGCAAGATCTAATATGTAATCAAGTTTGATAATTTTTGTACATAAAAAAAATGAAAAATAGAAGTTATGAAATTTCTTTTGGACCCCCTTAGTCGATGGGACCCACTTATTCATTAATCATAGAGCATGCTTCAGGTCAAAGGCACTGAAATTTTAGTTAACTCGTGTATAAACCGTAGAACAATGTAGAACATGTATCAATTTACACAAGCATCTCATATATTCTCGAGATATGCTAATATATTCAAAAACAAATTTAGTTATAGAGCCTAAGAGGGGCCAAAATCAGCTTATTTTGCTTTGTTTTAGGAATACATACATGTTAATCGCTGAAGTGACATGAAATGTGACCATTTCTTGTTGGGTTCGTAGCATAGAAAACAAAAAATTCCTACGATGATAACATCTAAGCACCAAGATCTATCTATCTAGATACAATCAACGGGTGGATATACATTCATAGAGAACATACCCTTGAAGAGCGACAAAGCATTGTTAGCGAAACTGATTCTGTGGTTGATGTAGTCGTATACTTGCCGATCTCAAGATCAAGATGAAGTCCAGGGAGTCCAGCAGGTCCAACACCAGCACATCTAGCAGGTCCAGCACCGCAAAGCAGTAGTGCATCCGTGATCGCACACACATCCGGTACCTCGACAACCTTCCTGTCCTCGCTCTAGTGATGTAGCGGAAGCAGCAACACCTTTCCAGACAAAGCCACTAGGAACATGTAGCTCGCTAATCCGAGACCATGGGGAATAATTAGAAGAGAGGGAGAGAGATCCTTCACGAGGAGGTATGAGAGTGGAGGAGGAGGTGAGCTCCTTTTATAGGAGGAAGGGGCAACCCCCAAGGGACCATGCGCATGGGATGGTGGTGCCCCACCTCTCCCTCCATAATGGTGAGTGGAGCTTTCACTAAGCCCACTCCCATTAAAGCCAACTCCACTCACTTTGCATTAATTTTTCATCAAATTTAATGCAAGTCCTCATTAAATAAAACTTTTTTATTTATTTTATTCAGAATTTTGTTGATTTACTTTAATTAACAAACATTCACATAAAACCCCCTGTAACATTTCAATATCACATGCAGAACCAGTTTCTGCAATTTCACCCGAAACAATTCGGGTTTCCATCAAAGTGATTCCAGCACTTTCTTAAATCTTTATCTGAAACATATTTGCTACAAATGGTGTCGGTATCCCTTAAGTGTGTCACCCTATGGTTCACGAATAATGCAGACATGATAGAGCCCCTCTTCGATCAATAATCAGCAGCAGGACCTAGAGATCCGTACTGACTCCCACACATTCAACGATGACTCTAGTGATCGTGTGAACCTTTAACGTCGTAACTAAATACCTTTGTCTCGCAATATATTACATGTCCGAGATTCGATCATCGGTATCCCCATACCTAGTTTGATCTCGTTACCGACATGCACTCTTTTCTCGTTCCCGTGATATAACATTCTAGTGATCACATCACTTGGTTGCAATCTATCTCAATGTGATATCACCAAGAGGGCCCTGTGTATATCTATCTGTCATCGGGATGGACAAATCCCACACTTGATCCATGAGCCGCTACATAACACCTTCGTAGCACTAAACCCACCTTTATAGTCACCATGTCACGGTGTGATGCTTGATGTTATCAAGATACTCTTCTAGTGTTAGTGATTGACATGATCTCATGGTCTAAGGACTAGGATTACTTTGTATGATGTTATAACAATATAAACATAATGACTTTGATCGTAATGTTATACTTTGGATGAATGTTCATCACACCATTCACTAACATTGTGATCTCGTTATTAACAACATCCAATGTCCATGATCAGGAAACCTTGATCATCTTGTTAATCAATGAGCTAGTTTATAAGAGAGGCATAACTAGGAACCATTTATTTGTTTGTTAAACACATATGTATTGATGTTTCCAGTTAATACAATTATAGCATGCAAAATATACATTTATCATAAACATGGAATAAGATAATAATCACTTTATTATTGCCTCTCGGGCATATTTCCTTTAGTCTCCCACTTGCACTAGAGTCAATAATCTAGTCTGAAAAACTTCCGCATTCAACACCTATGGCTTTCTGGTGTTGTATATACGTGTTGTCTATTGGTTAACATAATCTCCGGATCTGACACTTTCAGGTCCGTGTGTATTTGCATGTCATTGCGTCTCTATGCATGACTCATTCTCTAATGAGATGGCATTGTATAAATTTAGTCCTTTGGTGAGACCTTTAGTTCCTTTGGGTTAAAACATGTTGATATAATTGTCGCACAATATATCTTCATAGTATTAGCCCAATGTGAACCAAACCTAGTTTGATAACAAACTACTTAACCAAATTCCCTCCTTTGCTGCTACTATAGCAGTCATATACTTAGCCTTTTGTTGTAGTATCCGTCACAATGTATCAACTTTGGAACTCATCCAAATCCATCATGGAACTTCCTTTCCATTACATTGTGTCACCCATAGTTTAAATTGAGATAAATTTAATTTGTATCTTGTGACAAACTAGTATCAATGTAACACTTTACAATGAACTTCTTTTAACTATTTATCACTTATACATGATATATTCTTAGTTCTTCCAGAACTCATAAGAATATCTTTACTATCGTCCAATGATCATCTTATGAATCATTCTGGTATATTCTCACAACATTTAGAGCATAGGAAATATCTAGAAATGTATATATCACGATATACATTATTGATCAAAATATTCATGTGATTTCACTCATGAAGTGTCAAAACACTTGAATCTTGATTCAACCCTTCCCATGTGGCAAGAACCTTTCTTATCGTTTCCATATTGAATTCATTCAATATCTCATATATGTACGTCTGTCATAACCATATAAGTGTTTCAATCTATCCATATAGACATTGATGCTAAATATTCCGGTTTTGCCCAAGTCTTAAATCGAAATCCAATTTTAATGAAATTCTTAATCCGTGTCAATAAAAGATACATCATTTCCAATCAACAAAATGTCCTCTACATAATGTATTGGAAATATGTCTCAGCGCTCCCACTTAATTTCTTGCAAATGCAAGCATCTTCATCGTCTCCGATGAAATTAAACATTTTAACAATTTCATCATGGTGAAGATTCCAACTCCACTATGCTTACTTCAACCATTGAAGTTTGCATGCCCTTTTAGCATCCTTTGAATTAACAAAACCCTTCGGATCGTGTCATGTACACATCCTAGGTAACCATTCTATTATAAGAACTTCATTTTGTTTGTTCAACTACCATATACCAAATTATATGTAGTGGTTGCTACATTAATCCGTCAAGACTAAATATCGCTATGAAAGATCAAATATTTTCATAGTGAACTCCTTGAACATTGTCGTAGACTCCTTTCCTACATGTCGACTATTTCATAAATGTCAAACATCTATGTCTATTTCTTTATAGATCCAAATACGATCGATAGGCTTCACGCCTTTCTGGAGGGTCTTCCAAGTTCAGAAACTTGATTTCTCGTGTCTGGATACTATCACGGATTTTATGACTTCTAGTCATTTTATAGAGTTAGGTCCCATCATCGCTTCTTTGCATGCAGTCGGTTCACAATTGTCAAAACAATAATGACTTCTATTTCAAATCTTACTATTTGATTATTACCGACCCACACGGTTCAATAGGAACTCTAATCTCCGAGATCACAACCTTTGTAATCACGGGAGCCATGAGCATTTTAGCCGCCTCCGGAACACTTTCCGGTGTTGTGCTACTTAACACATGTTGCTTAGGTTCCTCAACCTAATCAAAGTTCTATTGTCCTCCCACTTAACTTTTATGAAAAAATCCTTCTCAAGAAACTTTACGTTCCAAGCGACAAACTCTTCTGTCTTCGGTGTTATGGAGGAATACCCAACAAATTCTTTGGGATAACCTACAAAGACGTGCTTATCCGACTTTGGTTGCAAAATTTTTACGTATGCATAGCACACCAAAATTTAAGAAAAGACAATTCGGGTTTTATCCCAAACCATAACCTTTATGGTGTCATTTCAACGGAACACGATGGTGCTCTTTTAAATGTAAAAGCAGTAGTCTCTAAATCTTTAATCTTTAAAACATAATGGAAGTTTTATAAATAACACCTTTGATCTTACCATGTCAAACAAGATTCGATTTGATCTCTCGAATATACCATACTCCTATGGTTTATCTGGAAATGCAAATCCATGGAACAATTCCTCAAATCTTAGTTGTTTTGCTAAACATGTAACTCAAATATTTTCCGTTATGATCGAAACATAAATTCTTTATTTTCTTGTTAAAATGATTTTCCACTTCATCTTGAAAGTCTTTGAACAATTATTAAATGTTTCATACTTCTTCTTTATTAAGTAAATATACAGATATATTCGCTCAAATTTTCGGAGAAAGCATATGAAGCTGAAAGATCCACCACACATGGCTACACATAATGGACTATATACATCAACATGCACAATTTCCAATAAGTTAGTCACCCGTTCCCTTTTGGCCTATGGATGGAGTTTCAATTATCTCGAGGAAAGTCTCACAAGCGTCATTTGATCAAAATCAAAGACTCCAAAAATCCATCAACATGGAGTTTCTTCATGTTTTCTTTCCAATATAATTTAAACAGTGATGTCATTTCATAAGTGATCTTTCAATCATTTGTCTTGCAACATTTAGAATTAGTTTTCATGGATGTGATTTCTCCAACTTGTAAAAGTTCATCCATTTTCTATGGAACATGGTAATTATTTGAACAACCATTGTTCTCATAATACTGGAATAAAATAACAATTATTTAAACAAATCTTGAAGGCAAGCTTTGATGCCAACGAGAACCACAAAAACACTTTATTTGTTTTTGATGAACATCATCACATATTCTCTTGCTAGTTACTTAGGCCATTGTAGTTCATGAATTGTGTTATTCTGTATGACATTTCATGCCAACAAATTCGGCATCCAATACCTAATAACCACATTGTTTAACAAGCAAAGAATACAACCATAACATGTATATCATCTATATACCTTAGCTGGACATTTCTAGTCTTTTCTCTTTTCTGCCAAATATTTTATAGATTCTCTTTCAGCATTTCCTTTTCTTTTAAAAGAATCTATCAACATCAATAGTGGCACCTGATGAGTCCAAAATTGATGCATATTTAAGTATAAAATATATTCATATTTTCACTCATTACATGTTACATCTACCTGTAACTATGCATATTATGTATGATTATTAGTTTTCATTCATTTTCACATGGGCTTTTCACAATAATAGTTTTATTAGGATTTATTACCTTTTTATTGTTTTTTATATGTGTGTAGGTGCTATGGAGAATCATGGATAAAAGGAGCGAAGAGGATCAATATGGAGGAGTTGCAGACACCACACTTAGCCATTTGAGGGGAGGAAGAAATGGATTTTTCCATCAACTCAAAATGAATATACAAGGCTATGGTGTTGTATCCCTCGTCCATCCAAATCCAACGAGCCAAAGAACACCTCAATTGAAGTCCGTATGAAGAAATGGCGGCCAAAATACTGCAGTGTACCGAAGGCATAATGACCACTGGTACGGGCAAAGCCCGCCCGTACCGTACGGCCGTACCACCCTCCAGAAGCTTCGTTTTGTCAAACAGAACAACATTTGTTAAGGCCCAATGGGTATATTCGGCCCTTAGCTCTGTCGGTTCGCAAAACCAACCTCCAGATGCCTATTTAAAGAGGGCGAAACCCTAAAACAAGGGAGAGAGTCCACGCATGCCTAAGGGGCGGAGCCTTGCGCCCCGACGCCTCCATAGCCACCGCCTCCAGAGCCGCCGCCCACAAGATCTATACCACCATAGCACTCAAGGGAGAGAGGAGGCTTGAATCTTGAAGGGCTACGCATCGATCTTCATCAACATTGTCTTCACATTAATCCCTTTTGTTTACTTTGTTATAGTCCAAACTCTATTGTGGATTTGCACTTGTATTCAATTGTACCTTCATATTGCATCCATACAATTTCCATGATGTTGATCCCCTTCATGTATGAGTAGGTGCCTTGTTCTTGAGGAGAGATTGTGAAACCCTAGTATTATTATGCATTGAAATAAAGATGATCTATTACTTGTGTACAAAGATCCATTGATCTATGAATTGTGTTTGATCTTTCTCTTTAGATGATATGTGAAATTCGACCACATATAATTTTCCCTTGGGACTAAAGGGAGGGAGAAATCCTTCGGACGTGTCTTGAAAGCATACCCGGAATGCCCCGTGACAGATTGGCGTCGGCTCGTAACCTCCATGGTCAAAGGAGGATTAAAGAGGGACTCCCTAAGCTAATTACGATATCCATGGGGGAACCCTTAATTGTGGTGGTCTATATGGGTGACTGCTCTTAGACATCGTAGTGGTTATTTAGAGGTGACCTCACTCTTGTCTCAACAAAGTGGCTTCCTACGAGCCTTGTAGTGAACATCTTATTATGGAGCTCTCTCCATACATATCTTGACATAAGAGATAGGCTATCCTAATCATTCATAATTATTCCATGCTAGTGGTGAATCCTACACTCCTTGAGAACCCCTTAACCACATCACACAACACTTCATAGATACTCTCTTGCTTTAGTTTACCTTTTCTATTTAGTTTGTTCTTGTTTACTTTAAGCACTTATTTAAACACACTCTTTACACACCATTACTTGGAATTAGAGATAACTTACAAGTACTCTCTAGTGAATAGTAACGAGGGGCATAAAGACCTTTACCAATAGCTCTCTGTGGGTTCGATATCTTTACTTCGAAACTAGCTACAATTGATCTGTGCACTTGCAGTCATCAGCGCCATACACATGACACATAGTCCAAAGTGTGTATAGTCAAATACTAATACCTTTGGACTTGCACTTTGAAGTTGATCACCATCAGCAAATGTTTGGTGTTCTTTCAAAAATCCATTCTTTAGTAATCTATTACTGTAGTAAACATTTTACCAACATCTTCTATTCATCCTTATCATGCAAACTTTCATGATCAAGCTACTATAGCCTATAAGGATGACATGAGTATAATGTCAGTTTCCAAAACCTTTTTGGGAAATTATGACGCCTAGCGTCTCCAACCTTCGGAAATTCTCATACAATATGAGAACGTGTATTTTGCCAAATTATACTCTATCATATTGCAACCATAAACACTATTTCAGATATCACAATATCTTACATACATGATGGTTTCTGAAACAATTCTTTCTACTCCCAGATAACCTCGGTATTAAAACAACATTTGAATATCAAGAATCATGGAGGCCTTATCAAGAATCATAAGATGGCCATGGCTGGGAGGCCAAGCTCATATGGGAGGTGCCTATACTAGGGTGTATTGAAAGGTTATGATTGATTATCCGCAAACTATGTATGATGATTTAGGGTTATCCCTGGTGGATGTATCGAATTTTGTGGTGAAAGTGTACCACCTCTGTAGAGTGTCAAACTATTCGAATAGCCGCGTCTGCGGTCATGGATAGTTGGAGTGGCCATACTGCTCCGTCCTCAGATGTTTTCAAAATGACTTATGAAATGATTTGTGACTTGACTTGACCACAATAGGGTTGTGAACATGAAAACTAGTTTCCCACTTAAGTGATTTTAGAACATTAAATTAGCTTTCTTTACTTCTGAACTCAGCTTAGGTTTCAAATTAGCTTTTGCAAATAAACTTAGAGCTTAGCATTCCTTCTAGAACTACCTTACTTGTTAGTGATAGTTTGCGAGTACTTAAAGAGTACTCATGGCTTTGTCCTTGGCTATTCCCGTGGCCAGGCTATGAGGAGGACTATCCAGAAGAAGGACATCAGGACGACTACGACAACTAGGATCATCTCCCATCGTCAGCATTGCATGTGACACTGAAGATGGAGCCCACCGCTATGCTTATTATTCCGCTGCTTGTTTATATTAAGACTGGATCATGAGATCCTTTATTTGTGTAAGACCTTATTATGGTTTGTAATGGATGATGTACTGTGATATCCAATTTGTTATGTCTCTCAAAAATGGTAATCATGGGATTGCGATGTATGGCATAACAGGCATCTAGGATTAAAAATCCGGGTGTTGACAGGGACTTGGAGATCCATACTGATTCCCACACATTCAACGATGACTCTAGTGATCGTGTGAACCTTTAATGTTGTAACTAAATCCCTTTGTCTCGGGATATATTACATGTCCGAGATTCGATCATCGGTATCCCCATGCCTAGTTTGATCTCATTACCGACATGCACTCTTTTCTCATTCCCGTGATATAACATTCTAGTGATCACATCACTTGCTTGCAAGATATCTCAATGTGATATCACCGAGAGGGCCCTGAGTATATCTATCCATCATCAGGATGGAAAAATCCCACTCTTGATCCATGAGCCTCTACATAACACCTTCGTAGCACTGAACCCACCTTTATGGTCACCCTGTCACGGTGTGATGTCAGATGTTATCAAGATACTCTTCTAGTGTTAGTGATTGACATGATCTCATGGTCTAAGGACTAGGATTACTTCGTATGATGTTATAGCAATATAAACATAATGACTTTGATCGTAATGCTATACTTCGGATGAATGTTCATCACACCATTCACCAATGTTGTGATCTCGTTATTAACAACATCCAATGTCCATGATCAGGAAACCTTGATCATCTTGTTAATCAACGAGCTAGTTTATAAGAGAGACGTAACTAGGAACATTTCCAATTAATAAAATTATAGCATGCAAAATAAACATTTATCATAAATATGGAATAAGATAATAATCACTTTATCATTGCCTATCGGGCATATTTCCTTCATTTCTCGCCCTATTAGCGCTCCACGCTTTTCATTCAGTGATTCTTCTGTTCGGTTACTATAGATTATGGGTTCTAACCAATCACTCTGCACCGCATCATCGCATGCCTCGTGAGGCTTCTCCTTTTCAATTCCTTTTTTCCACCACCCGTCCCTGATTTTTCTAATCGAAGAAGTGAGGATGATGCGACATCTTCGCATAGTCCCGCATAGGAGTGTCTCTATCCTCGCCTCCCCTCTCTCTCACCCCCAATGATGACTGCAAGTGCCCATATCAATTGTAGCTATTTTCAAAGTAAAGATATCGAACCCACAAAGAGCTATCGGTAAAGGTCTTTATGCCCCTCGTTACTATTAACCAAAGGATACATATATGCTGCCTTTGATCTTAAATAAAGGGTGTTTGAATGGTTTATGTTTTTTTGCAGAAAAGTAATTGAAACAAGTAAAAGAAAATAAGTAACAGTTTGTATGAAAGCATGGTTAAACTGAATAGGGCTAAAACATTCTCGGGGATGTAGGATACACCACTAGCATAGTCTTGTTGTTATATGTAATCAAGATAACATACTCCTTGTGTCATGATATGTGTGGAGAGAACCCGTAATACGTTGTTCACTGCAAGGCTCGTAGGATGCCACTTTATTGAGCCAAGAGTAAGGTCACCTCTAAATAACCACTCTGATGTTTAAGAGCAGTCACCCATACAAAGCATCACAATTAAGGGTTTCCCCATGGATATCGTAATTAGTACAAGGAGTCCCTCTTTAATCCTCCTTTGACCATGTAGGTTACGAGCCGGTGCAAATCTGTCATGGGGCATTCCAGGCACGCTTCAAGACACGTCCAAAGGATTTCTCCCTCCCTTTTGTCCCGAGGATAAATGATATGTGGCTGACTACGCATACCATCTAAAGAGAGAGATCAAACACAAATCATAAATATATCATAGACAAGCAAGTCATATGGACACAATAATAGATCATCTTTATTACAAGTTCATAATGGTGCTAGGGTTTCTCCATCTCCCCGAGAACAAAGGAATTACTCACTCATGGAAGCAATCAACAACATCATCATAATCAAATGAATGGATAAAAGTATAGAAGTAGATCTAATGCAAACCACAATTGAATCTGGAATTACAACGAGATCTAATAGATGAAAGATGGGGGTACTAGAGATGCAACGATTGATGATGAAGGGGATGATGTGTTGTCCTCCAATGATCCGTGAAGCAGCTGGGATTTTACCCCAGCCAAGTTCCTCCTTCAGATCCCTCTCAGATGTGGTTTTTCGTGGTTTCTAGTGGCTGTGAATGTTGGATCTCTTTCTCGTCTTTGCCAGGAGGAAGTATTTGATGAGGCGGTCGCGATGGCACCTGGTACGAGCAGACGGTATGGGCGGGCTCCGCCTGTACCAGTGTTCGTTATCGGTACCGATGCCTCCTCCTTGATTGGCATTCTTCTAGTTAAAAATTCATAAAATGACTTTTATCACTTAGAAATATCATATATTACACAATATGATAGCTCTAATTGATATGTTCATATATGACTCCATGATTTGGGATCCTGTTGGAACAGAACAAAATAGTGCGTGTAGACACGATGGAATACAAAGATCCCTACTCTATTTATGCAAAAACAAAAGGTAAAAATGCTTCAATTTTGGACTCATCAACTCTCCCAAGCTAGGCTCTTGCTCGTCCCCGAGCAAGATGGTGGCTTATGGACAAGATCATGTGTTCATGAGACACGAGTTGTTATAATAAATTAGGCATAAATTGAAACAGAAATACAATATCAGATGTAGAGATACTTCGGGGGTATTACACCCTTACACATTACATAACTTAGAGGCTTCCACACCTTTTCTAGTATTAATGTATTCATAAGAAGCTGCTAGTGATTCAACATATCATATAATCATAGATTTTAGAGATATAAGGCACTAAGTAATGAAGATTCATGATCTTTTTTTCTATGTTTGATTCTTTTGATAGCTGCTCTCCTTTTCTTTTGATAGCTGTATGTATATTTTTTTTCCTGCTCCCCCTTTTCTTTTTCTTTCAGCACAGCTATTTGATCATGCTCACTACTTCAATCGCTTTCAAAAACTCTTAATTATAATATGCTACCAGAATTCTTCTTCTCATAACTTAATCAATACATCCGTTGGTGTGGAACTCCCTAAAATCATGATAGCTATACAAGTATCATAACACTCAACCTAGTTCAATCATCTAATATAATAATCATGAATCAAACACAACTTCAATTATCATAAAGTCTCAGAACTCAATGGATATAAATCTTCTCTTGAACAAAATGGGAGATCGAAGTTGATGCAACTAATGCAAAATCGGAAATTAAAGTCTGACGTGCGTGCACAAAAGTAAACAAGCAAAAACTGTAAGATGGATTACAAGGTTCTCACCCAAGCTTGGAATCAAGCCGGATGGATCAAATAATTCATTGCGATTACTTACTCCTTTTTTGGAGTAAAGAAATCATCATCTTCCTATTCTTCATCCGCCTTGAGGCTGCAAGCTTGAGCAATACACGCAAATCGAGTGGACATCTCTATGATGCCAATATGCAATTCTTTGATTACCTTGTTTAAGGTCCTCCTATCATCGGCCATCTCCATGATGATCTTGGTCAGGAGTTGTACTCTACCATCGATGTCTGATGAGTGCATAATTGCATCATGTTTTATATTGTTATTTTGCATTGTAGTTGTAGGATCTTGGTACTTTATGGTGTTCGCGTGCACATTTTATGTCTATTTTCACCAGGATCGGGACATATGATGGATACAATGGACACAATTCTTGGAGCAGTTGTATTGGGGAGAAAAGGAGTCAAAAACAACGTAAATCGCTTATTTGGGAAATATCAATAACACCAGAAGAAAACCCGAAGCGATCGAGGCATCTAGAAGGTTTAATGACCAACTATACGGTGGGAATTAATTTTTCGGCCATATAGTTCCAGCCGTATAGTTGGCGCCGCCACCACCTCCTCAAATAGTTTCACCCCGTGCAACTAGATTAGGGAGACAACATACAGAACAACCAGAAATCGCCGAAACCTCACCTCCGGACGGCATCTGGAGGGGGAACTCATCCACTAGGGATCCATCTTCGCCCTGCACAGATCTAGGAGGCTAAGGCATCGATCTTCATCATCAACCGATGCATCACCACCATCTCCATCCATCCCATCTACATCTTGTCTAGATCTTGTTGTAATTTCCATACTTGTTGTGGATTTATACAAGTACTATTCATATATGATAGATTGCATTGTTATTGCCATGATGTTGATTGCCTCCATGTCTGAGTAGATCATTAGGTCTTGGGGAGATGGAGAAACCCTAGTATGAGATTGAAATAAGATAAAGTTTATTATGATATTCATCACTATGACCATGTGTTAGATTGTCTTCATCTTGATGTTGGGAGAAGTCGACCTCCCAATATTTGCCTCTTGTGGGGACTTGATGGAGGGAACTACTTGTTGGTATACGGAGGTGTGTTAGCACTTACAGTGACTATAAAGTTGTTGGCACCCCTTACGTATTAACTTGGGAATCGAGGAAACTCATGGAACATATCCATGCCATGGGATACGTCCTACGGGATTAAGTCTCTTAATAGCGCGGTAATTCGATTGATGTCAATTGCTATCTGCTGTGGTTATGATGATGATGTGAGCAGTGGTTGCTTCCTATTTGTCCAAATACGGAGTTCCTCCCACACATACATAGTTGAGAATGTTCATGATAATGATATTTACCTTAGCTCTTTATAATGCTAGAGGTGTATCCGCTACTCCCTTAGAACGCCTTTTTCCCATTGCAGTTTCAAATCTCTTTTACATACGCGATACTTACTTTCTGTGTTCAGTTGCTTTACATTAATTATTGTTCTCTTATACCAAAAACCCCAAAACACATTTTTACACAATACTCGCATTTTATCTTATTACTTAGAACTTTATTTAGCATTTCTATTGTAGTACTTAATCCAAGAGTTATTAGACTTTAGACTCCTGCTCCCTATGGGATCAATATCTTTATTTCGAAACTAGCTACAAACGATCAGTGCACTTGCAGTCATCAAGCTATTTTCTGGCACCGCTGTCGGGGAAGCTAAGTGCTATAGGTATTTTAGTTTTTACTTATTTATTTTTGTCTTGCTAAGTTTTGTTTTGAGTTACAGGTTTCCACCAACATGATGGAGTTCAAGCATATGGCTAGTGCTAACCCACTCAGCCACTTTAGAAAGCCCTATGATGTTAATAAAAGAGACAACTCCAACAAGAAGACAAAGGGGTTTGAAATAAATCCTCTACTACTTGGTATTCTACACAAGAAGCAATTTACTAGAGATGAAGATCCTGATCCATATGAGCATATTGCATGTTTCAAAGATATATGTGGCACTTTCCAATTATCGGGATATACTGCTAATGAGGTAAGGGTGAAACTTTTTAGTCAGACTTTGACTAGTACAGCTCTCTCATGGTATAGATCTCTACCCCCAGAAGCCACTACTACTTGGGATAATTTAGCTTGTGAGTTTCTAGCAAAACATCATCCATTATCAAAATCTTTTGGAATCAGGTGTCTTAGAATGACTTGGAGGAACCATCCTAATGAAGGACTAGTAAGAGCTTATATTAGATTTAAAGATTTACTTAATCAATGTCCTCATCATGATTTGCCTGAATGGTATTTATTGCATATCTTTTATGGCGGTTTAATTGGACCTAATAAAATTGAACTAGACTCTTTCACGAGAGGAGCTTTTATGAATCTTCCTATAACAATAGCTTGGGCTTTACTTAATAGAATTCACGATCATAGAGTTTCATGGAATTTTGGTCTAGGAAGTGAAGGAGGCATAGAAATAGATTATGATTGTATTCATGACTATAATAAAAAGGGCCATGTTAATGAATTATCCAAGGAACTTTATTTGGATTCAGATCTTGTGTTACATGATGTTAAAGCTTTTAGAGAACACATCAAAGCTCCAAAAGAGGGTTTGGTCAAGTATGATCCACCACCCGAACCTGAGAAGAAAGAAGTTAAAGCAACACTGGCCTCCCTAGAACCAATATATGAGATACCTTTTCCTAACACTACACAAAAGCATATTTTGAATATGAACAGGTCAAAGCAGTACAGGAGAAGAAGGAAGAGGAAAGTATGCTAGAAGTTGAGGAACATATGGAAGAAACAAAAGATGAAGATGTAACCAAGGAATAAATTATGGGTATGTATGAACATTGTAACATAGTTGAACTTGATAAAGAGACTTCTGTATTGGTTGAAGGAAAAACAAAGGTAAAAGATGTGGGTAAGCCTATTCTCCCCTGCATATTTAAGGAAACCTCGCATTATGGTTTATGCGATCTTGGCACCGAAGTTAATGGTATATCTTATGATTTTTATTTAGAATTAAAAGAAGAAATAGAACCGGCTACAATTGAAAATACTGATATGACAATCATGTTAGCCAATAAAACTCTTAGAATTCCAATGGGAGTAGTTGAAGATGCAACTGTCTCAATTGGCAATAAAAACTTTCCTATCGATTTTGTAGTTGTTGATATGCCAGCTGACACTCTTTGTCCAATTTTATTTGGAAGAAACTTTTTGAGTGATGTAGGTGCGAAAGTTGATTTCAAAAAGGAGATTGTGTCTCGGGGAAGCGGAAAAAGAATTCCATTTTTCCAAATTTAAAGACAGACCTCTACAAATACAAGAAGAAGAGAAAGAGAAAACTATTGAGGAAATGGCAGCTCTCTTCTTTAGTGATCAAGAAGAAGAAATAAATGAAGACTCAAATTATGAAGAAATAGTTATGGAGGACAAGTCCCTAGAAGAACTAGAAGGTGAATTCGATTCACTCCCCATTATAGGGCCTCCAACTAATGAAGCTTTCGAAGAGCCAGAAAAGAGAGGGGACGAGGAACTACCACCCCCAGAATTGAAGACTCTACCAGATAATCTTAAATACAGATTTTTAGATGATACAAATAAATTTCTTGTTATTATTAGTGCTAAACTTTTAGGAGATGAAGAAGAAGAACTCATGAAAATACTTAAGGAGCATCGCAAGGCCTTTGTGTACTCAATGGATGATTTGAAGGGAATTAGTCCCATGACAACCATCCATTGAATATTCATGGAGGAAGGTGATAAACCAGTTGCGGCATTTAATAGACGACTGAAGCTCGAAATGAAGGAAGTGGTAAGAAAAGAAATAGTATGCCTATTGGACGCATGCATAATCTATCCTGTAAAACAAAGTGCATGGGTAAGTCTTGTTCATTGTGTCCCTAAGAAGGGCGGTTTTATTGTTGTTCCTAATGAAAACAATGAACTAATACCTACTAGAACTATTGTTGGACATAGGATGTGTATATATTTTAGGAAATTGAATAAAGAAACTAGGAAAGATCACTATCCTTTACCGTTCATAGATCAAACTTTAGAGAGGTTAGCAAACCACACTCATTTTTGCTACTTGGACGGATACTCTGGTTTTTCTCAAATAGTTGTTCATCCTGATGACCAACTTAAAAAAACTTTCATTAGTCCTTATGGTTTATGTTCTTACCATCTTATGCCTTTTGGTTTATGTAATGCTCCAGCTACTTTTCAAAGATGCATGACTGCTATTTTTGTGGATTTTATAGAACTGATAATGGAAGTATTTATGGATGGATTTTCTGTCTATGGAACTTCATTTACTAGTTGCTTGGATAATATCAAAAGAGTTTTGCAGTGTTGCGAAGAAACCAATCTTGTTCTTAACTAGGAGAAGTGCCATTTTATGGTCAAAGAAGGTATAGTCCTTGGACATAAGGTATTAGGTAAGGGAATTGAAGTGAATAGATCTAAGGTTGAGGCCATAGAGAGAATGCCACAACCTAGGGACATAAAAGGTATAAGAAGTTTCCTTGGTCATGTGGGTTTTTATAGAAGGTTCATTAGGAATTTATCTGGAATATCTAAACCTTTGACTAGCCTTCTGAAAAAGGGAGTAAGATTTAATTTTGAAAATAAATGTCTTGTAGCCTTTGATAAACTTAAATATGCTTTATCCCATGCTCCTATCATTAAACCACTTATCTGGGATATGACTTTGACTTAATATGTGAAGCTAGTGATGATGCTATAGGAGTAACTCTGGGACAACATATCAGTCGCAGATTTAATATTATACATCATGCTAGTAGTGCTCTTAATAGTGCTCAAAAGAATTAACCTAAGGAAGAAAGGGAACTTTTTGCTGTATTTTTCTCTTGCAATAAATTTCGTTCTTTTATAGTTGATACAAAAGTAAGAGTTCATACAGATCGTGATGGTTTAAAAGAACTCCTTGAGAGGAAAAATCATAAGCCAAGACTGATCCGTTGGATCCTTTTACTTCAAGAATTTGAGTTGCAGATTATGCAGAGGTAAGAAATAAAGATGTTGGATGCAGTGTCCATATTCGCCCAGCAAGACACCAATCTTATTGAGAGGAACTTTAGTCCTGGTGATTTTCGTTTATGAGAATTATTAAATGAACTGAGGTCAATTCCTCCAAAAGAGAAGAAGTCTTTATTGTTGGAGGAGCTTGTCATCCCCGAATAAGTAAACGGTAAATGCAAGGTAAGTGTTCTTACTCAAATAAGTGATTTGTTTTCACAAATTTTACTTTTAAATTTTTTGCCTTTGAATTCCTCGTGTTTTTCTGAAGTTTCTGAAGGTTTTTACCAACTATACGGTCGCAACTATACGACCTTAGAAAAATCTCCAATCGTATAGTTGGTCGTTAAACCTTCAGTACCTTCTTCGCGAAATTGTTTTTGATGTCTAGAAACTATATGGTCGCAACTATATGGCCGGATAAAATCCTCCCGCCGTGTAGTTGGTCGTTAAACTCTCTGACAGTTTCGATTCCTTTTCTGTTTTTACCAAAAAGGGTTTTGTTGGTTCCAAGTTGGTAACTTAATCTACCTGGACTCGAGATATTTGGAAATATTTTCCCGGAACCAACTATACGCCCAGAGCTATATGGGCCGCGCCCATATATTTGGTTGTTACGTGGCAGGACTTCTCCAAATCCATGATTTCTTTCCCTGTTCTGTTAAGATTCTTTTCTTGGGCATGAATTTGGTGTTTCTCGCGAGTTTTACCGACCTCTGACCCCCCTTATATACTTCCATTGTGTTTCTCTCTAAATCATAATCACCAGGAACCAATCCAGCCATGCTCTATCCCATCCCAGGCCATGGAAAACCCCTGGATCTCATTGCTCTTTCCATGGACCGCTCTCGCAGCCCATCCATGGAGGACGACAACGAGGAGGTGGAGAGGTTTTGCCCGGGGTACAAGGAGTACGTCGAGCCAAGCTTCTACAACAACGATCTTGATGAAGATTGGAGTGACATCTACATCTGCCATGATGTCTATGATCCCCTGGAGATCAACTGGGCGGCAATGAAGAGAGCTCAACAAGAGAGAGAAGGTCACAAGCCGCATGGAAAAGGGAATGTGGAGATGGTCAAGTTCATCACCACGGACCCTAGGCCGCACAAGCGTAAGGAATTAGCTAATATTGGTGCAGGTGCTAGCAAGGGAGCGACGATGCCACTCTTGAAGCCTACCATTGGTGCTCGTATGAGGGTGAAGCCTCAAGAAGAGTGGAGGAATGGTTTCTACTTCCCTGATCCATCAATTATGGATGAGGAAGAAGAAGTTGTTCCCAGGACCAAGGACCTCGTGTGAGCACTAGAGATATATCAGAAGCAGGAGCTACTCCATCGCGTGAAGTCCTTCACCATCTCAAGGACATAGAGAAGAAGGATGATCTTCTCCCATTGGTGAATAAACTAGCAGATAAAAGTGGACACTTTGCAATCTGATGTGCGCAGATGCTACAGCCGCATCACTGCTCTAGAGGATACCAACAAGAAGCTACACACATCGGTGTTACATGCCATGGCGCCACAATGCTCTACAATAATCACGGTATCAAATAATCGCAAGGGATTATTTGATCCCACCTAGCTTGATTCCAAGCTTGGGGAGATCTTTAAGACCTTGTAATCTATCTTATAAGTTTTACATTACTATTTTAGTTTTGCATTAGTTCAAATTAAAAATAAAGTTCGCATCATTAGAATTTCCTTCAGGAATAGTCGATCCCTTTTATGAAATTCTGAGTTTATTATCATATATGGAGCAATATTGAGTTTGTGCTTGTCCTATTGGATATATGAATGGCTTGAGTATAATTTTACTTGCACTTGATGATAGCAATAGGAGTCTTCCACACCATTGGTATTAATGGAACATACAAAGATAATTTGGTCAATATGTTGTAAGTACATGGTTTGATTTACAAAAAAAGAAAAATTATCTAATCAGTTAAGTTGAAAAAGAAACCTTGAATGAAGGAAAATTAAAAGTGCTATCAAATTAGAGTGAGAACAAGACGAGGTAGAATATTCAAGCTATAAAGATTGCTTCATATATAATTGGAATTTGGTAATTAAGATCGTTAAACTTTCAATTCCTACATGAAGTGGAATGTATGGCTAGCTCCTTTGCATAGCACTTAAACAAAAGTGTGAGCATATATATAAAAAAGGGAGATAAGAAAAAGAGCGAATGTGCAAAGAGCAAATAGGTATACACCACTATATTGTAGTATGACAGAAAAGCGTTTGAGATTTTAAATCCCAAGTGAATATGTTAATCCAAAAACACCTGGGACTACCTCGCTAACTCATTCGGTTGAACTGAATACTTTTACATCATATTGAGAGTGATCTTTTGTGAACTGTTAAATGCTAAGGTGTGGAAGCCTGCTAATATTATTCGGATGGTTCGAGTAAGGTACTATTCATGAACTTATTCTTATGTATCATATATGATAAACGCATGCTGCAACTGCCTCATTTGTTTTATCGACTCAGCTTCATGAATATGAGGATCACATCCATTAAGCTAAACTTGCTCGGGACGAGCAAGAGTCTAAGCTTGGGGAAGTTGATGAGTGCATAATTGCATCATGTTTTACATATTATTTTGCATTGTAGTTGTAGGATGTTGGTATTTTACGGCGTTCACGCGCACATTTCATGTCTATTTTCACTAGGATCAAGACAGATGATGGATACAATGGACACAATTCTTGGAGCAGTTCTATTGGGGAGAAAAGGAGTCAAAAACAACGTAAATTGCTTATTTGAGAAATATCAATAACACTAGAAGAAAACCCGAAGCGATCGAGGCATCCAAAAGGTTTAATGACCAACTATACGACGGGAATTAATTTTCCGGCCGTATAGTTCCCGTCGTATAGTTGGCGCCGCCATCGCCTCCTCAAATAGTTTCACCCTGTGCAACTGGATCAGGGAGACGACATACAGAACAACCAGAAATCACCGAAACCTCACCTCCAGAAGGCATATAGAGGGGGAACTCGTCCACTGGGGATCCATCTTCGCCCTGCGTAGATCTAGGAGGCTAAGGCATTGATCTTCATCATCAAACGCTGCATCACCACCATCTCCACCCATCCCATCTCCATCTTGTCTAGATATTGTTGTAATTTCTGTACTCATTGTGGATTTATACAAGTACTATTCATCTATGATAGATTCCATTGTTATTGCCATGATGTTGATTGCCTCCATGTCTGAGTAGATAATTAGTTCTTGGGGAGATGGACAAACCCTAGTATGAGATTGAAATAAGATAAAGTTTATTATGATATTCATTGCTATGACCATGTGTTAGATTGTCTTCATCTTGATGTTGGCAGAAGTCAACCTCCCAATATTTTCCTCTTGTGGGGACTTGATGGAGGGAACTACTTGTTGGTAGGCGGAGGTGTGTTAGCACTTACAGTGACTATAAAGATGTTGGAACCCCTTACATATGAACTTGGGAACCGATGAAACTCATGGAACACTATCCATGCCATGGGATACGTCCTATGGGATCAAGTCCCTTAATAGCATAGTAATTCGATTGATGTCGATTGCTGTCTGCTGTGGTTATGAGGATGATGTGAGCAGTGGTTGCTACCTGTTTGTCCAAATATGGAGTTCCTCCAACACATACATAGTTGAGAATGTTCATGATAATAATCTTTACCTTAGATATTTATAATGCTAGAGGTGTATCTGCTACTCCCTGAGAACGTATTTTTCCCATTGCAGTTTCAAATCTCTTTTACATACGCGATACTTACTTTTTGTGTTCAGTTACTTTACTTTGCTTATTGTTCTCTTATACCAAAAACCCCAAAACACCTTTTTACACAATACTCGCATTTTATCTTGTTACTTAGAACTTTATTTAGCATTTCTATTGTAGTATTTAATTCAAGAGATATTAGACTTCAGACTCCTGCTCCCTGTGGGATCGATATCTTTATTTCGAAACTAGCTACAAACGGTATGTGCACTTGCAGTCATCAATATCGTCGACCTTCTTTTCGAGATCTTTGCCCATCATCCAGTAAGAGTCAAATCCTTCCCCAATGGTTTCAACACCCGCTTTTGAAATCTTTTCAAGGTTCTTGATATTTTCTCGAATCTCATCTCGGTTTTCCCTTTTCCTGGAAGAGGTTGCTAGAGGGTATTTAAGAGAAGATCCTTTAAGGTTATACCTGTAGGGGTTGAGTGGAGATACTCCTTTGTTCGTTCCTTGTTCCACATGCCTGAGCATCTCCAATTTTTGCGGGAACATATCTTCCTAATTGGAGAGTGGAACCATTCATGCAGACTCGCAGTTCAAGGAGGATGAAGTATCTCCTTCGGATCCCTCCTTCTTGGCTTATTCTTCAGAGATGCGCTCTTTCTTGGCCCAGATCTGCTTAATATGAAAATACTACATGGACCTTGAGTAATCAAGTGATATCTGAGGTTTCATTGTAAAGAACAAAAGGAGAGTTCTAGATCTGAAATAAGATGGAAGAGCATGAGAAAAAAGAAAAGTGCAAATTAAAAGACAAAATCAATAGGTTAAAGGGGTTAAAGTCGGTCATGAGCTATGGTATGGGCGGGTTCCGCCCGTACCACGCCCCCTAATGAACTTCTTACTGCCTTTCTCTTTTTTTAACATCATCGGATAAACGTGGGGGAAAACAGAGCCGATAACGACCATTGGTACAGGCGCATGTACTCCGACTGTTTAACGACCACTGGTACGGGCGTGTCCGACCGTATGGTCTGACCGTACCAGGTTCAAAAATAGCTCGGGATAACTAAAAAAACTGGTTGAGTTCGAAGAAAAAGATAGAATCGACTAAAAAGTTTCCAAAGCAGCAGAACTAAGTAATTAAAACTTCGTTACCTAATTTTCGCTTGTTGTATTCTTCAGCCGAGACTAAAGAGATCAATTCCACAATGTTTACCTCACCAACTCTATAATGCTTCAATCGCTGCCCATTAACAATCCAGGATGAAGAAGAGGGTGTAGTATTTTTCAGTCTCACTGCTCCCGAAGGATATGCTTCTTCAACATCATATGGTCCTCCCCATCTGAATTTCAATTTTCCTGCAAAAATCTTAAGCCTAGAGTTGTAAAGAAAAACTTTATCTCCAGTTTTAAAACCATTGCCTTCTAATTTTTTATCATGCCATTTCTTAACCTTTCCTTTAAATATTCTAGTGTTTTCATAAGCCTCATTCCCGATTTCATCTAAAGCATGAATATCTAAGAGTCGTTTCCCCCTACAGTTTTAAAGTCAAAATTTATAGTTTTAATAGCCCACCGAGCTTTATGCTCAAGTTCTAATGGAAGGTTGCAATTTTTATCATAAAACATTTTTTATGGTGTCATTCCCATAGGATTCTTGAATGCTATATGATACGCCCACAATGCATCATTAAGCTTCAAGGCCCAGTCCTTTCTTGGCCTGTTCACCGTCTTCTGAAGTATGACCTTGTGTGGCACCCCGCTAAAAGCACTACAGAAAATCGCTGTGTTTTTGTGCATTGCATCATCATGACCGCATGCTCATGTCATCATGCCACATTGCGTTTGAGCATCATCATGTCATCTTGCATCTTTGCATAAAACTATTTTCTAAAAGCCTACCTTTGTTTTCTAAATATCTCTTGTCTTTATTTTAAATTATAAAACCGGTCCTTTCGGATATTTTGTTTTGTCTAAAAACTATTTGCAAAAGTATTTATATAATAAAACAAACAAAATAAAACATTCTTATAAACTGGGGAGGCAGCCACCGGCGAGGCCCAAAGGCCCAACCAGCCTACAACCCAGACAAAACAAAACCCTAACACCTAGGAAATCTAACCCTACCACACCCCATCTCCCTTACCCTGTCGCCGCCGCTAGCAGAGCACACACACATGCGCGTGACCAACATGCCAGGATCCCGCCTCACACCCCTGACCGACAAACCCGGCCCCACCCTGACGCATCCCCGTCTCCTCCCCTCAATCGACCCATCTCCACCAACCGCCCTCGCTCCCTGTTGACGCTCGCCTTCTCCCAAGCCCGCGTGGCCATCGCCTTCCTCCCCTGTCCCGAGCAACCGCCGCCACCCCGGAGCTCGGCCCGCCTCTCCGTCTCATCCTCGCTCGCCCCGGACGGCCCCAGAGACTACCACTGCTCCTCCGGTCCTCTCCCTTCCCGAGCGTGCCCCACCGCAGGTGCTCGCCCTTGCCGCATCCCCACTGGCCCTGCCTCCACGTAGGGCCACCTCTCTCCGCCCTGAGACACCGCCAACAGGTCGTCCTCGCGGGTTCCCCTCCGACCGGTGAGCCGCAGACCCCGCGGACCTCGTGCCGTCCTCCTCTCGGTCCTTTGCACCCTCCCCGCGACCCCCACGCCGTTGTCGGTCGCCACCACGCGTCTCTCTGGCCACAACTGCGAGCGTTGTGTCCGCCGCCCATGGATGTTGCCACCCCATGTCGCGTCGACCCGCGTCCTCCCCGAGCTCGCCTCCTCTGTCCGCGACGCCCCTTCCCTGTAGCGTCGCCACCAGGCACGTCCACAAGTGCTGCCTACGCCGCCTTCTTGGAGCCGGCCACTGCCTCCGGAGCCCCCTCCTGCATCCCTGTGTGCCGCCAAGCTCCGGCCTCGACCCCACGGAACCGCGTCCGGCCGCCATGCTCCTCGTCGCCCGTTCCCCACCGAGCCGCCAAGCACGCCAGTGAGCTCGTGCTCTGCCCGATGGGATTTAAATCACCAGGGTGGTTTTGGTTCAGTGGTGTTTTGTTGCTCGAAAATGAGGTGTTGACCAGTTGTTGCTCCCGTTGACTCTCGCAGTCCTCTCAGTAGGCAGTATCTTCCAGTTCAAGGTAGCGCATCATCAGGGTACATCAAGATCCTCTCCGACAACATGTCTGAACCTGAGAGAACCACGTCGAGAACCACGGAACCCCAAGACCACTCGACGCCAATCCAAGGACAAGACCGACCGTAACAAGTTCTTTGATCCCATCGCCAAGATCTCCTTCTCGGAAGCTGTAACACCTCAAGGTCTCCATCAAGGAACGTCGAGATCTTCTTCATGGATCCGGTGGCCGAGACCCTGAAGACCCCGATCTCGGACCCGAAGGCCCTGAGCTCCCCTTCCTGGATCCGAAGCCCAGTTCCTGGAGTCTGAAGACCTCGAACCAAGATCGTCGAACCCTAATGTGATCCCCTTTCCAAGACCTTTATTTTTATAATATGACATAAATACTTGTTCCATATTAAATTGTTCATACTTGCATGCATATTGGGGGTGTTTAGGGGCATTATGCCGACTCACCTCGTAATTAAATATGGAGTCTATATGCGGGCTATTCTAGTCTTATTCCGGACTCCATTTAAATTTGTGTAGCGAACCGATACCATGTTTTGCCTTGTTAAAACAACATTTAAATTGCAGGGTATCTAAATAACTGGAACCTATTAATTAATTGTCGGGACCCCGGTTCCGCTTAATAATGCCTAATTGCACCGGATCTGCATCATATCATAATCATGCCAGATCTTCTGTTGTAGTATTAAATATTGCATCCGGTGTTTATTCTAGTGTTTGCTTCTTCGCGGATTAGGCCGATGAGTTGATGCGACTATCGACAAGTTCTCCGGATATGATCCTTCAGCAGTGTTTCCCAGGCGAGCATCCCTCCGCTTTCTACCTATTTTGCATTTCTAGTCTTTACTCCCTCCTGTTGATCTATTGCTATCCTTATTGCGATGCTTTAGTTTCCGTGTACCATTTATATTCTCCGCAGCCTCTATATTGCCTTGGACACATCCTATTGCCTATTGTTTGATAGACAGTCGGCCTTGCGAGTCGTAGTTGCTTTCTCAGGTGCTGCTTTGCGTCGTTGTTGTTCCACCGTTGTTGGAAGGTTGGCACATGGTTAATGGTGGAGATGCTTAATGGTGGAGAGGATCATGACTTTAAATACAACTATTAAATTGCTGGGACAACTAATAAAAGAGGCACCGGTGGGCAATATATGCTATTTGGTTTTTCATGTCCATTTGTGTCCCGTAGGCCCCGAGTACCTGATACCCGTTCCTTGACTATTCGCGCTATCCACATACGGGAGACTCTATGAATCCCCCTTAGCCAGAGCTTGATTCATTTCTTATTTCTTGGGGCCACAAACTAGTTTGGGGATTTATTACTATCATGTACTTATGCCATGCTTTACTGCTTTATTTAAGATTGTGCGTGGAGCACCTGTACTATTTTGGATCGTGCCACGTTTTCGCGGTATCGACAAGCCCAGTCACACTTTCGGGTTCCCAGTCGTTTACAGCCGTCGTCACAAACCCTGGGTCCATTCCGGAACCGGCCAACTTCGTTCCGAGTAGCTTAGTGGGGTGGCCCCCTGAAATCTTTTATGAATCCTGTGATTGCTTTGTCGTGAAAGCCTCGTTGTGTTTTGATTTGGTTTTTATGAGGTTGCTATTTGTGCACCCTTGCAGGGTAAATCTTTCTGAAAGCAGTGTCCGCGGTTATGGATGACTTGGAGCACAGTACCTCGATCATAGACAAGCATAACTAAAGTAGTGCTAGAAATTTGACTTAACATGTGACTAGTAATCAGCTTCACTGCAATGGAATGGATAATAAAAGTGCCAACAACTGGTGGAACTGGGGTGTATCGTGTCATGTTATACCTGCCTAGTAAGTATCGCAACTCCAATGGAATGAAATAAAAGTGCCAACAACTGCTGGGTTTGGGATGTCACATGCTAATTGTATCTAACTAGTAAATACTGCAACTACAACTAAATGGTTAACTAAAACTGCCCACTACTTATGCTATCAGGATGACTCATTCTATCTATATCTGACTAGTAAGTGCTGTAGCTGTAATGGAATGAATAAAACTGCCAACTGTGTGAGTTCCTTGGTTTGACTTCCTCGTTTGGTCTCAAGGGGGAATACCAGGATGGGTATGATTGGTGCTAGTATAAGTTTTGTTCCGAATAGGTTTTTCTTATCTCTCTCTAATAGCCGACAGTTTATCGAGTCTCTATAGGTTGTTTAGTGCATGCTTCGTTACCGCTTCAGCCCACCATACCTATGTAGGCGAGAGCCGCCGAATTCTAGCCTTGCCGTGTACTGGCCTCAGTACTGACGCTCCTCTTTTTCCTTTGCCCTTTGTCGGCACCCCTTTTGTTTTAGCAGGTTTGAGGTCGACGTTGTTAGCAGGGTTACCCTTCCGGCTTGGCCTGGGCAGGGTTATGGGCGCCATTGGTTATTCTTCAGGGCTCTTAGCCCCATTTTCATCTTATCCATACTCGGATGTTGAATTGTTTTCAAGGTGATTTGGATCTTTGTATTGTATATTTGTATTCTTGACTCAGTGAGTCGTTGCTATATATATATATATATATATATATATCTGTTCTGTGGGTTCAATCGTGGACTATTGTGTAATGGTATTACTTCGTTTTCCACCCGCACGCAAGTGCTTGGTGGGCGTCCTTGAATCGTTTCTATGTGGGTTTGGTGGGAATCGCTAAGATCTGCATAGGGCCGATTCGAGGGTGTTACAGAGTGGTATCAGATCTCAGCAGTTGCGATACCCCACTGGTCCAGCCTGTAGGATAACCTAGCTAACGGACGATGTAGAGTGTCAAAACTATTTTGCCAAATCGGTTGGATAGATCTGATTAGGTCTGATTTTACTCCTTATCCTTATGCTAATCTGCTCTTACCTTTGCGTGTTTGAATCTGCTCTCTTACCATTCTTCAAGTCCAGGATTTCTCGTGGTTGGGTTTCTGTCGTACCTTCAGGGTTTAGGTTCCTTCCTCTTGCAACGGTGTTTCCACATCCGGTCTTCGTGCTATCTGGGTAACCTTCATCTGTTGTACCTTTCGGTGGATCAAAACCCACTGAAATCTTTCTTTGTATCTTCCGGTGTGTTCCAACATGACAACATCATCTACATCAGATCCGATGAAGAGTCTGCATCACTCCTTTGTTCTGAACCTCGCTTGTCGAGATCTTCAGTCTAATTCCGAGAATGGGTTGCATGCTTTCTACTACATGTGCGGAGTAATAGTTTGGATGCGTGATGGATTGGCCCCCATGCCGACTACTCAATCTATTTGCTCTTGTACATTGAAGTGGATTAGAATGCATCAGTTCTCTCCTTCTATCAAAGTTAGAAGTGGCTTTGTTTGTTGATACCTTTACCTTCGTCCTTTGTTCCCGAAGTGTTCTCTCGACGATGCTGGACAACAACCCCTTGTTACTGGTGTCGTGAAGATCTACACGAAGTGAGAAGATTCATGTCATCAGCCTTCTTCCCCGGACCATGAGGCAGATCTCGAGGGCGAGATCCCTTGTTAGTGGTGTCGAATTGTGGCACCCCGCTAAAACCACTACTAGAAAATCGCTGTGTTTTTGTGCATTGCATCATCATGACCGCATGCTCATGTCATCATGCCACATTGCATTTGAGCATCATCATGTCATCTTGCATCTTTACATAAAACTATTTTCTAAAAGCCTACCTTTGTTTTCTAAATATCCCTTGTCTTTATTTTAAATTATAAAACCGGTCCTTTCGGATATTTTGTTTTGTCTAAAAACTATTTGCAGAAGTATTTATATAATAAAACAAACAAAATAAAACATTCTTATAAACTAGGGAGGCAGCCACCGGCGAGGCCCAAAGGCCCAACCAGCAGCCAGCCTACAACCCAGACAAAACAAAACCCTAACACCGAGGAAATCTAACCCTACCACACCCCATCTCCCTTACCCTGCCGCCAGCCGCCAGCAGAGCACACACACATGCGCGTGACCAACATGCCAGGATCCCGCCTCACACCCCTGACCAACAAACCCGGCCCCACCCTGACGCATCCCCATCCCCTCCCCTCGATCGACCCATCTCCACCAACCGCCCTCGCTCCCTGTTAATGCTCGCCTTCTCCCGAGCCCGCGTGGCCATCGCCTTCCTCCCCTGTCCCGAGCAACCACCGCCACCCTAGAGCCCGGCCCCACCTCTCCGCCTCGCCCTCGCTCGCCCCGGCCAGCCCCAGAGACTACCACTGCTCCTCCGGCCCTCTCCCTTCCCGAGCGTGCCCCACCGCAGGTGCTCGCCCTCGCCGCATCCCCACTGGCCCCGCCTCCACGCAGGGCCACCTCTCTCCGCCCTGAGACAGCGCCAACAGGTCGTCCTTGCGGGTTCCCCTCCGACCGGTGAGCCGCAGACCCCGCGGACCTCGTGCCATCCTCCTCCCGGTCCTCTGCACCCTCCCCTGAACCCCACGTTGTCGTCGGTCGCCACCGCGCGTCTCTCTGGCCGTAGCTGTGAGCACTGTATCCGCTGCCCATGGTCGTTGCCACCCCATGTCACGTCGACCCGCGTCCTCCCCGAGCTCGCATCCTCTGTCCGCGACGCCCCTTCCCTTTAGCGTCGCCACCAGGCACGTCCACAGGTGCTGCCTACGCCGCCTTCCTGGAGCCGGCCGCTGCCTCTGGTGCCCCCTCCTGCATCTCTGCGTGCCGCCAAGCTCCGGCCTCGACTCCACGGAACCACGTCCGGCCACCGTGCTCCTCGTCGCCCGTTCCCCACCGAGCCGCTAGGCACGCCAGCGAGCCCATGCTCTGCCTGATGGGATTTAAATCACCAGGGTGGTTTTGGTTCAGTGGTGTTTTGTTGCTCGACAATGAGGTGTTGACCAGTTGTTGCTCCTGTTGACTCCCGCAGTCCTCTCGGTAGGCAGTATCTTCCAGTTCAAGGTAGCGCATCATCGGGGTACATCAAGATCCTCTCTGACAACATGTCCGAACCTGAGAGAACCACGTCGAGAACCACGGAACCCCAAGACCACTCGACGCCAATCCAAGTACAAGACCAACCATAACAAGTTCTTCGATCCCGTCGCCAAGATCTCCTTCTCGGAAGCTGTAACACCTCAAATCTCCGTCAAGGAACATTGAGATCTTCTTCATGGATCCGGTGGCCGAGACCCTGAAGACCTTGATCTCGGACCCGAAGGCCCTGAGCTCCCCTTCCTGGCTCCAAAGCCCGGTTCCTGGAGTCCGAAGACCTCGAACCAAGATCGTCGAACCCTAATGTGATCCCCTTTCCGAAACCTTTATTTTTATAATATGACATAAATACTTGTTCCATATTAAATTGTTCATACTTGCATGCATATTGGGGGTGTTTAGGGGCATTATGCCGACTCACCTCGTAATCAAATATGGAGTCTATATGCGGGCTATTCTAGTCTTATTCCGGACTCCATTTAAATTTGTGTAGCGAACCAATACCATGTTTTGCCTTGTTAAGAAAACATTTAAATTGCGGGGTATCTAAATAACTGGAACCTATTAATTAATTGTCTGGACCCCGATTCCGCTTAATACTGCCTAATTGCACCGCATCTGCATCATATCATAATCATGCCGGATCTTCTGCCGTAGTATTAAATATTGCATCCGGTGTTTATTCTAGTGCTTGCTTCTTCGCGGATTAGGCCAATGAGTTGATGCGAGTATCGACAAGTTCTCCGGATATGATCCTTCGGCAGTGTTTCCCAAGCGAGCATCCCTCCGCTTTCTACCTATTTTGCATTTCTAGTCTTTACTCCCTCTTGTTGATCTATTGCTATCCTTATTGTGATGCTTTAGTTTCCGTGTACCATTTATATTCCCTGCAGCCTCTATATTGCCTTGGACACATCCTATTGCCTATTTTTTGATAGAAAGTCGGCCTTGCGAGTCGTAGTTGCTTGCTCAGGTGCTGCTTTGCGTCGTTGTTGTTCCACCGTTGTTGGAAGGTTGGCACATGCTTAATGGTGGAGATGCTTAATGGTGGAGAGGATCATGACTTTAAATACAACTATTAAATTGCTAGGACAACTAATAAAAGAGGCACCAGTGGGCAATATATGCTATTTGGGTTTTCATGTCCATTTGTGTCCCGTAGGCCCCGAGTACCTGATACCCGTTCCTTGACTATTCGCGCTATCCGCATACGGGAGACTCTATGAATCCTCCTTAGCCAGAGCTTGATTCATTTCTTATTTCTTGGGGCCACAAACTAGTTTTGGGCTTTATTACTATCCTGTACTTATGCCATGCTTTACTGCTTTATTTAAGATTGTGCGTGGAGCACCTATACTGTTTTGGATCGTGCCACGTTTTCGCGGTATCGACAAGCCCAGTCACACTTTCGGGTTCCCAGTCTTTTACAGCCGTCGTCACAAACCCTGGGTCTGTTCCGGAGCCGGCCAACTTTGTTGCGGGTAGCTTAGTGGGGTGGCCCCCTGAAATATTTTATGAATCCTATGATTGCTTTGTCGTGAAAGCCTCGGTGTGTTTTGATTTGGTTTTTACGAGGTTGATCATGTGTGTGTTGCTATTTGTGCAGCCCTGCAGGGTAAATCTTTCTGAAAGCCATGTCCGCGGTTATGGATGACTTGGAGCATAGTATCTCGATCATAGACAAGCATAACTAAAGTAGTGCTATAAATATGACTTAATATGTGACTAGTAATCAGCTTCACTACAATGGAATGGATAATAAAAGTGCCAACAACTGGTGGAACTAGGGTGTATCGTGTCATGTTATACCTACCTAGTAAGTATCGCAACTCCAATGGAATGAAATAAAAGTGCCAACAACTGCTGGGTTTGGGATGTCACATGCTAATTGTATCTGACTAGTAAATACTGCAACTACAACTGAATGGTTAACTAAAACTGCCCACTACTTATGCTATCAGGATGACTCATTCTATCTATATCTGACTAGTAAGTGCTGCAGCTGTAATGGAATGAATAAAACTGCCAACTGTGTGAGTTCCTTGGTTTGACTTCCTCGTTTGGTCTCGAGGGGGAATACCAGGATGGGTATGATTGGTGCTAGTATAAGTTTGGTTCCGAATAGGTTTTTCTTATCTCTCTCTAATAGCCGACAGTTTATCGAGTCTCTATAGGTTGTTTAGTGCATGCTTCGCTGCCGCTTCAGCCCACCATACCTATGTAGGCGAGAGCCGCCGAATTCTAGCCTCGCCGTGTACTGGCCTCAGTACTGACGCTCCTCTTTTTCCTTTGCCCTTTGTCGGCACCCCTTTTGTTTTAGCAGGTTTGAGATCGACGTCGTTAGCAGGGTTACCCTTCTGGCTTGGCCTAGGCAGGGTTATGGGCGCCATTGGTTATTCTTCAGGGCTCTTAGCCCCATTTGCATCATCCGTACTCGGATGTTGAATCGTTTTCAAGGTAATTTGGATCTTTGTATTGTATATTTGTATTCTTGACTCAGTGAGTCGTTGCTGTATATATATCTATTCTGTGGGCTCAGTCGTGGACTATTGTGTAATGGTATTACTTCATTTTCCACCCGCATGCAAGTGCCTGGTGGGCGTCCTTGAATTGTTTCTATGCGGATTTTGGCGGGAATCGCTAAGATCTGCATAGGGCCGATTCGAGGGTGTTACACCTTGATTTCTCTATTAGATAATTCGACTTGTCCACTGGTTTGAGGGTGGTAAGGTGAGGTTACCCGGTGGTCTACCCCATATTTTTGAAGTATCTTGTCAAAAGTTGCCTTCATAAGATGAGTTCTACCATCAGTAATCAAAAATCGGGGTACTCCAAACCTGGGAAAGATGATGTCCTTGATCTTAATGGAAGTGGTCGCATCTGTATGAGAAGTGGGTATAGCTTCAACCCATTTAGTAACATAATCAACAACAAGCATATGAGTATAACCGTTAGAGGGAACAAATGGTCCCATAAAATCCATTCCCCATACATCAAACAGCTCTATTACTAAGTTATATTTCATATTCATTTCTTTTCTTTTACCTATACTACTCATACGTTGACAAGCATCACAATTTCTAACATATTCATGAGAGTCTTTAACTAGTGTAGGCCAGTAGAAACCTGACTGCAAGACCTTGGATGCAGTATGATTACCAGCGTGATGCCCGCCGTAAGGACTATTGTGACAAGCTTTAAGGATGTCTTTTGCCTCGTGCTCGGGCACACATTTCTGAATTATCCTGTCTATGTCATGCTTGTATAGGTACCGGTTATCCCAAAGTCATGTTTGAAATCATTAAATAATTTCTTTCTTTGATTGTAATCCATTTCTTTTGGTAGAAACCTGCCTACTAGAAAATTAGCATAATCTATAAACCAAGGATCACGAGGTTCTATAACTGCAAGGTATTCATCTGGCATAGATTCGTTAATAGGAATAGGATCCTCTATGATTCCTTCCATCCATGACAAATGGTCATCCATAGGGTTATCCTTTCCCCTCCTATCTACTATCTGCAGGTGATATTCTTGTAATAACAAAACCCATGTAATTAGACGGGGCTTATCATCTTTCTTAGCTAGAAGGTGTCTCAAATCTTGATGGTCAGTATGAACTATTACTTTTGAGTCGATAATATAGTGTCTAAATTTATCACAAGCAAAAACAATAGCTAGGAATTCTTTCTAGGTTGTCACATAGTTCCTTTGATCATCATTAAAAACCCAACTAACATATTGAATGACATTGAGATTAGGTAAATAGCCCTAATAGGATAGTCGCTAGCATCACACATAATTTCAAATGGTTCATCCCAATTGGGTGGTTGAATAACTGGTGCAGAAATTAGTGTCTTTTTAACGGTTCGAAGGAATCATGGCAATCTCTATCAAAAGTAAAAGGGCATCTTTATCTAAGAGACGAGTTAAAGGGGCGGCTATTTTAGAAAAATAGTTAATAAATCATCTATAGAAACCAACATGTCTAAGGAAGTTCTTTACTCCTTTTATATCTTGCGAAATCGGCAATGTTTCTAGGGTAGCTAAATTCAAGCTATCAATCTTAATATTCTTTTCAGAAACCTTATGCCCAAAAACTATACCTTCCCTTACCATGAAGCGGCAGCGCTCCCAATTTAGAACCATCTTGGTTTGTTTGCACCGCTGCAGAACTCTATTAAGATTATAGAGACATTTCTCAAAAGTGGTTCATAGACAACAAAATTATCCATAAGGACCTCTATGGAACTTTCTACAAAACTGTCGAATTTTTTAAAACGCACTGATGAAAAGTAGCAGCTGCGTTACACAAACCAAAAGGCATTAATCGATAGGAATAGGTTCCATAGGGACATGTGAAAGTAGTTTTTTCTTGATCTTCGAGCTGGATAGCTATTTGAGAGTATCTAGAACATCCGTCAACGAAACAAAAGTAAGAGTTAGCAGACATCCTTTCCATAATATCATTAATGAGGGGTAGTTGCTTATGAACTTTTATGGTTTCTTTGTTCAACTTCCTAAAGTCAATACACATTCTATATCCTGCTATCGTTCTAGCTGGGATTCGTTCATCCTTATCATTATTACTTATTGTTATAGATCCTTCCCTGGGTAAATCAGTTGGGCTCACCCACCCTACCATCTAAAATTGGGTAGATAATACCATTGTCCAACATACATGTAACTCCCTTTCTTACTACCTCTTTCATTTTAGGATTCAACTATTTTTGATTATCAACAAATGGTTTAGCATCTTTAACCATAGATATCTTGTGAGTTACTATGGTGGGATCTATACCTTTTATGTCATTAAGAGTGTATCCAAAAGTTTCATGCTGTTTGACAAGTACCTCTAACAATTTCGTGCTTTCCTCTAGAGAGAGCTTATCATCTAAAATCACTGGGCATTTACGTTCCTTATCTAAGAATTCATACCTGAGACCTAGAGAGAGAGGCTTTAAGACAAGGGGCGACGGATCCTCGTCCCCTTTTCTTTCAAGTTCTTCATATTCAACCCTGAGACCTAGCACAAACTCTAGTGCGATGTTGAGGATCTCATCCAAATTTTCTTTTGCAGAGTCATTGACAAGCGAATCATCACTTGTCAAACTCCTCTCCAACTTAGATTGCAGAGTGCAAAAATAGATTGATGCTAACTCTTCAATAGTCTTTTCCATCGTAATCTCAACTTTCTTCTCATAGGGTAGTCTCGTGAATTGGTTGTAGTTTATTTCTACAGTTTCTTCACCAAGATTCAAAGATAAAGCCTGCTTTTTGTTGTCAATATCAATGTTCATAGAGTTGTAAAAACGATTGCCAAAAATAACTGGGCAGGAGGAGTTCAAAGGTATTTCAATAATGTGAAAATCAACTGGGTACACAAAAGCCCCAAAAGAAATGCAAACATTGCAGAGTGCCCCGCTAGTAGGATGCAAGGTTCGATTGGAAAACATAAAAGTAGCTTCTGATGGCTCAAGGTAAGATTCATCAAGATGATCACGCAATTATTCATAAATTGTATAAGGCATGATATTTATGGAAGAACTTAAGTCACAGAATCCTACATGAGTAATCCCTCCTAAACAAAAAGGAATTTTCTGCTGACTTCTATTATTACCATCAAACTTGCATCCTATCATTTTGGAGGATTCTTTACTTACCATTATCACTTCTTCCTTGAAAAATTCGGGTTCCAGAACTTCTTTTACTATCCCAATATTTTCTTTACTCCCAGGTCCCTAGTTAACCTTCATATTCTTTTATTCAATTCACCCCTGCTATCCATTACTTTAGTTAGAATAGTTTCTTCCTCGGCTACCATTTTCTTTTGCATTTTTTAATATTTATCACTTTGGCAAGGTTTAGAGGGTTGTTCTTCCACAGGTGGTGTATAGCGTTCCCAATCTTTTGGAATCTGCAGGTAGTCAGCATAACATCTAATAATTTGAATAATCATGCGATGTCCAAGATTAAAATTTCCAAGTAGTTTTTCTAGTTTTCCCAAAGCTAGAAATATTTTTAAGCAATTGTACTCTATGGTATTCTCCTTATTGAACTCGGCCTCACAATAGGCTTTCTCTATCCTATTCACCGTGTTTAGCAAATTCCATGCCCTTTCAACACTGAATTCGGTGAACGACCCATTGGTAAGGGAATCGAGTTCATTTCTGTTATTATCATTCAAACATGCATAGAAGGTGTGTATCACCAGCCAAGGTGGGAAATTATGATGCGCACAGTGATCAAGCAATCCTCGAAATCTTGTATATCCTTCCTACCAGCTTTCTTCTGGTTTTCCTTTAAAATTTGTGATCATGCGCCTCGCGCTAAGAGTTTTTGTCCTGGGAAAGAAATCAAGTAATAATAGAGAGGCTAGGCTCTCCCAGGAGTTAGTAATTTTTGCAAAACTTTGGATGTACCAAGAACGGGCCTCATCAACAGAGTTTGAGCAAAGAGAGCAAACTTAATCTCGTCCTCAGTTTGTAAGTTGAGGTGGAAAGTCCCACAAATATCTTCAAAGAACCCTACATGCTCATACAGATCCTCCGTACCATCTCCTGCAAATTTCTTTGCATGCAAAAGATCCAAAAGCATGGGGTTAATATCATACCCTCTTGGGTTATTGGATTTTAAATAGGCGTCCATGGGCGGATCGGAATTCCTCACAGCCTCCAGCTAGATTATATGTTGGTACTCTCCCATAATATATCACCTGAAACTAATAAACAACTTTAATAAAATAATGAGTAAAATAAGTAACTAAGAACAAATACCAAAAGTTCTTAGCACCCCGGCAACAACGCCAGAAAATAGCTTGATGACTGCAAGTGCACGGATCAATTGTATCTAGTTTCGAAGTAAAGATATCAAACCCACATAGAGCTATTGGTAAAGGTCTTTATGCCCCTCGTTACTATCTACCAAAGAATATTTATAAGCTGCCTTTGATCTGAAGTAAAGGGTGTTTGATTGGTTTATGGTTGTTTGCAGAAAAGTAATTAAAACAAGTAACAAGTTTGTATGAAAACGTGGTTGAACTCAATAGGGATAAAACGTCCTCAGGGATGTAGGATACACCACTGGCATAACATTATTGTTATATGTAATCAAGATAACATACTCCTTGTGTCATGATATGTGTGGAGAGAGCCCCATAATACGATGTTCACTGCAAGGCTCGTAGGAAGCCACTTTGTTGAGCCAAGAGTGAGGTCACCTCTAAATAAATACTGTGATGTCTGAGAGAAGTCACCCATACAAACCACCGCAATTAAGGGTTTCCCCGTGGATATCCTAATTAGCTCAGGGAGTCCCTCTTTAATTCTCCTTTGATCGTGTAGGTTACGAGCCGGCACCAATCTATCACGGGGCATTCTAGGTACGCTTCCAAGACACTTCCAAAGGATTTCTCCCTCCCTTTAGTCCCGAGAGCAAATGATATGCGGCCGACTACACATACCATCTAAAGAGAGAGATCAAACACAAATTATAAATATATCATGGATAAGCAAGTCATATGGACACAAGAATAGATCATATTTATTACAAGTTCATAATGGTGCTAGGGTTTCTCCATCTCCCCAAAAACAAAGGAACTGCTCACTCATGGAAGCAATCAACAAAATCATCATAATCAAATAAATGGATAAAAGTACACAGGTAGATCTAATGCAAACCACAATTGAATCTAGAGTTACAACGAGATCTAATAGATGAAAGATGTGGGTAATGGTGGTAATGGAGATGCAGCAATTGATGATCAACGGGATGATGCGTTGTCCTCCAGTGATTCGTGAAGCAACTAGGATTTTACCCTAGCCAAGTTCCTCCTTTAGATCCCTCTCGGATGTGGTTTTTCATGGTTTCTGGTGGCTGTGAATGTCGGATCTCTTTCTTGTCTTCGCCAGGAGGAAGTATTTGACGAGGCAGACGCGATGGCGTCTGGTATGGGTAGACGGTATGGGCGGGCTCCGCCTGTACCAGTGGTCGTTATCGGTACTGATGCATGCTCCTTGCTTGGCATTCTTCCATGTGCGAAGGTAAATTCATAAAATGACTTTTATCACTTAGAAATATCATATAATTACACAATATGACAACTCTAATTGATATGTTCATATATGACTCCATGATTTGGTATCCCGTTGAAACAAGAACAAAATAGTGCGTGTAGACGCGGTAAAATACAAAGATCCCTACTCTATTTATACAAAAACAAAAGGTGAAAATGCTTCAATTTTGGACTCCTCACCCACCTTCCCATGCGCTCACCTCCTCTTTATCTTCCTCACCACCAGCAAAGCGTGGCGGCAGACAGGTACGCGAGGTCGGGGGTGATGTTGAATCGTACTAGGGAGGTTCTAGGCGGGAAAGCAGAGGAGGCCAACTCTAGATGCGGGAGCTGGATGGGAGGTGGTGGCCTCGTGAGTGGAGGGGCGGAGGGAGCATAGGTGAGAGGGAGAGCTCGAGAGCACACAGGGCGACACACGTTCCTTGGGAGAGAGAGGAGGGGCTAGGATGGGTGGGAGCTCAGGACATGGGAGCTCAGGACATGGGAGCTCGGGTGGAGGGGAACGATATCGAGATGGGGTAGGGGTGGGATAGGGACGGGATGGACCAACTCATAAGATTTCAGTCAACACCTAAAACTGCATGGTTGAGATGGCTCGGAGTGAGGATCAGATGGTGAGAAACGCGCATGCGGGCAGATGACCTCATATGACTCGCTTTTTCTCAGGCTTAAGCTATAGTTTTCGCCACCCGTCCCTAATTTTTCTAGTCGAAGCAGTGAGGATGATGCGACATCTTTGCTTAGTCCCGCATAGGAGCGTCTCTACCTGCACCACCCCCTCTCTCTCACCCCCACCTTCCCACGTGATCACCTCCTCCTTATCTTCCTCACCGCGGGCAAAGTGTGGTGGCGAACGGGTACGCGAGGTCGGGGGTGATGTTGAATCGGTACTGGGAAGGTTCGAGGTGGGAAAGCAGAGGAGGCTGACTCTAGATGCGGGAGTTGGACGAGAGGTGGTGTCCTCGTGAGTGGAGGGGGCGGAGGGAGCAGAGTGAGAGGGAGAGCTCGAGAGCGGAGGAGGCGACATAAGTTTCTGGGGTAGATAGAGGAGGGGCTGGGATGGGTGGGAGCTTAGGACTCGGGAACTCGGGTGGAGGGGAACAGGGTTGAGATGGCGGTAGGGACGGGGCAGGGATGGGATGGACCAGCTCATAAGATTTCGGTCAACACCTGAAACTGCATGGTTGAGATGACTTAGAATGAAGATCAAACGGTGAGAAATACGCGCGCGGGCAGATGGCCTCAAATGACTCGCTTTTGCTCAGGCTTAAGCTATAGTAGTATAATATCAAGAATTTTGTGCGAAGGTAACATGAATTTTTTGCAAAATTCCACCGATCTATTAATAATAATCAATAACAGTAAAAAGAGTTCCAAAAGTAATAAAAATTACAAATACGTCATTGGACCACCATGCGAGAAGGTGAGAAGGAGAAAAATTCTTGTTAGCTAGATATACAAATTCATAATTTTCTGTGTACTCCCTCTGTTCATATTAATTACCTCAAGTTTGTCTAGATTTAAGCGTAAATACTTAACTAGATACATACAAATCTAAAAAAAGTTGAGACCATTAATATGGATCGGAGGATAGTATATAAATTCAATTAACCATGATATATTAAGCCTTTAGTCAAAAAATTTACCATGATATATATTTTTTCACACTTTTGCTAGAAATCAGGCGCCTGATTTTTAGTTATGTCCGAGTCGCCTTCCTCACTATTGGATATACCTCGCGATTCGTGCAAGACATGAATTGCAACTAGGTTGTAACTGAGAATTTAATGAGTTACAACTAATTTGGAACTAAGATTAGTACAAATTTTATAAGTTGCAACTAGGTTGCAACTGAGAATTAGAAAAAAATAGTAGAATGACGTCATCGACTTATAAATAAATAAAAATCAGATGCCTGAGATCTAGACTTAAAAGAACCCCAAACACCACTAATCCTGAGGATGTTCTGTCAAGACACAATTACAAACACAAGGTCTAACCAGTTCCACATGGGTCTCTTGATAGTATCAAGAGATGGGGAAATGGTGTGATACAAAAGCTTTCGAAACATGATGTTTGCAATGACATGCTACAAGTCATTGATAGTCAATATACAAATGTTCGGGGGCTAAATAACCATGACCGTAAGGACACTATTCATGAGACTATTGGGATCTCCTCATATCATATTGTTTGTTTAAAGGAAACCAAGCTAGCTTCTACTTCTCAGTTCAAAGCTTGTTACATTGGAGGTAATAGATTAGAAAGTTTTTACGAGTGCCCGGCCATTGGTATGAGAGGGGGCATGCTAATGCTTTGGGATGACTCAGTGGTGCATATGTCAAACATTCAAGTCACTGAATTTTTCTTATCGGCCAACGTCCACATCATAAAATCTAACGACGGGATGATTTCAAAATTACCTCGGTTTGTGGGCCAACGAGGGTGAATCGCAAAGGTGACTTCTTCGCGGGGCTTATCACTCACATGCCTCCAAGTGGCGAGAAGTGGCTCGTTCTTTGCGACTTCAATCGAATCTGTAGAGCTCAAGACAAAAGCAACCGCAACGCCAACCATAGCCACATAAATCGTTTTCGGGACGCACTTCAAACTTGCGAGATAAAATAGATCCATTTGCAAAACCATCGCTTCACATGGAGTAATGAAAGAGCGAATCCAACCCTTAGAGAGATCGATGCTTTCTATTGCAACACTGAATGGGACCTTCGCTTCGACACTCATGTCCTTCACGCATCCTCCTCTTTGTCGGACCATTGTCCCCTCTTGCTCGTTGATGATTGCGGGCCTTGAAGACCTCGATCTTTCAAATTCGAGAACTTTTGGCTTCAAGTCCCTAGATTCTTTGAGGTTGTGCAAAATGCTTGGAATGAGCCAACCTTGCATGTGGAGCCTTATCAAGTTCTATTCCATAAATTGCACATCGCGGCAACAAAGCTCTCCAAATGGAGCCGACAACTTTTCTCCAACACCAAAGTCATGCTTCATGCCGCTCTCCTTGTCATCCTGCACTTTGACATGACACAATAAAATAGAGTGTTTTCTCCCATAGAGATGAATCTACGGGCTCGCTTAAAAAAAGTTGTGGCTTCGGCCGTGGTTGAGAGAGCTAGGAAAAATCTTCGGGCTCGCTTAAAAAATAAAGTTGTGTCTTTGGCCATGGTGGAGAGAGCTAGGAAAAAGCAAAGTGCATGTATTGCAAACATTAGAGATGGAGATGCAAACACCAAGTTTTTCCACGTGAGGGTTGATTCAAGGAGAAGGAAAAACCATATCCATTGTCTCAAGCACAACCAAGGTTGGGTCACCGAACATGATGCAAAGGAGGAGATTGTGCACAACCATTTTTTGTTCGGTTTTTGCTCGCGGTGGCACTAGGATGCAAGATTTTAATTGGGATGAACTCCATTTTGAGGAGATGGATTTGCATGGGCTTAGGGAACCCATTACCGAGGAAGAGGTTACCTTCGCCATCAATCATATGACAAGTGATAAGGCTCCTAGGCTCGATGGTTACACACGAGCGTTCTTCAAGAAGTGTTGACACATAATAAAGGGCGCCGTTATGCGTGTGATAAATCTCTTTGGGAGCCTGCACGCTGAAAAATTCCATTGGTTGAACTCTGTCAATATTGCTCTATTGCCAAATAAGGAGGGGGCCAAAGATATTTCGGATTTTAGGCCAATTAGCCTCATCCATGCTATTGCAAAAAAAATTGTCCAAGGTGCTTGCAATTCAGCTCGGGCCTCTTATGTATGATCTAGTCTCAAACACCAAAGTTCTTTCATAAAAAAGCATTAACGACAACTTCCTCTATGTCAAAAAACTCGCCAAAAGGTTTCACAAAGCCAAGATTCCGGCGCTACTTTTCAAGCTTGACATCCGCAAAGCCTTCGACTCTATCTGTTGGGAATACATCTTCGACCTCCTTCAGCACCGCGGGTTCCCTAGCCATTTTCGGAATTGGATCACCACCTTGCTATCAACTTCCTATTCCCTCATACTCCTAAATGGTATTGCGGGCCTCCCAACTAAACATGGGAGAGGGCTTCAGCAAGGAGACCTGCTTTCTCCTCTCCTTTTTGCTATTGCCATAGACCCACTCACTCAAATTCTTGAAGGTGCAACTAGGCATGGGCTACTACACAAGCTTCATGGACGGGGAGCTATTTTGAGGACATGTCTATGTGTAGATGATGCAGCCATTATTGTGGCTCTAATCAAAGAGGACATACAAAACTTGAGTTCTATCCTCCAAGGCTTTGAGGAGGTGACGGGCCTTTGCACCAACTTCCAGAAAAGCTCCGTTGTACCAATTAGATGTGGAGAGATTGATCTCAGTGATATCCTTGAGGGCATACCGGCAACTAGAGTATCATTTCCATTGCGGTACCTTGGGCTACCTCTCTCGGTTTGGCGTCTCACACGGGCGGACTTTCAACAACTAGAAGATAAATGCGCCGGGAAGCTCCCAACTTGGAACAGGAAGTACATCACCACGGCAGGTAGAGCCGCCCTTGTTAAATCGGTCATATCTTCTCAAGCCATCTACCATTTGACTTCACTCAACATCCCACCAGGAACCATAAAGTATATCAATAAACTAAAGAGGGCCTTCCTTTGGTCGGCAAAGGATTCTACGACTGGTGGAAAATGCAAGGTCAATTGCATGACCGTGTACCGCCCTAAAAAACTTGGGGGCCTTGGTGTTTTAAACTTGGATAAATTTGCAAAGGCACTTCGCTTGCGGTGGCCTTGGCTTGAGTGGAAGGACCCAACAAAATTTGGGTTGGCTCCAATAATCCTTGCACCGAGGAGGACATGAACATCTTCTACACCGCCACCACGATTATGCTTGGTGATGGGAAGAACACTCCTTTTTGGCACGCCCCATGGTTATATGGAAGAAAGCCCAAGGATATTGCGCCTTTGCTCTTTGACATCTCAAAAAGGAAAAAGTGGAAAGTTTGCCACACCCCACATGACTTCGCTTGGGTGCGATCTTTGAAGCTAGGTCAAGACTTTTCCCTGCAACACCCCACCCAATATTTGGAGCTTTGGGCTTTGCTTCATGATTTGCAACTTGATGAAGACTTGCAAGATGACATTTGTTGGAAGCTCACAAATGATGGCCAATACATGGCGGCCTCAGCATATGAGGTGCAATTTTTAGGTGCTATATCCTCCAACATGAACAAGATTGTTTGGAAAGCTTGGGCACTGCCTAAAACCAAATTCTTTGCGTGGCTTGCAACCCAAATAGACTATGGATGGCGGAACGGTTGGAGAAGAGAGGTTGGACAAATTGCGGATTGTGCCCTCTTTGCAAGCAAGAAACGGAAGTTATCTCCCACCTATTCGTCCATTGCTGCTATACACTTTGACTTTGGGGATATATAAAAGCTTGGACGGGTCTTCATGCAATCCACCCTTCTCAATGGGAAAATCTTAGCATAAAACATTGGTGGTCCATGTTATCGGAAGGCCCAATCCCTAACCTAAAGGACATGGCTTCCCTCACCTTGCTCATCACTTGGGAGATATGAAACAAAAGGAACACACTAGTCTTCCGTAACAACTATGCTTCACCCACGGTTTTTCTCGATAGAATTAAGAATGAATCCCGCTTGTGGGTTAGTGCAGGTGCTAAGCGCTTGGGTAAAATAATGTTGGGAGAGTAGGCCTTTGTATCCCCACGTATTTTAAAATTTCTGTAAAACTTCTCCTGAATTAATGGAATAGGGAAAAGTTTTTGCCCTCGTTTAAAAAAATAAATATACAAGATGTAGTGTAATCAGTTAATCAAACATGCTTGTCCAAGATTATAAACACACATGCTACAAGTGCCAGAGATATTAATGAAATTCTTTTTTTGGAAAGGAGCATATATTAATATCATCAGATACCAATTACATTCAGCCTCTACAACAACACATTGTCTTAGCGGCCATATGGATCCACACAGCCAAAAAAAGAAAGAAGAATTAAAAAAACGTCCCGCTGCAGTGACCCATTCGTTGAAACATCAGTACTACCACCACAAGAAAGCACTAGAAGTCCAACTTCTCCAAAAGCGACACCTCCAAGAAGGGAACAATGCACAAAACCGTCATCGCCCGATTATAGATCTTAGGTTTTCACCCTGAAGAAAGTCCACTCTCTCAAAACAATACCTTCAACAAGGCCATTGCCAGGCACAATCAATTAAGGTCAGACCCCGGGTTTTAACCCTGAAAGGTAGGACTTTGAACCTCTGTGCAATCGCCCCAACTCGCACGCCACTTGTAAAGACATGAACCTGGCTTGGTTCGAATCCCTGTGATTACAGTGCTAGTCCCTGGATCAAATAGCTAGCACCCACAGTTTAAGATGTAATATCAAGATACAAAGGTCATATTACATCGCATGATATAGAATATGAATACTTTATTACAAACTCAAAGCCATATGCTATCTTATTACAAAGCAGCAGAATACAAGTAAAGCATGGAGTCCTTCATCTTTATGTGCCACAGGAAAATATGTTGAGTGCAGACTCATAACCCCTATCATCGTTCCTTACTCATCAATAGAATAACCTACAACATGATAGGTTGCAGCCACAAAGGGTCAATACTTTGAATGTATTGGCAAGTGTCACAAGTGGGTGAATATAAGTTGGACTATCACTACATGCATATTTGGCTAAGTAGATCTTAGGCTTATTTGGAGAAAACAACATGGTTTGCTCCTATCTTTGAAAAATAGTTTTGATCTTTCAACATCTTTCTAAACTCCTTGGCAAACTCCAAGTTCTTCTAATCCCTTGTTGACACCATCAAGTTTTACTTTTGAGAAATTAGAATGTCGAGATCTTCCATAGCTTCAAGCCTTAGTTGCTCAGAGTTGTCCATAACCGGGGACACGGCTAAGTACTTAGAATTTGATCTTCTGCAGAAGTTGTACACTTTACCCACAAGACACAATCTCGTCTTGACGCCACCAGTGGCCGCTGGATTAGTACACACCAAGATGGAGTACCGGCAAATCGAGAATGTGACAAAGTCTTTCCATAGAAGTCCTCCCCATACATAACGCCAGCACATCTACCAGGCACCAATGCAAGGATATACCTCCAATACATAATTCAAGTTAACCTAAAGAGGTGCCAATGCATGGGTCTTCCACTATGTAATTGACTAATCCAGAGCCCATTTGGCATGTGGCTGTACACGGAAGCCACTGTATGAGAAACATGTTCAATCTCTAAGTTCTTGGGTGGTATTCTCCTAGTGCACACACGAAAGAGATAGCCATAGATATGGTTCCCTTCGTTGCCACCTTATTCACAGCTGAGTATCCACTTTCCACCCAGGTGATTCATTGAGTACTTGTTTTATTATACAAAACATATATTTTTCCAACACTTCATATAATCACAATATGGTATATTCCACCCCGAATCTATAGCAGGGCTAAGCATACTACACCTACAGTATTCCACTAAGGGATATATAAAGGATATCCTAATAGGACATAGCATAGCATAGTAACATAGTAGTCCTATCATGTATACTACAAAATTCCACTAAGTGTAATGAAAATAGTAGGACATGGATGATAGTGTCACTTGCCTTAGTAGTTGGTCGTGTTGGTACACTCTTCGCAGTAAAACACTTGACAATCCACACAATCTATCAAACAAAACAACCAAGACAAAACATGCACAAGATCAACACTAATGGCAATACAAAAATCATGCAAAATATGCAAGCATGCAAGATGGCAATTTTTAATGTACAAATTGTTATAACAAAGGTTTTGAACATTACTAAGTGCTTTCTGAACATTTTATAATGCAAGATTACAAATGCAACCATTTGTGCAATTGTAACAATTGGCAATATTTTCTAGCATTTGGAAAGGCCAAACTTACTAAATAATTTCCATGCTATTGGGTATAGTCAACTAAATTTATAATTTGGTCTTACTGGACAGAGGGTTCAATTTGCAACACATAGCAAAAAGATTCACCCAAAAATAATTTACAAAACATTTTTTATGGGTAAAATACTCCTAAAAAGGTTCTGCCTAAAACTTCTATTTTACAGAAGCTAAAGGGTGAAATAAGGCCTCAGCAGTAGAGCTCTCATTTTTTCTGAATCCAAGGACACCAATTTTGTATTTTTCTGAATCGTGGATCAAAAGTTATTGAATTTCTAAGTTAAACATATTTTCTGTCTTTTTTCTAAATTTAACAGACGCCCAGGCCTACGTGGCGTGTTCCTATTGGTCCATACCGGTTCGGCCGGATCGATCAACGTGGGTCGTTGGATTCTAAGTGGAAACGAGCAATCCAGATTAGCCCGTACCGCTTCGGTTAGAAATCTAATCCTGGCCGCTGGCAACAGCTCGGACGACGCTCAACGCTTTGGCCACGGATTGGCGGCGCTGGCACGTCGGGAGGGTGGTGCTCCGGTGGTCCTAGCGGGGTAGGGGTGATGACCCACAAGTATAGGGGGTGTATCGCAGTATTTTCGATAAGTAAGAGTGTCGAACCCAACGAGGAGTAGAAGGTGCTGGCTAGTGGTATGGATCAGGAATTCTCTGCAAATACTTAGCAAACGGATTTTAGGGGTTTTCAATAAAGCAAGTAAACAAAGTACGAGTAAATAAAAGACAATAGGAATAAATGCAGCAAGTGGCCCAATCCTTTATGCAGCAAAGGACAAGCCAGTTGTATTACTTAAGATGACCAAACGTTCTCGAGGACAAATGGGAAGACTGTCAAGTGCTTTCGCTTCATAGAGTTGATTAATCTTCTTTAGCTTGCTAAGTGTTGTGTGGGTGAACCTGTGCTAATGTACCGCCCCATCCAAGACTAATACATACTTGTGATTATACCCCTTTCAAATATCCGTAAGTAAAAGAAAGTAATTAAGGTAGAAACCTAACCACAGCTTTAAACTCTAAGATCCTTACGTCCCTTGTGCAATGGTTTCCTAACATGGGTTCAGGTTTCTGTCACTCCGGCAACCCCTACGATTAGTAGCCAAATACACAATGCATTCCCCTAGGCCCATATAGGTGAAGTGTCATGTAGTCGACGTTCACATAACACCACTAGAAGAAGTACACCACAACTTAAATAACAATCTATTGAATCTTTCTCAACGCAACTCCACTACTAACAACAAGACTTCTCCCATGTCCTCAAGAACAAAACGAACTACTCACAAGACATCATATGGATCATGATCAGATATGGAATAATGATTTATAACAATCTAAACATAAACAATAATTCAATGGTTCACTCAATGGCATCAACTACAAAGAGTAATCAACACCGGGAAAGTTTCCCCTATGAACTAATGCAAGATTCAACGCAATTGTCACAGCAATATGGAGATGGTGATGAGGGTGTTGATGGTGATGATGGTGGTGATGATGATGATGATCCCGATGAAGTCCAGCTTGATGGTGGTGTTGATGGCGATGATCTCCCCTCTTCGGGAAGGAATTCCCATGGCAGAAATCTGTCTGCTGGAGAGATCTTTCTCTCTCGGTGTTTTCTGCCCCGCAGAGGCGGCGGAATCTTTCTGTGGTCGCGCCTCGAGTCTTAGGGTTTCGGGAGGATGATATACGCCAGAGGGGAGAGGCTGGAGTGGGTCAGGGTGGCCACACCACCTCTAGGCGCGGCCTAGGCATGCCCGCACCATGGGGTGGTCTGGGCCCCCTATGGCCCACCTCCACTCCATCTTCTGGCATCCTTAGTCTTCTAGAAAAATAGGATTTCCGTATATTTTCCCGATTTTTTTGATCTTCACGAATTTTGCCTCCAAACAACACCTTTTCCATCAGAATCCTGACTGCAGCGGTCCATGCTCCAAAATTCATCAACCATGCAAAAAGAGATGAAATAACATAAGTATCACCTCTCAATATGAAATATATCAATGAATAAAAGTGAATTAAGACATAGAATAGTGATGCAAAATGGACGTATCAACTCCCCCCAAACTTAGACTTCGCTTGTCCCCAAGCGAAACTGAGCTCAATAAACATGGCCTCAGGTTTATGGAGTGAAGAGTCGATAAAAGAATACGGACAAGAAGCACCACATTCATCAAATACATAGATCATAATAGAAGACAACTCACTATTATATAACTCAACTTGTAATGAGTAAAGGAAACACAATAAAGATACATAAAGTGAATAAGAACTGGTAATGGCAAACTTAGCTCTTGGTCGAAGAATAGTTGATAATTTGCTGGAGTTCACAAATAACTGGTTTTTCAATGATAGCTTTCAAAGTAGTAAACATCAAGATAAGAGCAATGTGCAAAACAAGGAACATAAGAAACATGATTGAATAAATCATCATATGAATGAATGAAACACATCAACTCAAAATACTTGCTGAGATAGAAGGGAATAGGTTTACTGACTCAACTACAAAGTAAAAGAAAGGCCCTTCATAAAGGGAAGCAGGGATTGCAAGTCTCATAAATAGCTCCCAAATATTATGATACTTACTAGCTTTCAGCTCTCATTGCCCCTATCATAGGCATCTTTAGGTGATTAAGGTTAAAGTGACACAACTAAGAGGATATGCTTGACAAGTTATAAGTTGAAATCTCATGCCCCTTACTTATGAGTACCGATCCTCCTGCTACTCAACTTCAGTCACGAGCAAGCTCTTGTCATTGTAAGTACATGCGTATCATTGAGAACCGCCAACGGGGTAACCCTTGCACATGACACAGGAGCTATCCCATAATCAAAATGACAAGGCAAGCAGACAGTGAGCATCTCAGCGATCTTTTTATTTGCTATTTGCATAGGTTTTTATTGAGGATGCTTCATAGAATGCTCACTATAGTTATGCTGCAAGTTTCCACCATGATTAGGCATGGCTTAGGCTAGCGGCCCAGGCGTTTCTCTAACACACATATAAACTCCATGATCTTACAAGTTCCACTTTTATTTCACACCGTCGGGATCCATAAGCAAAAGAACATGATATAAACTAGGTACAAAGTACCAAATGAAGTGTTGAAAGCGCTCCCCATGATACATGGTTCGGCTAACTTCAACTCATAAAGCGCAAGCATATACGCAACAAAGAAGGACCCAATGGTTCAAGTTTATTAAATGCAAGAAAGTAAAGTGTGCCATCAAGTTCGTGAGAGCTTTAATCACTAATTTTCACATAACAATTTTAATTTGGGAGGTAGATAAAACAAGAATTTACTTGGAATAGTAATAATGCTACTAGGTAGGTATGGTGGACAAAAATGGCAAAGGTTTTGGTTTAAAGGAGGTGGATGCATGAGAAGAATATCCTCTCAGTACAGGTTTTTGGCTAGCAAGGTCGGGTAGCAAGTATAAGAGTTGAAGGAAACAAACAAGCATACAAATGATAAAGACAAACATGCAATCTTCCTCGGAAGCACAAAAGATCTTAACTAGAGAATACTAAACTTATGAGCAAATCAACTAAATTAACTCAATGATCCCAAAGTGATACTAATACTAACAACAAGATCAATCATATAACCTTGAATTGAAAACTAAAATAAGGTATGCAAAAGAGTGAATGATAGAACTTCTCATTAATATTCCATAACGGAAACTCACACCAAGGGATACATATCTAACGAGAGAGGGGACACTTCCATGATGCAAACCATACTACATAATAACTCCTTTATTCATGATATGACTCTACTAATAAGGTAAAAAGATAGAAGATAGTGATATGATACCGCGGCGCTCCCCCAAGCTTGGAACAAACCAAGGGGATGCCAAACCTGATGACGAATCACTCCTTTGGTGGTGGTGGTGTCTTCTCATCTTCGTCCGTCTTCCAGGGTAAAGGCTTCCCATCAACAAAGGACATCGTGGTTTCCAACATCCTGAAACTTGTAGCAGCACTTATACGTTTAAATTTAGCCTTATACTCACAGTTTTGATTTTGAACGTCATAGAACTGTGCTTGCAGTTCGTTGGTTGTTTAGCGGAGTGAAAGGACTTCGTCTTTGAGTTCAGCAGTCTCCTTTTGGTGCTCGGTGATGAGTTCGGAACAAATCTTATGGATGATATCCACTTCACGCTCCGCCATCTTCTTGTACCTAAAGACTTCTTGTTTCAACGCTTCCATCCTGTCCTCTAGACTTCCTTCACCTTTGGGTCCTTGAACCTTTTTAATCCGAACCTCCCCACCTTCAAGCAATAACTCCTTGGGATGAATCTTCAATTCTCTCATGTATGGGTTGATGATATCTTCCAAGGAATCTCCCTTCTCCGCGGTCTTGGAGGTCTTCCTCCATAGGCTCCTTCCCTTTATCCTTGGCGGACACCATTGTGTTTCTAATCTTTCAAAGAGTATGTCCTGGCAGAAACAGATCGAAACAAAAACACGACGAAAACATGATATACGAACCTTGGGGGATCCGGGGGATTATGTATTACGAAGTTTCATATCAAAAGGAAGGTACTGGGTGAAAACGGGTCGGAGGCAGAGTCCAGAGTGGCCACATCACCTGGTGGCGCGGTCAGGGGTAGGCCCGTGCCACAGGGTGGTGTGAGCCACCCTGGCTCTGTTTCCGTCCCTTTTTCGCTTCGTAGCTTTCCTTATTGACTAAAAGCTGCAAAAACATAGTTGGATAGTATTTTCGCAGAACTTTTCTTACCAGAACTGTTACCTAGTTGGAAACGGACTCTGCATGTCTCTGAATTTGGTCCTCAATGAATTTCTCCGGAGTTATAACTTGAAAGGCATCAATATCTTCATCTTCATACACTTATTACTTGAGTCATAAAACCCTTTTCTTTCTTATTACACCATTATCTCCACTACCTGGAAATTACTTTCACACAAAACTTCACACAGTTCTCATTAGCAACATTAGTATATATGAAGTGATAAAACCTTTTGAGTCCAACTTCAACTGAAAACCATCAAAACATAAGCTACTGTAGCAACTCCTTCCGAAAACCCAAAAAGAATTCAAAAATGAAATCGGACAAAGAAGCAAATGCAAGAGTGGCAAAATCTTTCAAAACAGACCAGCAGGTAAAGATCAATTTTTTCTAAAATCTTCTGTTGCTCAAATAAAAAAGTGCAAAACTAAGGAAAGTTAAATAACAACCTGGGGCAGAAGCACAAAAACTTACAGCTCAATCCGACAGACATAGGTATCTCACGAATTTTTACGGTGAAGCACAAAAATCTGTTTCAGGACAGCAACTTCCCCAAATATTACTTCTCTCTCATTAGAGGTTGATCTTGACACAAAAACCGAACAAAACGAATAAGAAGTGGTTATTACCGAAGTAATAACTTCCAAGACTCAAAGAAACAAAAACAAACTAAAATAAAAAACAAATTGGGTTGTCTCCCATAAAGCTCTTTCTTTATAGCCATTAAGATGGGCATGATAATTTTGAAGAAGCTCTCATAGGGATATGGATTGAAGTGAAAGAGAGCATTAAGAAGCAAAAACACACACATTTAAGTCTAACCCACTTCCTATGCAAGGGGATTTTTTAAACAAACAAGTTTTTAAAACCAGAAGCAACTTGCATAAGAGGGCAAAAGAAGTGCAACATAAAAACTTTCAGCATAAAACAAGGAAACTTGATATTATTGAGATGCATAAGAACACTTTTCCCTATCTCATAGTAACTTTCAGTATCATGCATAAACTTAACAATATAGCTATCACAAGAACCATCATAGCAATGATCACTTATTCTAACAGAAAACACAGGAATACTAGTTCTCATAACACTACTTTGTGAAACAATATTAGAGGTATCCTTACAAAGGATAGGGTGTCCCTCTTTTTCATATTTAGCAACAGTCTTTCACATTTGCTACAATAGGTTCATCAACCATTTTTTTATCAGGTTCAACAGCTTTTCTTGTACTTTCATTAACCATACTAGCTATCATAGAATGTTCCTTAATCCTAACTGGGAAAGGCATTTTCTCAATATAAGGTTCAGGTAAAACATGATTAGCAGTATAAACTTCAGTATTTCTTGCAGGAACACTCTTGGCAACATCTTTATAAGGTTCATGATACTTATTCCACTTCTTTTTAGGAACTTCAATGTAGGAAGCAAAAGCCTTAAAATAAGAAGCAATAGCTTGAGAGTCTAGACCATAAGCATTTTTAATATTTTGAAAGTCATCAGTTCCCATAAAAGATTCAATGCATTCATAATCATAATTTATACCTAACTTTCTACCTTTGTCATTCTCCCAAGCTTCAGCATTGTCTTGAATACGATCTAGAAGATCCCATTTAACTTCTTCTTCCATGCTAGTGAATGATCCAGCGCAAGAAGCATCCAATAAATCTTTATCATGTAGAGGGAGCCTTGCATAAAAGTTGTTGATAATAATATTGTTGGGGAGCTCATGAATGGGACATTTGAGCATCAGTAACTTCAATCTCCCCCAAGCTTGAGCTGTACTTTCTCCATCAAGAGGCCAAAAGTTGTATATTTGATTCCGATCTTTATGAATCTCACTAGGAGGATAAAACTTTGAATAAAAGAGAGGCACTATTTCCTCCCATTCCAGAGCTTGACCATTCTTCAGCAGCTTATACCATTCCTCAGCTCTTCCTTTCAGCGATAATGAGAATAACTTCTTCTTAACTTGATCTGTAGTAATACGTGCACACTTGAACAACCTGCATAATTCGTGTATAAAGAGTAAATGATCACCGGGATGGACAGTTCCATCCCCAACATAGTAGTTATCCATAACACGATCAATAATTCTTGTAGGTATTTTGAAAACATCATTCTCAGCAGGTGGTGGCTTATCTACTACCTTAGCAGTGGTAGTAGCATTACCAAATAAGAAACTCAGCGAATTATCCGTAACGAAAATAAAGCAACTAACAGAAGTAAACAATACTCACAGTAGAAATTTCCTTTACCAGTTCCACTCTCCAATAGCGCTTCACTCCCCGGCAACGGCGCCAGAAAATAGTCTTGATGACCCACAAGTATAGGGGGTGTATCGCAGTATTTTCGATAAGTAAGAGTGTCGAACCCAATGAGGAGCAGAAGGTGCTGGCTAGTGGTATGGATCAGGAATTCTCTGTAAATACTTAGCAAACGGATTTTAGGGGTTTTCAATAAAGCAAGTAAACAAAGTACGAGTAAATAAAAGACATTAGGAATAAATGCAGCAAGTGGCCCAATCCTTTATGCAGCAAAGGACAAGCCGGTTGTATTACTTAAGATGACCAAACATTCTCGAAGACACATGGGAAGACTGTCAAGTGCTTTCGCTTCATAGAGTTGATTAGTCTTCTTTAGCTTGCTAAGTGTTGTGTGGGTGAACCTGTGCTAATGTACCGCCCATCCAAGACTAATACATACTTGTGATTATACCCCTTGCAAACATCCGTAAGTACAAGAAAGTAATTAAGGTAGAAACCTAACCACAGCTTTAAACTCTAAGACCCTTACGTCCCTTGTGCAATGGTTTCCTAACGGGGGTTCAGGTTTCTGTCACTCCGGCAACCCCTACGATTAGTAGCCAAATACACAATGCATTCCCCTAGGCCCATATAGGTGAAGTGTCATGTAGTCGACGTTCACATAACACCACTAGAAGAAGTACACGACAACTTAAATAACAATCTATTGAATCTTTCTCAACGCAACTCCACTTCTAATAACAAGACTTCTCCCATGTCCTGAAGAAAAAACGAACTACTCACAAGACATCATATGGATCATGATCAGAGATGGAATAATGTTGTATAACAATCTAAACATAAACAATAATTCAATGGTTCACACAATAGCATCAACTACAAAGAGTAATCAACACCGGGAAAGTTTCCCCTATGAACTAATGCAAGATTCAACGCAATTGTCACAGCAATATGGAGATGGTGATGAGGATGTTGACAGTGATGATGGTGGTGATGCTGATGATGATCCGATGAAGTCCAGCTTGATGGTGGTGTTGATGGCGACGATCTCCCCTCTCCGGGAAGGAATTCCCCCGGCAGAAATTTGTGTGTCGGAGAGATCTTTGTCTCCCGGTGTTTTCCGCCCCGCAGAGGCGGCGGAATCTTTCCGTGGTCGTGCCCCGAGTCTTAGGGTTTCAGAAGGATGATATACGCCAGAGGGGAGAGGCTGGGGTGGGCCAGGGTGGCCACACCACCTCCAGGCGCAGCCTAGGCCTGCCCGCGCCATGGGGTGGTGTGGGCCCCCTGTGGCTCACCTCCACTCCATCCTCTGGCATCCTTAGTCTTCTGGAAAAATAGGATTTTCCGTATATTTTCCCGGATTTTCTGATCTTCGTGAATTTTGCCTCCAAACAACACCTTTTCCATCAGAATCCTGACTGCAGCGGTCCATGCTCCAAAAGTCATCAACCATGCAAAAATAGATGAAATAACATAAGTATCACCTCTCAATATGAAATATATCAATGAATAATAGTGAATTAAGACATAGAATAGTGATGCAAAATGGTCGTATCAAGGGGGTGCGTGGACTGTTGGCAGCGATCGCCGCGTTCGAGGTGGTCTCGGGGATGGTCGCGGTCGATGAAGGGGCACTCGGATTCGCCGGGGATTCGTCGGCGAACAGCGACGGCAGAAACGGCTCAGATGAAGACCATGGCGACGACTTGGGGAGGTACAAATCGAACAAAAATATTAAACGATGCGCCAGAGAACGGAGGAGCTAACATGGCAGAAAAGAGGGCGCGGGGCAGTGGATTCTCACCAGAATCGTCGCCGGAGTCCGTCGGTGTCTGCGGCAGTCCGAGCTCGATTCCGAGCAGCCTAGGGGCTCTCAGGTGGTGGGGTCTCAGAGTTAACGGAGATGAGGGAGTGGCAGTTAAGAGGCAGGGATTGGAGTGGAGAATTAATCTCGACATCGTGTGAATTTACTCGAATCGGATCGAGTGGAAACGGCTGGGAGCGGGGTGGGCTCCTCTGTCGTTTGGTTGAAGACGGTGAGCTGGCGAGTGACGGGGCAGGTGGGGTCGGGCCGTCAGCGAGGGCGTGTGAGGAGGGGTCGGTGAGAAAGAACCAGAGAGGGAAACGGGAGAGCCGGGTGGGCTTAGTGGGCAGGGGGTGTGGGCCGAGCAGGCCAGATGCTGCTGCTATTTTTTTCTCTTTGCTTATTCTTTTTAGTTTTTCTTTTTCTTTTTCTGTTTTCTACAAAAACTTTTGATTTAGTGAACCAATTTGAATCAAACAAATTTCTAAAAATTTGTAAAACTCAAATTAGGTTTTTAGGGCATTATCGAACACATTTACTTTCTATCTTAATTTTTTTTAATCAAACTTATTCACTTTGGCTTTAATAGCTAATATTGCATTTTCTTAATTTTATTCCCAAATAATTCATATCTTTTTATCCATGGCTCCAAATTGGATGAAACCAATTTCTATTGTCTTATTCTTTTGTCCTTTATCTTTTTAGCTCTCAAAGGAGTTCTCTTGTATAATTTAACTATGGAGTATATCCATAGTATTGTGTTGTTCTTAGTGTTAAGAAATAATTAGAGTTTTAGGGTTTGAGATAATTTTCACTTCTTTTAGGTTTTTAAAATGCAACCAAGTCAAGATGCTCATGCATGCTCATGACTTTGGATTTTAAAACATGCACACCACTTCACAACAAAAATCATTTTTTTTGGCTTGGGTTTTGGGGGCATTATATTAAATGTTCCAAAAGTTTTTGTTCCTTCTAAATTTCAAAGAACTTGGTTCTTTATTTTGTTTAAAATTTTCACATTTCAAAATTTGGAAAATTTTGGGATGTGACAGACTACCACCCTTAATAGGAATCTCGTCCTCGAGATTCGAGAAGGTTAGAAAGAATATGTTGGGTTTTAGGATAACTTGGGTGCTACCACCCTTAAAAGGAAACTTTGTTGGGTTTCATTCGATGATTCACTTGGGTAAGGGTCCAATGATTGACATCCAAAGGTTGTTAACATTTCTCCATCTTGAGATTCTTATACTACTGAATTGAGTTAGCTAAAGCTTACCATCCACATCATATAGTTCTTCAAGGGTTCCATACATGTTGATGTGGTTCACATGTCCTTTCTGGGTCACATTGGAATTGCTCCCATTAGAGTCTCCAATATTCTTATTATTCTTCTTCTCAGGACAGTCTGCTGCAAAGTGTCCAAGTTGCTTACAATTGTAACACTACAACTGGCTAATGTCTTTCTTGGGATCATTATGTTGGTTCTGACCAAGGTTATCTCCATTGTTAGTACCATTCACATTGTTACTACCACTTCCATTGCTGATGTGGTGATTCTTGTGATGATGGTGATTATGTCCATTTCCTTCATGCTGATGTGATCCAAAATCCCCATTGTCCTTTCTGAATGAACGCATCTTCTGTGATGATCCTGAGTGATATTTGTCAAAGCTATGCTTCCTCTTCCTGTTCTCAACTTTATCCTTCTTACTCTCTAAAATTCTAGCTTTGTCACACAGTGATTGATATGTTGGAACATAAGCAACTGATAATTGCATGGAAAGTTCATCATTTAGTCCATCTAGGAACTTTTCCTTCCTCTTAGCATCAGTATTAGTATCATCTGGAGCATAACGTGATAGATTCTTGAATTCCTCAATATATTCAGCAATGCTGCAGTGACGCTGTTTAAGGTTGTGAAACTCCTTCTTCTTTAGGCTCATCACGCCTAAAGAGATATGATTAGTGCAAAAGCCATCTTCAAATATTTCCCAAGTCACTTCTTCAATGGGGTGAGTGACTTGAAAGTTGTCCCACCATGTAGCTGCAGGGCCTTCAAGCAAGTGTGCTGCAAATCTCACTTTCTCAGCATCAGAGCATCCAACAGTCACTAGATCCCTATTCACTGAACGTAACCAGTCATCAGCTACCATTGGATCAGAAGTACCAGAGAACTTTGCAGGTCTCAACCTCAGAAACCTAGTGAGCATATCTAGAGGTGGTGGATTGTTGTTGTTATTGTTCTGATTCTGATTGTTGATGGTTGCGATGAATTGTGTCATCATCTGCATTAGCTGAGTCTGTGCAGTCATCATCTATTGCATCTCATTTTCATTGTTGTTGTTGTCCCCATTGTTATCGTGGTCGTTGGCGCGTCTTGGAGGCATCTGTTGGTTTAATAGGGATAAGTAATGATAGATAGATAGATAGGTCTAAGGGAGTTCTAACACACTCAACCCAAAACAAACCAGTTCAATCAAACATTCATCAAGCAACCAATCACTTAGCAACTTAACTCGTTAGTTGAAGAATACAACGGGTTTTCTTGAAACAAGCAACCTAGTATAGTCATAGCACATAGGTCGGCATGATCCATGCACTAATACTATATCGATAACTCAAACATGATAATTGGTAGGCAATCTAATGTCTCATGGGTCGCACTATGATAACATCAGTGGGAGCTCTCTTTCAAGTTGGACAATCATCGGTGAAGTGTCCAATCTTCCGGCAGCGATGGCAAAACACTTTTGTCATGTATCGAGTACTTTTTCTTGAAGTGTTGTTGTGGTTTTCTTGAACTTCCTTCTCTGGGCATTCATTGATATTGTGTCCTTCTTTCTTGCAATTGGAGAAGGTGATATGGCTAAGGTTTTGTTCTATCTTCCCGAGAGCTTGATACATTCCATCCTTGACTTGTTCTTTCACTTGTTGCACTATGAAGTCGATATGGCACTTGGTAGGAATGTGGTTGGTTCCTTCACATAGGAAACAAGTGACTTGAGATGTGGGGCATTCTCCAACTGGATGGTTGTAATCACAAAAGGGAAATTGATCTTTATGTTCCTTAGAGGTGTGGCCTACTTCTCCACATATTTTGCAAGCTCGAGGACTTGTCACAACTTGTATCTTGATCTCCTTGTGGGCATGATCCATCCTTAAGGTCCTTAGAGAAAGCAAAGGCTGGTCCCCTACATGTTTGGAGGGGAAGAGATTCAGTAAAGAATGATCAAGGTATACGAGAAAATCTACAAAGTATAAAATTATAAGTTCATTCCTAACACAGGGTTTGTCCAATTCCTAGGGTTACGAACCTATAGGCAACACAGTGCTCTGATACCATCTGTAAAGACCCGAACCTGGCTTGGTTCGAATCCCTGTGATTACAGTGCTAGTCCCTGGATCGAATAGCTAGCGCCCACAGTTTAAGATGTAATATCAAGATACAAAGGTCATATTACATCGCATGATCCAGAATATGAATACTTTATTACAAACTCATAGCCATATGTTATCTTATTACAAAGCAGCAGAATACAAGTAAAGCATGAAGTCCTTCATCTTCATGTGCCACATGCAAATATGTTGAGTGCAGACTCATAACCCCTATCATCGTTCCTTACTCATCAATAGAATAACCTGCAACATGATAGGTTGTAGCCACAAAGGGTCAATACTTTGAATGTATTGGCAAGTGTCACAAGCCTGTGAATATAAGTTGGACTATCACTACATGCATATTTGGCTAAGTAGATCTTAGGCTTATTTGCAGAAAACAACATGGTTTTCTCCTATCTTTGAAAAATAGTTTTGATCTTTCAACATCTTTCTGAACTCCTTGGCAAACTCCAAGTTCTTCTAATCCCTTGTTGACACCATCAAGTTTTACTTTTGAGAAATTGGAATGTCGAGATCTTCCATAGCTTCAAGCCTTAGTTGCTCAGAGTTGTCCATAACCGGGGACACGGCTAAGTACTTAGAATTTGATCTTCTGCAGAAGTTGTACACTTTACCCACAAGACACAATCTCGTCTTGACGCCACCACTGGCCGCTGGATTAGTACACACCAAGATGGAGTACCGGAAGATCGAGAATGTGACAAAGTCTTTCCATAGAAGTCCTCCCCATACATAACGCCAGCACATCTACCAGGCACCAATGCAAGGATATACCTCCAATACATAATTCAAGTTAACCTGAAGAGGTGCCAATGCATGGGTCTTCCACTATGTAATTGACTAAACCAGATCCCATTTGGCATGTGGCTGTACACGGAAACCACTGTATGAGAAACATGTTCAATCTCTAAGTTCCTGGGTGGTATTCTCCTAGTGCACACACGAAAGAGATAGCCATAGATATGGTTCCCTTCGTTGCCACCTTATTCACAACTGAGTATCCACTTTCCACCCAGATGATTCATTGAGTACTTGTTTTATTATACAAAATATATATTTTTCCAACACTTCATATAATCACAATATGGTATATTCCACCCCGAATCTATAGCAGGGCTAAGCATACTACAACTACAGTATTCCACTAAGGCATATATAAAGGATATCCTAATAGGACATAGCATAGCATAGTAACATAGTAGTCCTATCATGCATACTACAAAATTCCACTAAGTGTAATGAAAATAGTAGGACATGGATGATAGTGTCACTTGCCTTAGTAGTTGGTCGTGTTGGTACACTCTTCGCAGTAACACACTTGACAATCCACACAATCTATCAAACAAAACAACCAAGACAAAACATGCACAAGATCAACACTAATGGCAATAGAAAAATCATGCAAAATATGCAAGCATGCAAGATGGCAATTTTTAATGTACAAATTGTTACAACAAAGGTTTTGAACATTACTAAGTGCTTTCTGAACATTTTATAATTGCAAGATTACAAATGCAACCATTTGTGCAATTGTAACAATTAGCAATATTTTCTAGCATTTGGAAAGGCCAAACTTACTAAATAGTTTCCATGCTATTGGGTATAGTCAACTAAATTTATAATTTGGTCTTACTGGACAGAGGGTTCAATTTGCAATCCATAGCAAAAAGATTCACCCAAAAATAATTTACAAAACATTTTTTATGGGTAAAATACTCCTAAAAAGGTTCTGCCTAAAACTTCTATTTTATAGAAGCTAAAGGGTGAAATAAGGCCTCAGCAGTGAAGCTCTCATTTTTTCTGAATCCAAGGACACCAATTTTGTATTTTTCTGAATTGTGGATCAAAAGTTATTGAATTTCTAAGTTAAACATATTTTCTGTCTTTTTTCTAAATTTAACAAACGCTCAGGCCTAGGTGGCGTGTTCCTATTGGTCCATACCGGTTCGGCCGGATCGATCAACGTGGGCCGTTGGATTCTAAGTGGAAACGAGCGATCCAGAATAGCCCGTACCGCTTCGGTTAGAAATCTAATCCTGGCCGCTGGCGACAGATCGGACAACGCTCAGCGCTTTGGCCACGGACTGGCGGTGCTGGCGACTGCGCGCGGCGGCGGCGCGTCAGGAGGGTGGTGCTCCGGTGGTCCTAGCAGGGTAGGGGTCCGTGGACTGTTGCCAGTGATCGCCGCGGTAGAGGTGGTCTCGGGGATGGTCGCGGTCGATGAAGGGGCGCTCGGATTCGCCAGGGATTCCTCGCCGGAGCTCGTCGGCGAACGGGGACGGCAGAAATGACTCAGATGAAGACCGTGGCGACGACCTGGGGAGGTACAAATCGAACTAAAATATTAAACGATGCGCCAGAGGACGGAGGAGCTAACAGGGCAGAAAAGAGGGCGCGGGATAGTGGATTCTCGCCGAAATCGTCGCCGGAGTCCGTCGGTGTCTGTGGCGGTCCGAGCTCGATTCCAAGCAGCCTAGGGACTCTCAGGTGGTGGGGTTTGAGGGGAAACGGAGAGGAGGGAGTGGTGGTTAAGAGGCAGGGATTGGAGTGGAAAATTAATCTCCACATCGTGTGAATTTACTCGAATCGGATCGAGTGGCAACGGCTGGGAGCGGGGCGGGATCCTCTATCGTTTGGTTGAAGACGGTGAGCTGGCGAGTGACGGGGCAGGTGGGGTCGGGCCGTCAGCGAGGGCGTGTGAGGAGGGGTCGGTGAGAAAGAACCAGAGAGGGAAAGGGGATAGCCGGGTGGGCTTAGTGGGCTGGGGGTGTGGGCCGAGCAGGCCAGATGCTGCTGCTATTTTTTTCTTTGCTTATTCTTTTTAGTTTTTCTTTTTCTTTTTATGTTTTCTTCAAAAGCTTTTGATTTAGTGAACCAATTTGAATCAAACAAATTTCTAAAAATTTGTAAAACTCAAATTAGGTTTTTAGGGCATTATATAACACATTTACTTTATATCTTAAATTTTTTTAATCAAATTTATTCACTTTGGCTTTAATAGCTAATATTGCATTTTCTTAATTCTATTTCCAAATAATTCATATCTTTTTATCCATGGCTCCAAATTGGATGAAACCAATTTCTATTGTCTTATTATTTTGTCCTTTATCTTTTTAGCTCTCATAGGAGTTCTCTTGTATAATTTAACTATGGAGTATATCCATAGTATTGTGTTGTTCTTAGTGTTAAGAAATAATTAGAGTTTTAGGGTTTGAGATAATTTTCACTTCTTTTAGGTTTTTAAAATACAACCAAGTCAAGATGCTCATGCATGCTTCATGACTTTGGATTTTAAAACATGCACACCACTTCACAACAAAAAATCATTTTGTTTGGCTTGGGTTTTGGGGGCATTATATTAAATGTTCCAAAAGTTTTTGTTCCTTCTAAATTTCAAAGAACTTGGTTCTTTATTTTGTTTAAAATTTTCACATTTCAAAATTTGGAAATTTTTGGGATGTGACACCACTGCTGCAAGTCACGAGTCACCAAGTCAATTCCTCATCACCGCCCAAACTCGAACCACCATTTCCAGTGCTCATATCTAGGTCTCCATAACATTCTCCGTCGGCACCATGGAACGAGAACATGCCCCATGATATTAACAACCAACAGAGTTTCGAAGCGCTCCCTCTGAACCCAAACGGTCAGAGTAAAACATGGGTGCGCACGACCGAATCCCACCCGATCCAGCAATTTCTCGGTATGAACGCACTATGGAGTTTGCTGGCAGAGTCTTCCGGAACACGACACAGAAACCAGATCAATGGAGACAAACATCAAGCATATCTTTGTCTTGGCTTGAGAGGAACCCTAGTACCGCATCTTTTATTGAAATCGAGCCAGTAGCCCCCACACCACCCACCAGCAACTAGCAGGATCTGCCGCTCGATGGCGAGACCACCCGGCCGACCCCTCCGATGGAGAAGGAGGTCACCACCACCATGTCAGGGACAGATGTCCCAAGTGTCCTCATGTCGCAGACATGGCCCGGGGAAACCTGAGCGAGCCGGCGTCGGGCGACGAACAGCAAATCCGGCACATCTAGGCCCATCTAGGCCGACATCAGGACCCGAACACCCGTCGCCGCTTGTTGCTTACCAATGTTCGTCGAGGTCCTCCGGCCGACGCTAGCCACGACACCACAGTCGACACCGGCTAGGTGCGGGCGCCGCCGCCAACACGAGATCGTGCCCCCACACCGAATCGTGGTCGAGGTAACCGCCACCGCCGCCACGCCACCAGGGCTTTGCCTGGCGACGCCCCGGACAGCGATGGTAGGCGGGGAGGCCGACGAAGGGGAGGTCGAGGAGGCCGCTCGGAAATTCTTAGTTCGTCAAAAACACTTTGTCCTTGATGCGACTACTCACACAGTCCTAAACTGAAGAATCAAAATCTGTCCTGCAAAGTTCACTGTGATCTAATGAAATTAAGTTCCAGGCATTTGTCGCACTCGCACATCTTTGCACCCTGTCATAGTTGCTTTGCTGTTGCTCAGTTCCTCCACCTCCCAGGGAACGAACACCAGCGATGAGCATATATGGTGGACATTATTTAGTGAATTGCGCAAGAATGCACTGCACACAACATTATACATATATAAGTCAAGTGCAGGTACTGAAAAAGAATATGTCGCCGCATCTCACAAAAGACGTCCTTCGCAAAAGAGGTACTCTACTACTTTTGAGTGTTTTAAAGAAGAAAAACACTAAGGAAGTTTTTGTTCCCATATGCATTCTGTGTATCTGGAAACCCACTTTGGCATCTCATAGCACTATATCACTGTACAATCCGCTCTTGATGCATCAAAAGCACTTACTACCTCCGATCCAAATTAATGTTCTTAGATTTGTCTATATTCGGATATATCTAGCACTAAAACATGACTTGATACATCCGAACCTAGACAAAAGTGAGAACAATAATTTGGATCGGAGTGATACAAGAATTGCTGAAATATAGTTAGAGAAGTGAACTATATCGAACCAAATGTACCATTGCTGCAGCGCGTATAGAACCGTACTGCAATTCAAGAAATAGCAGCTAAATAACATGGAAATGAAATGCTACAGCCCGCAAGTGAATTGACTCAATGCTTCCAGCTTGTACACGGGCACTCTGAAGAAGTTTGGATTACTTGTTGATCTCCTAAAGAAGATTACACTACTACCTCCGGTCCATATTATTGTTCTCAATTTTGTCTAGATTCAGACGCATATAGTCTAAATATTTAACTAGATACACTCGAATCTAGACAAAGTTGATAACGTTAATATGGACCGGAGGGAGTAGTAAAATCCGCCCCATTTAAATAAAATTTCAGGAAGTGAGCTGGGGTAGTGGATGCACAAACCTCCCACCCGGTTTCATGCCATCAGGTTGGGTTCCTATTTATACTATCCAGGTTTCCTTTACACTTTTGTATAAGAAAATCAACAGCGCCACCTAGAAAATGAACACCAACACAGTTAGGAGGAAAAAGTTCCAAACTACCACATAGACCCGATCAAACTACCACATAGAAAATGAACTCCATGCTTATTTAGCAAACAAAAACTGGTTTGGAATGTTGAACCGTAAAGGATTAGGCATCATAGGTTTCAATCAACCATCCTAAGCATCAAGAAGCAAAAACAAAAAAAACAAAACTCAATGCTTCAAATTCAGTAAGATGCCATCTAGACTTTGCAAATCCTTGTAAACTTGGTCATTTGCGCATCTTTGCGCCTTCTTCTTAATACAAAGACATGCTTCCAGGCACGTTCAGGAAAAAAATCAGTAAGATGAAATCAAGTAGAGCTGCTCTTCTAATTATTTTTCTACCATCTTTCAGATCAGATCTCCTCTACGTACACAGCAAAACCAAAAGTTCAAAATTACCTACATACAAGTCTTCAAATCATCTTAATACATCATCCACTCTTCCAAACAAAAGTTCATTTCAAACTCGGATATTAATTGTCAACATATGTCAATCTGTTACCCAGAATGAACCTTCACATCCATCACTCAACCTCTCACAGTTGAACTTGGGAAGCATTTTCCCTGCACAAGAAGCAGCACAAGTGTCTGCAAGCCCAGGAATACACTCATCGACGGTCAAGATACTTCTCTACAAATTTCTTGTGGTTGAGCAAAACACGCCGATCAACCGCTTCTCCAAGCTGTACATCAGAATGGCCGGCCTGTGCGCGATGCATGAACACTCAAGTCCGAACTCCATCCGTAGGAATTCCACCCTGTGAGCCAGCATGGCCTCTGACAGATTAAGTATGCTTGGCAACTTGCACACAGCTATCTTGGCCTCACGGTATCCAAGAGCCCTCTCCATTGACTCCATTTTGCCACTAATCTTCTCAGGAGTGAAGTTGCAGATGGCAATCAAGGCTGTCTTGAATATCACAGAGGAACGCCTCACGCCTAGCTCTTCAGTGCGTGCCACCATTTCCTTCAGATGCTCTAAATTGTTTGTGAGCAGTTTGCCAGTGCACTTATAGAGTTTGGCAATATCACAAGCACTTAGGCCGCACTGCTGCAGAAACGCCAGGTTGGGCATGACCACATTCTCAATGTTATTTTCGAGGAGGTAGAAGTTGCTTTTGAGTGCGGCTTCCACCTTGTCGTAGGAGCCCAGCAAGGAGATGTAGAACTCGAGGCGGGCGATCCGGTAGGGGCTGTGAAAGATCCCCGGGACGATGCTAATGAGGCGGGAGATCTGGGGAGGGGAGAGGCCCATGTCCCGGAGCTGCGCGACACGGGGAGTTACGATTGTGTCCACGCTATAGCAGAGTAAACGCGAGTCCATGGCAATCGCCGCGGCGACGTGGGATTCGGCGAGGCCAGCGTCGGCGAGGAATGCGCGGACGGCGTCGGGGTTGGCGGGTGATTTGAGGTGGTGGAGGTGTTTGGAGGCCCTGCGCGCTTGCGCTGGCTCAAGGCCGCAGGAGGCGACGAGGTAGTCCTCGACAACGAACTGTGCGGGGGGTGCGGCGGCGGTGGAGAGGTGGATCCGGTGGAGGGGAGAGGCAGGGGCATGGGAGGCGGCGCGGAGGGCGCAGATGAGGTGGTTTTGGAGGCGGAGCATCGCGGCGGCGCTCTCGGTTCTGGAGCTGTCCTATCGAGTCGAGATAACTGCACCAGCGGTCCTGATTCTTTTCAGGATTGCACCGTCTCGATCCTAAATCTTTCGCAAGTATTTAACCCGAGGTTTTATTTTGTCCTGACCGGTTTGACCTATTTATGTTATGTGACGTTTTGACCATTGCCAAGTTGATAGTATGGGCTCTATAAAAGTATTAGCTAGACATATAAATTTTTAAAAAGGCCTGGTCCTATTTGTGCTTAATGATGGACCCGCATTTCCTCGCCCAGAACGCCGGGGACGTGCTGCTCGCGTCCTACGCGCGCGCTGCGCGGGCCCTTGAGCCTAGTGCGTGCTATGGGTGCGCAGAGCGTGGCTCGCTTTTGCTAGGTGACACGCAATCGATTTTCTGGGGACGGGGCGGTTGGGCAGCTGGGATGCACGGCGGCCGGCAACATGAACGTGGCGGCGAGCGACAAGATCAGTATCTGATCCGCATATTATTTCATCGCAAAGTAGTCGATATGTTGGGTTCAAAACTCTAGAGATATTTCGGATCAAGCAGGAGCTAGCTAGCTGGTTCACGTGCCAGACTCTAGAATTGATCAAAGCTTGTAGCTAGCTATTGCACGCCAGTAGTTCGATGTGTTGCGTCCAAAACTCTAGAGATACGTGTTATCGATAACGTGTGTGCGGCTCGTCTTTACGGCGGTGGTGGGCGCCGCCATGTTTTTATTCATGTGGAGGCGGCGCATGTTCGTGGAGCTCAAGGAGGATTGGACACAAAGAGCAACACCTACCGCCAACACCCATCAGACGCACCCCGACAATGGCCAACGGGATCCATTCTCGCGAAAAGTTAAAGGAATTCAATGCCGACGCCAACCTTCTTACTTCCCACGCCCGCTCGTGCAACGCCTTCCTTGTCCGCCTCCTGTGCCAGTAGAGTATGCATGCAGAGGAAGGAGGAGATGCGGCCGGAGGCGGTGGGCACACTGCAGGAGACGGGGGAGGGAGACATGAAGCTCAGATGGTCGGCAATGGGTCTTGGCTTAGGGGTCGTCGGGCTATGGGGGATGGGCGGAGAAGGTCAAGCGGGCCAGGAGGAGGAACCATACCGACTGAATGTATTACTCGACAACCTCCTCCTCCTTTTTTTGTTTGGAAAAAATGTAAAGTAGGAGCACAATTTGGACGAAATACAAATTAGGGGTTTTTCGTAAATATACATGTCTGGCATGTACCTCTCCCAAGGCCTACTATCGATGTGGCAATGTTCAAAGCGCCACATAGACAGGTCAAAACGGCCAGAGAAAAATAAGACCTCGCGTAAATTACTTATGAAAGATTTAGGACATATACATGCAACTTTAAAGATTTAGGACCAAAGTGAAGGTACATTGAAAAAATTAGGACCGCTGGTGTGGTTATCTCTATCGAGTTCAGGAGGGCTCGCTGGTTGCATGTCTCCGTGTAGCCCGTTTTCTAAAAAATGGAAAAATTCATTTTTCACTTACCGAAATCCCGAGCTAAAACTCGTCGGATGGATGGTTGGAAATGGCCGAATTCCCACTCACGCTCCCAAGTGACGTTCCCAGGTTGACGATTTTTCGACAAAATTGGCAATATTTCATCACAACTCGGCTCAAATTCACACAAATTTGGCGACATTTCACACAAGACGGTGACGACGCACCCACGCCAGCCAAGCCCGTGCCGAGCTCTATCGTCCAGCCCGCGCGTCGCCGCTCAGCTGGCTAGTTCGCCGCGCCGCCTGTCTGCCGCTCTGCTCGGTAGCCACGCCCTGCCAGCGTGGCGTCGACCATGCTGCGCCGGCCACCGGTAGGGGATGAGGAAGGAGAGGGCCTCCGACCACCGACGGGGAAGGTGGGCGGTGGACTACGTCTGTGGTGGATGCGTGGGGGGCGGGAGAGAAAAGGTAGGCGGTGGGCACGACAGAGAGAAGGTGAAGAAAATATGCCGGGAGTCAATAATAAAGTAGCTATTATCTTATTCCATATTTATGATAAATGTTTATTTTTCATGCTATAATTAAGTTAATTGGAAACGTTAATATATGTGTGTTTAATAAACAAATAAGAGTTTCTAGTTATGCCTCTCATTTATAGTAGCTCGTTGATTAATAGATGATCATGAACATTAGATGTTATTAATAACAGGGTCACAATATTAGTGGAATGATATGATGAACATTCACCCAAAGTATATCAATATGATAAAAGTCATTATATTTACATTGCTATAATATATCATGCAAAGTAATCTTAATCCTTAGACCATGAGATCATGTTAAGCTAACACCAGAAGAGTATTTTGATAACATAAAACGTCACACCGTAATAGGTGTAACATCCCAAACTTTAATCCAAGTGATCAAGATCAAATTTACCCAATTTAGGGTTAACAAAAACTTTTCCATTTAAAAATCTTTAAGTATTCATATGTGCGTGCATTTAAATAGGAGTTGTTTTGAATTGCCAGGATTGAGTGATCTATTGGTTGTCAAATGACTCTAAGGTGAATTACACATCATCTAGATCATCCCCAAGCAAATTTCAAAGAAAAAGAAATCAAAAAGAATTAAATAAAGAAATTGTCACTTTTGCTATTTTAATCACCTAGCCTACTTTAGCTATTCCTAGCGCTCAAATGCCAACAGAGACAATTGTGGATGTTTGCACCCCTTGCTAGTACAAGTAGTGATGTACCAAGGCCCACTTTGTGATCTCCTAAAAACATTCAAACTCTAATTTTAAATGACATTTGAAAATTGAATCTAGTTCATATGTATAGATCCCACTTTTTAAAAAACCACTCAAATGAACTCCATTTTAAAATCCCAAGCAAAACTAGATGCTTATGCATGAGAGGAATCACTCCACCAAAAATCTTTCAAAAATTCAAAAGTTTCTCTCATGCAGCCATTTGATTGAACAGTTGGCAGGCAGACAAAAAGTGGCCTAACTATTACTGTTTTGGAGCAAATCTTGTCGAGCCATTTGATGCACATTGATCACCTTGGTCTCCCCCAGGACCAACCAGACCAAAACCACCCCTATCCCTAGCCCCTGGCGTCAGTGCAACGCAGCCCCGACGCCATGCTCGCCGGCCAAGCGTGCACAAGCCACAGGCGACCACCAGCCCCTCTCCACCGCTCGAGGGAGTGAGGCGTGACCTCACTGCCGCCCACGGTCCACCCCACGGCCCATGCTAGCCACTGGACCACCTCAGCGTCACGTCGCCCTTTCTCTCTGCATGCAGCCAGAGCGCGCCAGAGCGCGATCGCCGCCAACATGCCACATACCACGCCTCGACACCAAATCGCGCACGCCACTCTGCCTTGAACCCAGCAACCCGCCAAACACTGCCGTGCACCGCCGTGCAACCCACAGTCGCCATGATCACCGTCGAGCACCGCCTCTGTCTCCTAGAGCACGTGAAGCTCCCGACCATTAGGCACCGCCCCTAGCCGCGCCATTAAGCTCTAGACGACCGCCAGTAGACCGCCCACTGTCCGCTACCTCGCCCACGCCGGTAGCCCTTTGTATTGCCGTCACCGACGAGCTCCGTCCACTCCCGTTGGTCCACTCGTCGAGCCTATATAAGGAGGCCACCCCCAGCCTCATTCTGCACACCATCTCACTCCCCTCTCTCCACTGACCATTTCCCCTCTCTTGCCAGAGCCGCTCGAGCAGCACATCGCTGGAATTCCGCCGGAGGTAGCTGCTGCAGAGGAGGAAACGTGGTCGTCGATTTCGTCCACCTAAGCCCCTGCCGTGACCTCGCCTGAGCCCGCCGTCGCCGTCCAGTTCGTTTGTCCGCCTTGACACACTAGCTGGAGCCCTGGTACGTCCCCAGTAGACCCCCACCGACCGCGTAGGGTTCTGTCTCGCCGGCGACGAGTCCGTCGTCGACGATGACCGTGGACCGTTGATCTATGTTCTAATCGTAGCGCCCAGATCGCCCCGTACCGCTTCGGGTTTTAAGTGTTGCTGACATGCGGGACCAGCCTGTCAGTCATCCTCTACGCTGTTGAGCGTCACTGGGCTGGCCCAATTAATTTCCCGCGTTGGCCCTAGAATTCAAATTAGGATTTTTCTATTTAGACTTAGAATCAATTCTGTCTCTTAGTTCAAAAATCAATTCAGAGAGTTTTACAAATCCAAATTGAGTGATTCCAATTTTGTTGGAAAGGTAATGAAAATCTCTATCCAAGCCCATTGGATTTAAATAATTTTGAGTTAGGGATCTCGCCTAGCAAAAATAACAAGACAGAAGCATTTGCACATTCAAACATTTTTATAAAATCAACCATAGTAGCTTTTGAGTTGATTCCAACTCTCAAAAATCACGTTTAACCATACCTATCTGAATATGTAATAATATTAAGGTTTACATTCAGTGACTTTGGACTAGTATCAAAATAATGCTATATAGGCATTTCTAGTCACTTTAAATCATTCATAATTAAACTTGAACTTATTAAAATGTGATCCAACCCTTAAATCACATTCCCATATGTTAGAATATGTGGTGATGACATGTGTCCACATGATCCCATATTTTAATTGCAAAATATTAAATCTTAGTTATTTTTAATGAGTAGAAATTACTTTTCTCAAATAAAAAGAATGAAGCTAGTTAATTAAACCGTGTGATGCTTGTGATGATAATAGATCATAAAATGTGTGCCTTAGTGTGCTAAGTAGAATAGTTAAGTATTGTTTGGTGATTGTGTATTCCGTATGTATTTATAGAAGATAGTACCGACCAAGCTTTCGTGGAGGAGGAGTTCTACCAAGAGGAGGAGGAAGAAAACTTCAACCACTACACCAACCAAGGTAAGCTATTGTTAGCAAGCTAGAATTAAGCTAGATAACCTAAGCAAGATGCATTAGGCATGCTTTGGTTATACCACTTTGACTATTACCTATCCCAAGTTTTATTTCCAAGCTTTACTTTCTTTACTTTATTAAAGTCCTTTACTTGTTTAAAGGTAGCATAAATAGTATAAAACTTGACCTATCTAGTTAGATTTAGATGTCATTATATGGCATGAGATTGAGATTAGCACCCCATATTAGTGAAACACTCTTAACTTAGTAGTTTAGAGCTAAACCAAAACTTGATTCACTTTAGATGGGAATGCTTGGTGAAAAATGACTTGTGAAAACCTTGGAATGATGAGTCATTCTATTGAGATGTTTTGACATGTGTTGAGAAACACAAATCATTTATGATGATGAAAATGTTGAGGCATGAGCCTTAGCCCTTTTACAAAATTGATGGTTGGGTTCGGATGCGATACCATTCCAATTTTACCGTACAACGACAATACCTGAATTGGGTAAGGCTTAACCGGAAGTTTATATGCATTAGTATTAGTTCCCCCGCGGGAGAGGTTTGAGCTGAGGCTATCTCTCAATGTTGTCCACCTATGTAGTGCCCAAGATGACAGATGGTCATGGTTGGGAGGCCATACTCATAGGAGAGGTGCTTATACTAGGGTGTGTAAAGGAAAGGTTATGTTTGATTATCTGCATACTAAGTATGATGATTCAGGGTTATCCCTGATAGATGTATCGAATCTTGTGGTGAAAGTGTACCACCTCTGCAGAGTGTCAAACTATTCGAATAGCCGTGTTCGCGGTTATGGACAGCCGGAGTGGCCATACTGTTCCGTTGTCAGATGTTTTCAAAACAACTTATGAAATGAATTGTGACATGACTTGACCACAACAGAGTTGTGACTATGACAATTAAGTTCCCACTAAGGTGATTTCAAACTTTATTTTATCTTTCTTTGTTTCTGAACTCAGCTTAGGTTTCAAACTTAAGTTTACAAATGAACTTAGTTTTAGCATTCCTACTAGAACTACCTTACTTGTTAGTGATAGTTTGCGAGTACTTAAAGAGTACTCATGGCTTTTGTCCCTAGCTATTCCCGTGGTCAGGCTATGAAGGAGACTACCAAGATGAAGAACAGCAGGACGGCTATGATAACTAGGACTATCTTCCATCGTCAGCATTGCCTGTGACTCTAAAGATGGACCCCACCGCTACGCTTATTATTTATTCCGCTGGTTGTTGTATTAAGACAGGATCATGTAAGACCTTATTATGGTTTGTAATGGATGATGTACTGTGATATCCAATCTGTTATGTCTCGCAAAAATGGTAATCCTAGGATTGCGATGTATGGCATAACAGGCATCTGGGATTAAAAATCCGGGTGTTGACAAGTTGGTATCAGAGCCATCCTGACCATAGGAGACCCTAGTTAGAATGGACGTCCGAACAAAAAATTAGCTTCAAAAACCAAAGTGAGTATATATGAAAACTATTTCCTCTCTTACCCTTGGAAATTCTTTCTCTCAAAAAAATTCATGTTCCTCCAAATTCTTACATTACTACATAAATTTTTGACACACTTGATCACTTCACTAACTTTCTCATCCTCAATTCTTATAGATGGAAACTTAGTTCAGCAAGTTCTAACAGTTGGGCAACGGAGGCCAGCTGATCTTCGAGAGGGATCTTGATGCACTATCGGAGTACTTGGGATTCCCACATCCGGAAATCCTTGGAGCTCAACTTCCTGGACCCCTAGGAGGAGATTCACAATGTCTAGTCACCGCTGATCTTTGAGGCAAGATAGAAGCACCAACGTCTGGGAGGATTGATACATTGCAAATATATATATATAATTTTTGATGTTTCATGCTTGGTTTTATCTACTTTCTTATGTTTTGTCCACACTTTGGAGTAAATTTCATATGTTTTCTTAGACTAACCTATTAACAAGAGCCACAGTGCCAGTTGCCTGTTTTCTGCTGTTTTTGGTTCCAGAAAGTCAGAAAATGAATATTCTCGGAATTGGACCAAACAAAAGCCAAAGTTAATATTTTACCGGAAGACTCACGGAGCCAGAAGACGAGACGGAGAGGGGCCACAGGGTGGCCGCACCATGTGGTGGCGTGGGCTAGCCCTGGCCGTGCCACCAGGTGGTGTGGGCCCCCTGGCCGCCCACCGATCTTGCCTCTTCGCCTATAAGATGCCTCCAGATACCAAAACCCTAAATCGTCAAGCCTCCAGCCACGAGAAGTTCCACATCGCCGCCACCACCGAAGGGTAGATTCGGGGGACAGAAAGTCTCTGTTCTGGCACCCTGCCAGGACGGGGAAGTGCCCCCGGAGCCATCTCCATCGATCTCCACCGCCATCTCCATCACCATTGCTGATTCCCATGATGAGGAGGGAGTAGTTCTTCCTCGAGGCTAAGGGTTCTACCGGTAGCTATGTGTTCATCTCTCTCTCTATGCATGATCTTATTGAGATCATGAGCTTGTAATCTATAGATCTACCTTGCTACTCAAGTGCTTTATTAGACCTCTGCTCTCCCCATGTGTGTGAAAGTGACAGCGTGCACACCATGGTGGCACTTAGGCTAGAGATTACAAATACTTGTTATGAGTTATATTTGGAGTTGGATGTATTTATGAAATTGTGGTGTTTATTGGAACTATCTAGTACTCAAGGTGACAGTGTGGGGTTTTCTAGATGAGAAAGGCTTACTTAGAGGTGTGATGTTATAGCTCTACCATCGATTAGAGTGTTCAACTGGAGAGTAGTTAAGAGTAGTATCATAAAGAGAAGATATTTATATGAGCGTGTTCACTAGTGAAAGTAAGATCCCTAGGCCCTATTTCTAAGCATTGATACACCATTTGCAATTAGATCTGTTACATGTTTGCTTGCTTCCATCTTTATTTTAGTTTGCCTTTAGTCTCTTCCACGCCAACAAGCTATTTTCTGGCACCGTTGTCTTTTATCCATACCACTTGTATTTTACCATCTCTTCGCCGAACTAGTGCACCTATACACCTGAAAAGTGTATTGGGTGTGTTGGGGACACAAGAGACTTCTTGTATCTTGATTGCAGGGTTGCTTGAGAGGGAATACCTTTGACCACTTCCTTCCTGAGTTTGATAAACCTTGGGTGATCCACTTAAGGGAAAACTTGCTGCTGTTCTACAAACCTCTGCACTTGGAGGCCCAACAACTGTCTACAAGAATAGAAGTGCGTAGACATCAAGCTATTTTCTGGCGCCATTGCCGGGGAGGTAAGGTAAAAGGTATTCACACCAGAGGATTAAAGAAGAAGAATCTCCCACAGCAAACGCCTATTTTCTGGCGCCGTTGCCGGGGAGGTAAGGTAAATGGTACTCACATCCTCCGGTGTGAGTGCTCGAAGTTATTTCCTTTAGATTCTGCAATTTTGTCTTTTTGTTTCTTGTTTTCACTAGTTAGGCTTAATGGAAAACAACAACAAAAATAGAGAGCTTTATAGTATTTATCTTGAGTTAGGACATGAAGTGTTTGAAGAGAAAATTAAGAAACCTATGGAACTTTATTTGCGTGCTAATAGCAATGTTATTATTATGAATTCTTTGAACACCATTATTGCTAATGCTATGGAAAAGTCTAAGCTTGGGGAAGCTGGTTTTGATGAGCATGATATTTTTAGTCCCCCAAGCACGGAGGAGAAAATTTACTTTGATGATACTATGCCTCCAATATATGATGACTACAATGATGAATATGATATTTTCAGTCCACCTATTATTGAGGAGAAAATTAATTATGATTACGATATGCCTCCTATATTTGATGATTATGGTGATGAGAATAATAATGATAGCTATTTTGTTGAATTTTCTCCCACTACAATTAATAAGAATGATTATGCTTATGTGGAGAGTAATAATTATTATATGCATGTGGCTCATGATAAGAATGTCTTATGTGATAGTTATATCATTAATTTTATTCATGTTGCTACTGAAAGTTATTATGAGAGAGGTAAACATGGTTTTATGCATCTCGATAATATTAAGTTTCCCCTCTTTATGTTGAAAGTCTTGAAGTTGCACTTGTTTTGCTTTACTATGCTTGTTGTATTGTGCTTTCATGACTCGTTTCTTTACAAGATTCCTATGCATAGGAAGTGGGTTAGACTTAAATGTTCTTTGAATTTGCTTCTTGATGCTCTTTTACTTCAATTCATATTTTTTATGTGAGCATCTTCTCAAACTATCAAGCCTAACTTAAAGGCATTAAAGAAAAGTACTTATTAGAAGATAACCCAAAAGTTTTAGATGAGTCTTGGAAGTTATTACTTCAGTAATAACTGCTCCTTATCCTTTTTATTTGCTTTCTGTGCCAAGAGTAACCTCTAATGAGAGAGAAGTAATGATTGAGAAAGTTGGTGTCCCGAAACAGATTTCTGTGCTTCACCGTAAAAATTCGTGTAAAAGTTCTGTATGTCCTTTTGAGGCGTGAATTTTTGTGCTTCTGCCCCAGGTTGTTATCTAACTTTCGTTAGTTCAAGACTTTTTAATTTGAGCAACATAAGGTCTTTAAAAAAATTCGTATTTACCTGCTGGTCTGTTTTGATAGATTTCTACCATTATTTGCATTTGCTTCTTGTTGGTTCCTTTTAAAGTTCTTTTGGGGAATTGAGCTTTTTGAGGGAAGTGCTACAGTAGTTAGTGTTCTAATGGAAGTTTATTTGGTGTTAGAACTGAACCTTAAGACCTTTTATCTTGAGTGCACTAATGTTGCTAATAAAAATTGTGTGAAATTTTGTATGAAGGAAAAAATTTAGGTGTATGGAAAGAATGAGTAATGAGATGAAGGATGGACTAAAGCTCAAGTTTAGGGATGCCACGCGTGTCACCCCAAGAAATATCCAAGAAGTACAAGCGTCAAATCTTAGGGATGCCCAAGGCATCCCCCACTTCATCAATAAAAATCCCAGGTTTCTTCCAAACACTTCATTTTTATTGTTTCATGCACAGTTGTGTTGTTCTTGGAGCGTCTTCTTTTTCGTTTTCGTTTTGGTTTTCATTGCTTTGTTTGCTTAGTTTTCTGAATAAAATTGGTTGGACCCCCTCTTTTATGCATTGGTTTTCAAATAGTTTGGTTTGGATTGGAAAAGAGTAGGAAAGTTCATGCTTAAGTGGTAAAGAGAGCTTGTTTTTGACTGTGGCCTATGCTTTGTCATGCCATGCTTGATATTGTTTTGGCTTTATGCTTAGTATTCTTTGCTGTTGCATGACTTGTTATAAACAATTGAGATTGCTTAATGTGCCTTGGATGAATCATGCGTTGTTTTAGCATATTAAAGCATAGTATAGTGGTATTCTCCTTTGATGCTTTATTTGGGTTGACTTGGCGCATGTTTACACCATGTTATGACTATCGCAAGTCACCATAGCCTTTATGATCCTTTAGTTTTCAACTTGTAGTATCACTTTATGCTTTAATCAATGATGTTTTGTCGCTCTGCATGATTATGGCCATTATTGCTCCCTTAGTTTGTCGCTCCTAGTCTTTTGCTAGCCTCCACAACCAAGTATGAGTTTCACTCATGCATCCAACTCCCTAAAACCAAGTTATTCCAAAGAGTCCACCATACCTACCTACTAGCTTATGCTATTCCAAGTATATTCATGCTTTTGTTTACCTTCCAAATTAAACTTGTTATGAGAAAACTAGTGATTAAAGCTCTCACGAACTTGATGGCACACTCTACTTTTCTTGCCCTTAATATACTTGAACCATTGTGTCGTCTATGTTGTATATGCTTGCACTTATTTGTTGGGAATTAGCAGAATCATGCTGTCATGGGGAACGCTTTCAACATTGCACTTGGTACTTGTACCTAGTTGATATCATGCTCTTTTGTATATGGATGTTGTCGGTGTGAAATGAAAGGGGAGCTTGTAAGTCCATGGATTTATGTATATGTGTTAGAGAAACACCTGGGCCGCTGGTCTAATCCATGCTGACATGGTGGAAACCTGCAGCGTAACCATAATGAGCTGTCTATGAAGCATTCTTCTTATAAAAAAAGAGTCCTATATTGAGAAAAAAAGAGAAAAGAGAAAAAAGTGATTATGAAAAGAGGAAAGAGAGAAAAAAGCACCATATTCCCATGGTAAATAAGAAGATTGCTGAGATGCTCGTTGTCTGCTTGCCTTGTCATTTTGATATGGGGATTCTTCTGTATCATCGGGCAAGGGGTACCCCGTTGGCGGTTCTCTATGATACACATATACTTACAATGACAAGAACTTACCGGTGACTAAACTTGTAGCATCCCATCTGTATAACATCTGTAATGCTACATGGTCTAATAATAAATGCTACTTCCTACATATAATTGTTGCATCATAATTATATCATGCTCATGTCATCATTCCACCTTGCATTTGAGCATCATATAAAACCCTTTTCTTTTGGATCTTGTCTCATATGCATTTATAAATTGTATTTGGTTCTTGATAAATGCTTGATGCCCAAGTGGAGTTGGGGGCATATCTTTTATTTAACCCCACCACCTTTCTTTGTCACCACCCCATAATTCTACCATCCAACCATATGTGAGCTTTGCATTTTATTTGAGTTTACCTCTAGCTCATGTGGGTTGGGATGGATTTACTTCTAATTCCACATGCTCCCATATATGCCTCATGATGTTTTCACATTGTTGATATGTGGTGAGCAACATGGCCACCTTTGCATGCATGTGGTTAATTTCACTTGCTCTATCTTCCATATGGTTTGTTTTGGGAATAATTGAGCATTGTTAAAATATAATTGTGGCCAAATGATCTTCTAGTGGGACATACACACTAGCATGGCCTATTATATTCAATTATGCTTAAACCCACCCTTACCCTATTTTATCAAGCTTGTAGCTTATGTTGTGGTCTTTATTCAAGTATGGTTGTGCATGGGTGTAATAGATGCCCATATGTATATGTAGTTGTTTTCACAACTAATGAATGTGGCAATTATTCTTCATGCATGGCCCATGCAAGGCCTCTCTCTTGTCTTCTATTTTGGTTTCTTTTGGAATATTTTGGGTGGAGTTTGTTTGAACTCAATTGAAACAAATGAACCAAATAAATGCTTATTCATTCTCTTGTATTCCACCTTGCAACTCTTTTGGTGGTTTTCTCTTTGTCAAGCATACATGGGATGTATACTTTGTTTTCACAAAATAACATCATGTGCATGAGACATGGAAGATCATTATTCTCCTACCTCTCTCTCTCTCTTGTGGTCCTTTTGGTTTCTCCCTTTGTCTTAATTTAAACTTCTTTGGTGTTCCTTAGCTACTCTAACACCTTAGCTCATCCATCTAGTTGGTTTTACCTCTTTCTTTTTCTAAGCTACACCTAGCTATTTTTTCTCTCTCTCTACACCTAACTAAAACCCCAACTCTCACCCCTTTTTCCTTCCTAGACTCGTCTAAGCCTCATCTACCCTTTTGCTAACCTAGACCAGCACCACCTAGTCCGGCTCCCCCTTGCAAACTGGGTTCGACCCCCCCTCTCCTTGCTAGACACCGAGCCGAGACAACCATGCTGCACCCCCTGCCGGTCTAACCCTAGCTGAGCCCCTCCCCTCTCTGTTCCCTCTCCCGCTGCCAAGCTAAGCCCCACCGAGCCCTGCGTCGCCACTCTGGCCCAGCTGCAGACTTTAGGAACCTCCCGAGCTGGTCTACCACGTGAGAGAGGGAGGAGAAAGGTGCACGCCACCTTTTCCCCACCGAGACCCATGTTCCCTCCCTCTTCCCTCATTCTTATCTACCCCCTCCTTTGCCTTGCAGCCTGAGATCTCCCCAGGGCTCTGCCCATCGCCGCCCTCACCGCCAAGATCACCACCTGCCGCTACCTCTCTCTCTTCCATCTCCGATCGGCCACCGTCGGTAGCAGCTCGCCACCGTAGCTAGGAGTCGGGCGTGGAGTTGAGGTGCCGAGGAAGACCTAGGCGAGCCCCTGCATCACCCAGTACACGGCGACGGGAGGAGGAGGCCTGGTCCGTTCTGCACGCCGACGTGGCCGACGCAAATCCCTAGGCACCGGGCGCCAGCGTCCCCGCCGATCCCCTGCGCTTCGGTCTGATCCGTCACCACTAACACCCCCGTGGTGAGCCCCTACGCCTCCCAGACATCTTCCTCCTGTCTAACTCTTCCTGTACACGCCGCGCACTCCGACGAGCACTCTCTGTGCACCGCACTCATGTTCGTTTTTCGACGTTGCGCAGCTGGAAACTCACCTGTCCGCGCCGTTGTTTCCCATCACCAACCTCCGCCCACCGTAGCGGTAGCAGCCGCCTGCGCACGCGCCGCGTCGCGGGATCGATCCCCCGTCGCACCCTGTTTTCCCCGCGCCGTCAGTTTCGTCAGAAACGGAGAAGAGGAATAGGGTCACTTTTCCTTTTTGTACTTGGCCCCTTGTTTTATTTAAGTTCTCAACCCGCAGTCCTTTCCAGGCCCACCGGTCAGCCGCTGTTGCACTTTTATAAAAAGGTACCCAGGTTTGTTGGTTCCTCAACCCGCAGTCCCTGTCTCGGCCACGTGGTTGCGCCCTGTTCGCGCGCCCGTGCGTGGCCCCGCATATACGTCGGTCCCACCTGTCTGTCAGCCCGGCTAGACGACCCCGCGGTGAGAAAAGCTCTGCCGCGCGTCGTTTTCTGCCAGCTCAGTGCGGCCCCACCCGTCAGCGGCTGTGGCTAGTTTTTCCTAAGTATAAAAAGTTTCTGTGAGCCTTTTCCAAATAAAAATAATTCTAGAAAATGCAATTATATTTTTAATATCTAGAAATTAATATCTTTTAATTAATAAATCCAAATAATACTGATGATATATGTTTTTGAATCAGAAAAATGTGAGGAATTCAAATATGCCATTCAAAATAATGTTTGACTATTTTAATTTTTCGAAAATGTTTAATTGCAATAAAAATGCCTTTTCTTAATTAATTAATAACTTTAACTCTATAACTCCAAATTTGACAAATAATATTTCTAAATCGATCAGCGCGACGAGCCCGTTCTGTTTATGCATTCCATATTCTGAATTGCAGCATGCATCATATCAATATTAAAAATCAGAAATGTTTATGGTAATAAAATTTGACCAAATAATTAATAAAATGAGTTATTCTTGTCTCCACACCTCGCCTTGCCATGCTACATTATTGCCATGTAAATTGTGCATCATTCATCATGGCATGCTTGTTTGCTTGTCGCATTCTATTCATATGTTTGTGCACTTTATTTATGTTGGCCCTTGTTTGTTTGGTTCTTCTTTCGAATAGACGCTGAGCAGGGAAATTATCAGGAATTCTAGGAGTACTACCCAGATCCACCTCTCGCTTCAACTGAGTTGCCAGGCAAGCACTACCACATGCTTGCATACATATAATACCTATTGCTTCTATCTTATTCTTGCATCATTGAGTCACGAATGCATTAAATTGAATCCCAAGTACTGCATAGCCTTTACTTTCAACCCCACCGAGCTTGTTCCTCCATCCCATGAGCCATTGCTACAGGAGTTGTTTGAGCCATGCGACTCGTAGAAAAGCATGTGTAGGGTATGTGAGAGTCTGATGGATAACGAGGTACCTAACCAACTTAACCTGAGTAGTAATGGGATAACTAATGAAAGAGGCACCGGTGGGCAATATCCATCTTTTGGTTTTTATGCTCACTTGTGTCCCGTAGGACCCCGAGTACTTGATACCTGTTCCTTGAATATTCGCACTATCCACATACGGGAGACTCTATGAATCCCCCTTTGCCAGAGCTTGATTTGTACTTTATTTCTTGGGGCCACAAAGTAGTTTAGGGCTTTATTACTATCCTGTACTTATGCCATGCTTTACCGCTTTATTTTACGATTGTGCGTGGAGCACCTGTACTGTTTAGGGATCGCGGCATGATTTTGCGGTATCGACAAGCCCAGTCACACTTTCGGGTTCCCAATCATTTCCAGCCGTTCTCGCAAACCCTGGGTCCGTCTCGGAGCCGGCCAACTTCGTTGTGGGTAGCTTATTGGGGTGGCCCCCTAAAATGAATTATGAATCCTGTGATTGCTTTGTCATGAAAGCCTCGTTGGGTTTTGATTTGGTTTTCCGAGGTCAATCGTGTGTGTGTTGCTATTTGTGCACCCCTGCAGGGTAAACCTTTCTGAAAGCCGTGTCCGCGGTTATGGACGACTTGGAGCACAGTTTCTCGATCATAGACACGTATAACTAAAGTACCGTCCTTAATTTGACTAAATATCTGACTAGTAAATAGTGCAATATTCATGGAATGAGTAATAAAACTGCCAACGGATGGATTGTTCGTCCGCTTTCTCGTTGGTAAGCGAGAAGGAGGATGGATCTGTTACTTTATACTGTTATAACTGTTGTTTCTAATTAACGGACATCCGCCTATCATTGGTTAGGCGGAGGGTTAGCGTGTATCTATAGACTTGTTAGTTATTATCTTTTGCTGCAATTGTGTCACCCCAGGTTATATCCCCTTTAGAGGCATAAAGACTTGCTGAGTACCCCTAGGGTCTCACACGATAAATTGTTTGATTCAGATGAACAGGTGTATTCGCAAGATGGATACTGGGTGGAGGAGACAGATGATGTTGGCAGCGATCACTCGGTGTAGAGATTCCGGGGATGGGGATCCGTGAGATCTGTGGGCGGGATGTTCTTATTTATGAGGCATCTTATGCCAATTTGCTTCTTGTCCGTACTCGGATCTTGTTGCCCGCTTCCGCTTGATACTCTGTTGATTGATGTATGAGGAGCTATCCTACACTATTATATCTATCTAGGATGTTTGGATCTTGCCGTATGGCGTTGCAATATTTCTATTTCTTTTAGATGGTATGGCTCTGAGAACTGTTGTAAGGTAGCTTGCATACATACTCACTTGTGTATGTATTTGATCTCTTCGCCTGTTGCCTACGTCGCTCGCTCTTGTCCCGATGATCTTGGAAGTGGTTAGGGCGGCCGACAGGCCTACACGTGGGTGGCCCTAGGCCTCCGCTGTAAAACCCTTAACCACTTTTGGCTCATCCAGGCTTGAACTTAGAGCGTAGGGTCCGAGGTTGTTACAATTGGTACAGAGCCATCCCGCCCTTCTGGGTCTCAGCCAAATGGTCGTTGTCAGTCTAGCAAATATTTTTGGTAGCTATGTATACTAGGGAAAAACAAAAACGTGAGAGTAGGACTGCTTCCATTTTTCTTCTTACCCACCCACCCACCCTTTTCTGGTAAGGAAGTGTAACGTTTTCAATCCTCTTCTAAAAATTCAAACCAGGATTCACGTGTTCTGGGTTCCGTAGTACCATAGGTTGTGTGTGTGCGTGTGTGTGTGTAATTCCTTGTCTATCTGTTGCATCCAACTTGTTGTCGCTATCTTCCTTTTGGTTATCAACTGTTGGTACATTCCATACCGCCAGGCTTTTGTAAACCGACGTGATCTGTCTTACTCTTTGTTATCCGACGCTATCTTGTTTGGGGTGTTTGTTTTCCATAGTTGCTAATCTTTAGGTACATCTTAAGAAGGAAGAGAGTTGGGATATGTGTTTTACTTATTCATGTGCAGGGTAATGATTTGAGTGCGGGATGGAGTCGCAACCATACCACTACTTTTATCATTCGCTCTTGTATATTGAATTGTTTGAGTTACTAATCTTGATTCGTTAAGTGGTTTTGCGCATATAGTGGTATCTTAATGGCGAAATTTGCGGAATTTTTTCTTTGATAGCTTTGTGTACCACACTCCTTGTTCAGTCGTGTGCGATATGCTTAATATCTTCTAGGTGCTTTGAACTTTGTTGATATTTTAGTATCATCTTAGTGATTTGTATCCTTTAATCTTGGTTAATTCCATTTTGGTACTATTTTGGATTATTATTATTCTCCATTATGGTACTGACTTGAGTTTTATATCAATCACAGGATGGCACCACCACGCCGTACTGAGGAGAACATACCACCTGAACTGGGGGCTGCATTGGCAAGTATTGCTAATGCCTTGGGAACAATGCATCAGAACCAGCAACGCTTTGAAGGAAGTGTGAGGAGGAATGAGTTTGTTCCGCTACCTCCACCTCCCAAGAGAGGAGACATCAAGTGCTTTTTGAAGTTTAACCCGTGCCACTTTGAGGTGTCTGATTAGCCACTAGATGCTGATGATTGGCTGCGTGAGATGTCAAGGTTGCTGATGACTGCTGATGTTCCTGAGCAAGAATGGGTAAAATGTGCCACTCATCTTCTGAAGGGAGACGCAGCTCTGTGGTGGGAGAATTACCTGAAGGCAAACCACTCTGGTTTTCAGCCTACTTGGGAGCAGTTCACTGGGGCTTTCAAAGAGCAATACTGTCAGAAATTGTCATGGAAAGGATGAAGGAAGTGTTTCTCAACCTCAAGCAGGGCAATGACAATGTCAATACCTATATCAGAAACTTCATGAATCTTTCTCGGTATGGTGGCGATGAGATCTCTGATGACAAGAAGAAGCAAAAGAGGTTCAGGCAAGGGCTCAATGCATCTATCCAATATGCAATCACTCATGCAAGGCCGGGGTCTTTTCTAGAACTCCAACATACAGCTCTACAGGAAGAAGCCAGTAGGCAAGTGTTCGAGGAGTCCAAGAAACACAGCCGTGACGCAGTAAGCTCTTCAGCTATGACAGCTCCTTCTAAGCGCCGCGTGTGGGTTCCTAATACCGCACCACCGCTCCCGGCTCCACCAAGACCTTCAAGCTACGCGGCAAGGCCACCAAACTCCTTCACCGCTGCTCCTAGGGGCTACAACCACAACTACCCTGGAGCGCCTGGCGGAGTCCCTGGCTACGTTGCTCCACGTCCACCTGGTGCTTGTTACACTTGTGGGAACACTGGGCATCAATACTGGAGTTGTCCCATGAACAACAAAGCTCTTCCTCCACCACCTCCAAGACCTGCAGCAAGTCCTTCTATGGTTCGTGCACCTCCACCTTGGGCTCTCAACATCAACACCAAGCCCGGGTCCACTGTTGCTCGTGCCAACTGTGTCAACGTCGCTCAAGCTGAACATGCACCTGGAGTTGTGCTGGGTACGCTTTCTGTTAACTTAGTTTCTGCACGAGTCTCTCTGTATGGGGTTCCTCTTGAGATCAGCTCAGACCGTGGAAGCATCTTCACTTCCAAGTTCTGGAGAAGTTTCCAAAATGCTTTGGGAACAAAGTTGAACTTCAGCACAGCTTACCACCCTCAGTCGCAAGGACAAGTTGAAAGGATCAATCAGATTCTGGAAGATATGCTCCATGCTTGCGTCATCTCTTTCGGCATGAAGTGGGAAGAATGCCTTCCTTATGCTGAGTTCTCTTACAACAATAACTTCTAGAAGAGTCTAAAGATGGCACCATTTGAGGTTCTCTATGACCGCAAATGCAGAACTCCGATTGGTTGGTCGGGCGCAGGTGAAAGAACATTGTTTAGCCCCGACATTGTAACTCAAGCGAAGGAGAAGGTTCACACCATTCTTGAAAATCTGAAGGTTGCTCAAAGTCGGCAGAAGAGCAACTATGACAGAAAGCAAATGGACATTGAGTATGTCCCTGGTGATCTCGTCTACCTTCGTGTCACTCCCATGAGAGGCACGCACTGGTTTGGTATCAAAGGGAAGCTGGCTCCTAGATACATTGGTCCTTTCAAAGTTCGTGGAAGAAGAGGAGAAGTTGCTTATGCTCTTGAGCTCCCTGAAAAACTCAAGGTCCATGATGTTTTCCATATCTCTCAACTCAAGAAGTGCTTCAAGGATCCCGGAAGGACCGTGGACCATGAGCTCATCAATCTCCAAGAAGATCTGTCTTATCAAGAACACCCCACAAAAATCCTAGAAGTCGCAGAAAGAAAGACTCGCGGCAAGTCTATCAAGTACTGCAAGGTGCAGTGGTCACACCATTCCGTTGATGAAGCCACTTGGGAACGCGAGGATGAGCTCCGTGCAAAGTATCCTACCCTCTTCATGTCTTCTTCTTCCTAGAATCTCGGGGCGAGATTCCTGTTTAGTGGGGGAGAGTTGTAGCATCCCATCTGTCTAACATCTGTAATGCTACATGGTCTAATAATAAAATGCTACTTCCTACATATAATTGTTGCATCATAATTATATCATGCTCATGTCATCATGCCACCTTGCATTTGAGCATCATATAAAACCCTTTTCTTTTGGATCTTGTCTCATATGCATTTATAAATTGTATTTGGTTCTTAATAAATTGTATTTGGTTCTTGATAAATGCTTGATGCCCAAGTGGAGTTGGGGGCATATCTTTTATTTAACGCCACCACCTTTCTTTGTCACCACCCCATAATTCTACCATCCAACCATATGTGAGCTTTGCATTTTATTTGAGTTTACCTCTAGCTCATGTGGGTTGGGATGGATTTACTTCTAATTCCACATGCTCCCATATATGCCTCATGATGTTTTCACATTGTTGATATGTGGTGAGCCACATGGCCACCTTTGCATGCATGTGGTTAATTTCACTTGCTCTATCTTCCATATGGTTTGTTTTGGGAATAATTGAGCATTGTTAAAATATAATTGTGGCCAAATGATCTTCTAGTGGGACATACACACTAGCATGGCCTATTATATTCAATTATGCTTAAACCCACCCTTACCCTATTTTATCAAGCTTGTAGCTTATGTTGTGGTCTTTATTCAAGTATGGTTGTGCATGGGTGTAATAGATGCCCATATGTATATGTAGTTGTTTTCACAACTAATGAATGTGGCAATTATTCTTCATGCATGGCCCATGCAAGGCCTCTCTCTTGTCTTCTATTTTGGTTTCTTTTGGAATATTTTGGGTGGAGTTTGTTTGAACTCAATTGATACAAATGAACCAAATAAATGCTTATTCATTCTCTTGTCTTCCACCTTGCAACTCTTTTGGTGGTTTTCTCTTTGTCAAGCATACACGGGATGTATACTTTGTTTTCACAAAATAACATCCTGTGCATGAGACATGCAAGATCATTCTTCTCCTACCTCTCTCTCTCATGGTCCTTTTGGTTTCTCCCTTTGTCTTAATTTAAACTTTTTTGGTGTTCCTTAGCTACTCTAACACCTTAGCTCATCCATCTAGTTGTTTTTACCTCTTTCTTTTTCTAAGCTACACCTAGCTATTTTTTCTCTCTCTCTACACCTAACTAAAACCCCAACTCTCACCCCTTTTTCCTTCCTAGACTCGGCTAAGCCTCATCTACCCTTTTGCTAACCTAGACCAGCACCACCTGGTCCGACTCCCCCTTGCAACCTGGGTTCGCCCCCCTCTCCTTGCTAGACACCGAGCCGAGACAACCATGCCGCACCCCCTGCCGGTCTAACCCTAGCTGAGCCCCTCCCCTCTCTGTTCCCTCTCCTACTGCCAAGCTAAGCCCCACCGAGCCCTGCGTCGCCACTCTGGCCCAGCTGCAGACTTCAGGAACCTCCCGAGCCGGTCTACCACATGAGAGAGGGAGGAGAAAGGTGCACGCCACCTTTTTCCCACCGAGCCCCATGTGCCCTCCCTCTTCCCTCGTTCTTATCTACCCCTCCTTTGCCTTGCAGCCTCAGATCTCCCCAGGGCTCTTCCCATCGCCGCCCTCACCGCCAAGATCACCACCTGCCGCTACCTCTGTCTCTTCCATCTCCGATCGGCCACCGTCGGCAGCAGCTCGCCACCATAGCTAGGAGGAGGCGGGCGTGGAGTTGAGGTGCCGAGGAAGACCCAGGGAGCCCCTGCATCACCCAGTACACGGCGAAGGGAGGAGGAGGCCTGGTCCGTTCTGCACGCTGGCGTGGCCGACGCAAAACCCTAGCCACCGGGCGCCAGCGTCCCCGCCGATCCCCTGCGCTTCGGTCCGATCCGTCACCACTAACACCCCCGTGGTGAGCCCGTGCGCCTCCCAGACATCTTCCTCCTGTCTAACTCTTCCTGTACACGCCGCGCACTCCGATGAGCACTCTCTGTGCACCGCGCTCGTGTTCGTTTTCCGTCGTTGCACCGCTGGAACCTCACCTGTCCGCGCCGTCATTTCCCATCAACAACCTCTACCCACCGCAGCGGTAGCAGCCGCCTGCGCGTGCGCCGCGTCGCGGGATGAATCCCCCGCCGCGCCCTGTTTTCCCCGCGGTGAGAAAAGCTCTGCCGCACGTCGTTTTCCGCCAGCTCAGCACGGCCCACCCATCAGCGGTTGTGGCTAGTTTTCCCTAAGTACAAAAAGTTTCTGTGAGCCTTTTCCAAATAAAAATAATTCCAGAAAATGCAATTATGTTTTTAATATCCAGAAATTAATATCTTTTAATTAATAAATCCAAATAATACTAATGATATATGTTTTTGAATCAGAAAAATGTGAGGAATTCAAATATGCCATTCAAAATAATGTTTGACTATTTTAATTTTTCGAAAATGTTTAATTGCAATAAAAATGCATTTTCTTAATTAATTAGTAACTTTAGCTTTATAAATCCAAATTCGACAAATAATATGTCTAAATTGATTGGCACGACGAGCCCATTCTGTTTATGCATTCCATGTTCTGAATTGCAGCATGCATCATATCAATATTAAAAATCAGAAATGTTTATGGTAATAAAACTTGACCAAATAATTAATAAAATGAGTTATTCTTGTCCCCACACCTCATCTTGCCATGCTACATTATTTCCATGTAAATTGTGCATCATTCATCATGGCATGCTTGTTTGCTTGTCGCATTCTATTCATATGCTTGTGCACTTTATTTATGTTGGCCCTTGTTTGTTTGGTTCTTCTTTCGAAATGAGCAGGGGAATTATCAGGAATTCTAGGAGTACTATCCAGATCCACCTCTCGCTTCAACTGAGTTGCCATGCAAGCACTACCACATGCTTGCATACATATAGTACCTATTGCTTCTATCTTATTCTTGCATCATTGAGTCGCGAATGCATTAAATTGAATCCCAAGTACTGCATAGCCTTTACTTTCAACCGCACCGAGCTTGTTCCTCCATCCCATGAGCCATTACTACAGGAGATGTTTTAGCCATGCGACTTGTAGAAAAGCATGTGTAGGGTATGTGAGAGTCTGATGGATAACGAGGTACCTAACCAACTTAACCTGAGTAGTAATGGGATAACTAATGAAAGAGGCACCGGTGGGCAATATCCATCTTTTGGTTTTTATGCTCACTTGTGTCCCGTAGGACCCCGAGTACTTGATACCTGTTCCTTGAATATTCGCACTATCCACATACGGGAGACTCTATGAATCCCCCTTTGCCAGAGCTTGATTTGTACTTTATTTCTTGGGGCCACAAAGTAGTTTAGGGCTTTATTACTATCCTGTACTTATGCCATGCTTTACCGCTTTATTTTACGATTGTGCGTGGAGCACCTGTACTGTTTAGGGATCGCGGCATGATTTTGCGGTATCGACAAGCCCAGTCACACTTTCGGGTTCCCAATCATTTCCAGCCGTTCTCGCAAACCCTGGGTCCGTCTCGGAGCCGGCCAACTTCGTTGTGGGTAGCTTATTGGGGTGGCCCCCTAAAATGAATTATGAATCCTGTGATTGCTTTGTCATGAAAGCCTCGTTGGGTTTTGATTTGGTTTTCCGAGGTCAATCGTGTGTGTGTTGCTATTTGTGCACCCCTGCAGGGTAAACCTTTCTGAAAGCCGTGTCCGCGGTTATGGACGACTTGGAGCACAGTTTCTCGATCATAGACACGTATAACTAAAGTACCGTCCTTAATTTGACTAAATATCTGACTAGTAAATAGTGCAATATTCATGGAATGAGTAATAAAACTGCCAACGGATGGATTGTTCGTCCGCTTTCTCGTTGGTAAGCGAGAAGGAGGATGGATCTGTTACTTTATACTGTTATAACTGTTGTTTCTAATTAACGGACATCCGCCTATCATTGGTTAGGCGGAGGGTTAGCGTGTATCTATAGACTTGTTAGTTATTATCTTTTGCTGCAATTGTGTCACCCCAGGTTATATCCCCTTTAGAGGCATAAAGACTTGCTGAGTACCCCTAGGGTCTCACACGATAAATTGTTTGATTTAGATGAACAGGTGTATTCGCAAGATGGATACTGGGTGGAGGAGACAGATGATGTTGGCAGCGATCACTCGGTGTAGAGATTCCGGGGATGGGGATCCGTGAGATCTGTGGGCGGGATGTTCTTATTTATGAGGCATCTTATGCCAATTTGCTTCTTGTCCGTACTCGGATCTTGTTGCCCGCTTCCGCTTGATACTCTGTTGATTGATGTATGAGGAGCTATCCTACACTATTATATCTATCTAGGATGTTTGGATCTTGCCGTATGGCGTTGCAATATTTCTATTTCTTTTAGATGGTATGGCTCTGAGAACTGTTGTAAGGTAGCTTGCATATCACTTGTGTATATATTTGATCTCTTCGCCTGTTGCCTACGCCGCTCGCTCTTGTCCCGATGATCTTGGAAGTGGTTAGGGCGGCCGGCGGGCCTACACGTGGGTGGCCCTGGGCCTCCGCTGTAAAAACCCTTAACCACTTTTGGCTCATCCAGGCTTGAACTTAGAGCGTAGGGTCCGAGGTTGTTACAAAACATGAGTAGCATGAGGAGCGGCCCTCGTATACAAGGGACATGAGATTTCTAACTTATACTTCGTCAAGCATGTACACCATAGTTTGTTCACTTTAACCTTAATCACTTCAATATGCTTATGATAGGGGCAATGAGAGCAGAAAGCTATTAAGTACCATAATTTTTGGAAGCTCTTTATGAAACTTGAATCTCTGCTTCCTTCCATGAAGGCCTTTCTTCCACCATTACATTGAGTCTCCACCTTCTACCTTTATGCACCTACTTTGAGAGCATAGTGGCCATCCTTAGTTCTATGTGCATTGTCCCAAGACTAGTTGATTGATGCATAACTTGATATTGCTTGTTTTAAACTATTTGTATCTAGTCACTCTTATGAACTTTGAAGGTGTCCTATGCATTTATATTTTCTACTATATGAGGGACAAGCTGAATACTATTATGCTATGTTTTCTTTATGTGAAACAAACAAACATCTTGCAAAGCATTGTTATTCATAAATCTTTTGTTTGTGCCTTTTCATGTTGCATCATAGTTTCTTTGTCTTATTGCTAGAACTTTGTCTTTCATGTTATGATTGAAGTACTATGATCCCAGCTTTGAATTTTTTACAAATACTTTGATCAAGTTTATGATGGTGCATGTCACCTCAAAAATTATTCTTTCTTTTTATCACTTACCTACTCGAGGGCGAGCAGGAGTTAAGCTTGGGGATGTTGATACATTGCAAATGTATCTATTATTTTTGATGTTCCATGCTTGGTTTTATCTACTTTCTTATGTTTTGTCCACACTTTGGAGTACTTTTCATATGATTTCTTGGACTAACCTATTAACAAGAGCCACGGTGCCAGTTGCCTGTTTTCTGCTGTTTTTGGTTCCAGAAAGTCAGAAAATGAATATTCTCGGAATTGGACCGGACAAAAGCCAAAGTTGATATTTTACCGGAAGACTCACGGAGCCAGAAGACGAGACGGAGAGGGGCCATAGGGTGGCCACACCATGTGGTGGCGCGGGCTAGCCCTGGCCGTGCCACCAGGTGGTGTGGGCCCCCTGGCCGCCCACCGACCTTGCCTCTTCGCCTATAGGATGCCTCCAGATACCAAAACCCTAAATCGTCAAGCCTCCAGCCACGAAAAGTTCCGCAGTGCCACCACCACCAAAGGGGAGATTCGGGGGACGGAAAGTCTCTGTTCTGGCACCCTGTCGAGATGGGGAAGTGCCCCCGGAGCCATCTCCATTGATCTCCACCGCCATCTCCATCACCATTGCTGATTCCCATGATGAGGAGGGAGTAGTTCTTCCTCGAGGCTAAGGGTTATACCGGTAGCTGTGTGTTCATCTCTCTCTCTCTATGCATGATCTTATTGAGATCTTGAGCTTGTAATCTATAGATCTACCTTGCTACTCAAGTGCTTTATTAGATCTCTGCTCTCCCCATGTGTGTGAAAGTGACAGCGTGCACACCATGGTGGCACTTAGGCTAGAGATTACAAATACTTGTTATGAGTTATATTTGGAGTTGGATGTCTTTATGAAATTGTGGTGTTTGTTGGAACTATCTAGTACTCAAGGTGACAGTGTGGGGTTTTCTAGATGGGAAAGGCTTACTTTGAGGTGTGCTGTTATAGCCCTACCATCGATTAGAGTGTTCAACCGGAGAGTAGTTATGAGTAGTATCATAAAGAGAAGATATTTATATGAGAGTGTTCACTAGTGAAAGTAATATCCCTAGGCCTTGTTTCTAAGCATTGATACACTATTTGCAGTTAGATCTGTTACATGTTTGCTTGCTTCCATCTTTATTTTAGTTTGCCTTTAGTCTCTTCCACGCCAACAAGCTATTTTCTGGCACCGTTGTCTTTTATCCATACCACTTGTATTTTACTATCTCTTCGCCGAACTAGTGCACCTATACACTTAACAAGTGTATTGGGTGTGTTGGGGACACAAGAGACTTCTTGTATCTTGATTGCAGGGTTGCTTGAGAGGGAATACCTTTGACCACTTCCTCCCTGATGACTCATGGAAACCCCGGAGGGAGCAGCTCATCGTAGGACCCAATGCTACAAATTATGCAGATGCTAGTTGCAGACCATGAAGCTAGCAGGACAGAGCGCCAAGCCAACCTAGCAACACTGCAGCAGATCACCAATATGGCCCAAAAAAATCAAGGCCATGGAAATCAGGATCATCAAGGATCCAAACTGAAGAATTTCCAGAATACCAATCCCCCAATCTTTAGCACTTCGGAGAACCCACTAGATGCTGATGACTGGTTGCAGACAATGGAGAACAATTTAGAAGTAGCCAGAGTTGATGACAACGAGAAAGTTCTTTTTGCCACCCACTACTTGGCAGGAGACGCAAGAGCATGGTGGAACAGCACCCACACAATGAACCATGTTCAAGTGATGACATGGGAAGCCTTCAAAATCAAGTTCAGTCGCACCCACGTGCCACAGGGTCTAGTCACCAGAATGAGGGATGAATTCAGAGAGCTGAAGCAAGGCAGAATGACTGTAGTGGAGTACCATGACAGATTCTTGTCCCTAGCCAGGTATGCACTTGATGAGATCAACATAGAGGCCAAGAAGAAGGAGAGATTCCTGAACGAGCTGAATGATGAGATGCAGACGGTTCTCGTCAACATCCGTTTTGAGGATCTCGAAGAGCTAGTCGACTCTGCCATTCAGATGGAAGGGAAGATCAACCAAGCAAACGACAACTGCAAGCGTCGTATGATGCACCAAGCTGGATCCAACAGTCACCAGAAGTACCGTCCCAACCCTTCTGCGGGATATGCACCAAGGAACAACCGACCCCCAATGTATCGCCCAAGCTACCCCAACCGTAGCGGAGGAAATGTGAAGTCCGGAGGAAACAACAATCACCTGGCAACACCAGCCATTTCAACCATGCACCTCCCAAGAGAAACAACAACAACAGTACACCCAGAACTGGAAGCAATGCTGTGCCCGTGGTAGCAAAAGACAAGTCTCAGATCTCTTGTTTCGAGTGTGGAGTGAAGGGTCACTATTCCAATGAGTGCCCCAAGAAGATTGCCGCCACTGCCAATGTGAATGCCCCCGCTCAACAGCAGTGTTGTGTTCAACCAGGAAGAAGATTCGCCCCAGGGAACCCTCACAACCGCAACGGTCGTCTCTTCCACATGAACACCGAAGAAGCCCAAGAAGCCCCAGATGTAGTGCTGGGTATGTTTTCTGTCAACTCAGTTTTAGCAAGAGTGTTGTTTGATTCTGGAGCATCACACTCATTTGTCACTGAAGCATTTGCATGCACTAGTAAGATTCACCCAACCAACTTGAAGCATGTCATGATAGTTCAAATCCCCGGTTCAACTACAAAAGCTAGAAAAATTTGCAAAGCTGTGCCTATCAGAATACATGGGATATATTTTTATGCTAATCTAATACTACTTGGAACCAAATGTTTGGAAGTAGTACTAGGAATGGATTGGATGTCAAAGCATAAATGATTGATTGACTGTGCTAAGAAAGCCATCACCATGACCAGTAGCTCTGGAGTCTCAATAGAGCATATATCTGAAACCTTACCCTGTCAATTCAAGTGCAACAAGAGTCTAGCCCTACCCACCATAGACCAAGTTAGAGTAGTCTGTGAATACCCCGACGTATGCCCAGATGAATTGCCAGGTATGCCCCGGATAGGGATATTGAGTTCATTATTGAACTAATCCCCGGAACCGGACCTATAGCCTAGAGACCCTATAACATGAACCCCTCAAAGTTAGTAGAGTTGAAGAAGCAGCTGGATGCTATGTTGGCAACGGGCTTGATTCAACCAAGTGCATCGCCATGGAGATCGCCAGTGCTATTCATCGACAAGAAGGATGGAGGAAACCGTTTGTGCACAGATTACAGGAAGCTGAATGACGTCACCATCAAAAACAAGTACCCTTTGCCAAAGATAGATGATCTATTTGATCAGTTGACTAGAGCAAATGTATTTTCTAAGATTGATCTTAGGACTGGTTATCACCAACTTAAGATTCGTGAAACGGATATTCCGAAGACCGCCTTTACTACTCGTCACTGGCGGACCTTCCCAGGGGCCAACCTGGGCCGTGCCCCACCCCAGAAAAATTGCAAAACTAGTACTACCATGTATACCTCCCACAAGGCCCATTGAATCCTTCTATTTTTTTACGGGAGTAGAACACGACCAGAAAACAGAGACGATTTCTCGACTCTTCTCTCCTTCGCTCGATCTATCCTCGCTTTGGGTGGCGCCACGACTGGTCGTCAGAATCGTCGCGTCCGCGCCCGCAGCTTGTTCCCTAATGCCCGCGACCTCCTCCAGTCCGATGACCACTTGTGAAGGACTCGCTCCCACTACTGTTCGCTCCAATCCAAGTTTGTCTCCTCCTCCCAGAGCCAGAGGTAATTAGTGTACTGAACTACTGATTGTTCTATTTTTTGGTCTGACTGGTTCCAATTTTGGCATCTCAATTGGGGAAAGTTCAAATTAGGGAAATTGTTGTTTACATGTCTGGCCATCTGGGAAAATTGTTGTTTACCTATTTTTTTTCTAAATATGCAGTGAGAGGAAGATGGGTAAAGAGAAAAAAATCGACTCATTTTTTAAAAGAAAGAGGGTTGGGGCTGAACCTGAACAAGGAGATGTAGCTGTACCTAAAGAAACCCCTATTCAGCCTCCTCTGTTGTTGCTCGAATTTGGACAGCAAAGTCATGAAGAACAAGGGAATCCAACTCACTCACATGAAGTAGTACTCCCTGGTATTGAATTCTTGGAGCGAGATCCAGCACTACGTCCACAAATCTGGCAATATCCACATAATCAAAGAGATGAAGTGCGGCGAGCATATCTAAAACTAGGCCCTATGCAACCCCTTTTGCAGAATTATAAAGCTTCCGGAACACAAGGGCATCAGCGACGCTTTAAGTACAATTGGTTCAACATGTTTCCTTCATGGTTGGCTACTCAGAGAGTAGCGATCGTGCATATCGCTTCGTTTGTTTTTTGTCCAGCAGAAACAAGAACAAGAGAGGTGGTTCAGATGTATTCACGGTTCATGGATTTTGTAAATGGAAGAAGGTCAATGATGGAAGGAAATGTGCATTCCTAAACCACATAGGTTCTCAACCTTGCTCTGAACACAACAATGCAACCAAAGCATGTCAAGTTTTGTTGAATCGGCAAGGACATATAGAGCATGCTGCAGTAGTGGGCAACCAAAGAGACATAGAAAAAACCAATTAAGGGTAAAAGTCTCAGTTGCAGTTGTCAAGTGGCTCACGTCACAATCTTGTGCATTTAGAGGCCATGATGAGACCGCCAAGTCTAAGAACCAAGGGAATTTTCTTGAGTTAAGAAAGCTTCTTGCAGAATTCAATCCCGAGATTGCGGAAGTTATTAGAGACGCGAAATACAATGAACAATACATAGCACCAAAGATCCAACAAGGGATTTTGGGCATTTATGCATATAAAATTAGGAAGCATATCCTTGAAGAGATTAGTGATTCTAAGTTTTCTATCTTGGTTGATGAGACTTGTGATGTAGAAAAAAGGGAGAAGATGGCATTGGTTTTCAGATTTGTGGATAAAGAAGGCATTTTGCAAGAGAGGTTCTTTGACTTGATACATGTGACAAGCACCAAAGCCACGACACTTAAAGAGGTATTGAGCTCTATATTATCCCAAAATGCTTTCGATGTTCAGAACCTTCGTGGCCAGGGGTATGATGGGGCTAGTAATATGAGAGGAGAGGTTAATGGATTGCAAGCTCTTTTTCTTAGAGAATGCCCATATGCATATTATGTGCATTGCTATGCTCATCGTTTGCAACTTGCGCTAGTTGCTGCATCCAAGGAAGTTGTCCCTGTTGCTCAATTTTTTCAGAAACTTCTATTTATTGTTAACACCGTTGACTCCTCCGCAAAGCGCCATGACGAGATTCATGATGCTCAATTGGACGAACTAGCTTGGTTACTAGCTATTGATGACATTGAAACTGGTCAAGGTGCAAACCAAATACGTGCACTAAAACGACCCGGTGACACAAGATGGGGTTCACATTTGGGTTCGATATCTAGCCTAAAGACCATGTTTAATGTAGTAAGTTCAGTACTTCAAAAAAATAGCTTCTGATGGAACAGCCGGATCAGTTCGTGCAGATGGAGATACTGCTTTCATCCACTTGACCTCTTTTGAGTTCATATTTGTCTTATGTTTAATACAAGAAATATTGGAGATTACGAAAGATCTTGGGCAAGCTTTGCAAAAGAAATCACATGACATAGTAAATGCCATGCGTCTTGTGTTCTTGACAAAGTTTCGTCTTGATGAGATGAGATCAGATGATGGTTGGGAAGCCTTCTTTTTCCGAGTTGTTGAGTTTTGTGCAAACCACTCCATTGATATTCCAGATTTGGAGGCAACTTACATTCTGCGCGGAGGTCGTGCTCGTCGCCAACCTGATTCTTTTACTAAAGAACATTATTTTCGAGTGGAAGTATATCGTGCAACACTTGATACTCAACTATATGAACCAGAGTTCTGGTTCAATGAGAAGGTAATGGATCTTCTAACCACTAGTGCTACATTTATCCCTACAAATAAATTTAGATCTTTCAAGGCTGCTGATATTTGTGAGATGGTGAAGAAATATTATCCGGCTGATTTCAGTCAACAAGAAATTTATGGCATGGAGCAGCAACTCGAGCATTTTGTTGTGGATGTTTCCACTGATAACGAGATGAAAAAAGTGTCAACATTGACAAAACTTTGCCACTTCCTTGTTGAGAGTGGAAGAGATTCTATCTCCAACCTGATTGATAGATTGCTTCGGTTGCTTGTGACTCTGCCAGTTTCCACGGCAAGTGCAGAACGCGCATTTTCTACTTAAAAAATTATCAAGACAAGATTGCGTAATAAAATGGAGGATGAGTTTCTTGCCAACAGCTTGCCAGTAAACATAGAGAGAGAAATTGTAGAGAAGTATAACTACGAGGATATTCTTCTGCATTTCACAGGAGCAAAGAGAAGAAGAGCTGATCTGTAGTGATTAACTCATGGGTCTACGATGAGTCAAAATCCATGGTTAAATAGTATATGGTTTATTTTGTTTTGGCATATATTGATCTTACAATTGTATTTTTTTGACAAGATCAATCTCAATATATAAGTTCCTGAAAATGCTACATATTCTAGCTTGTTACTGTCATTTGGTGTGCCGTTCCCAAAAAGAATTAAATTTTATTTTGTAGCTTCGCCCCCCCAAAGATTGTCTACAAGGTCCGCCACCGCTACTCGTTATGGTTTATACGAGTATACGGTCATGTATTTTGGATTAACCAATGCCCCTACTTATTTCATGAATCTCATGAATAAGATCTTTATGAATTTTCTAGACAAGTTTGTCGTTGTGTTTATCGACGATATCCTTATCTACTCCAAGTCAGAAGAAGAGCATGATCAACATCTGAGAATCATCCTTGAAATCCTGAGAGAGCATTGGTTGTATGCTAAGTTCAGCAAATGTGAGTTTTGGCTAAAAGAGGTAGGATTCCTAAGACATATTGTGTCTGCCGGAGGAGTCGCTGTCGATCCCACCAAGATCAGAGATGTCGAAGCATGGGAAGCCCCAACCACTCAAACCCAAGTCCGTGCCTTTCTCGGATTAGCGGGATACTACCGCAAGTTTGTAGAAGGATTTTCGAGCATAGCAAGACCCATGACCCAATTGTTGAAGAAGGACAAGAAGTTTGAATGGACCGACAAATGTGAAGCAAGTTTCTAGGAGCTGAAGAAGAGATTGATTTCAGCCCCAATATTGATCATGCCAGATATCAAGAAGCCGTTTGACGTGTATTGTGATGCATCCAAGATTGGTCTCAGATGTGTATTGATGTAAAAAGGCAAAGGCATCGTGTATCTGTCTCGACAACTAAAGCAGCATGAGCAGAACTATCCGACCCATGAACTTGAGTTAGCAGCCGTAGTTTTGGCATTGAAGACATGGCGTCATTATCTTATGGGTAATCGCTGTGAGATTTACTCAGATCACAAAAGCTTGAAGTATATTTTCACTTAGAAGGAGCTGAATATGAGGCAAAGGAGATGGATAGAGTTAATCAAGGATTATGACCTTGACATTCACTATCACCCCGACAAAGCCAATGTTGTAGCGGATGCTCTTAGCAGATTGTCGTGTAGGCTAAACACCATGATCAAGGAGAAGCAACCCGGTTTGTATGAGGAGTTGGAGCTGTTTAGGACTGAGCTAGTTAGCAAAGGATTTCTAGCTAGCATTGAACTTCAACCCACTTTGATCAGCCAAATCAAGGACGCCCAGAAGGGAAATGAAAGTATTGATGAAATCAAACATCGTATTGGTACAGGAAAGGTACCTGGATTCACCAAAGATGAAGAAGGAGTTCTGTGGTACAAGGGTCGTATCTGTGTGCCAGCAAATTCGGAACTGAAGCAAGTTATCATGCAAGAAGCTCATGATACTCTTTATTCTATCCACCCGGAGGAACGCAGATGTATCTGGATTTGAAAGAGCGATTCTGGTGGCACAAGATGAAAAGAGAAATCGGAAGCTACATCGCCAAGTGTGATATCTGTTAGAGAGTCAAAGCGGAACATCAGAGACCCGCAGGACTGTTGCAACCATTGCAGATTCCGGAATGGAAATGGGATTCCATCGAAATGGACTTTATCACCGGTTTGCCTACTTCTAGTAGGGTAAATGACTCAATCTGGGTCATCGTTGATAGACTGTCCAAGGTAGCTCACTTTATACCTGTCAAGACAACCTACCAGAGTTCGAAGCTAGCAGAGTTGTACATTGCTAGAATTGTTAGTTTGCATGGAACCCCCAAGACCATGGTATCCGACCGAGGAATCCAATTTACCTCGAGATTTCGGCAGGAAGTCCAAGAAGGATTATGAACCAAGTTGAATTTCAGCACAGCTTATCACTCGCAAACTGATGGACAGACTGAAAGAGTCAACCAAATCCTAGAAGATATGTTGAGAGCTTGTGTGTTAGAGTATGGATCAAAATTGGAAGATTGCATGCCTTTCACAGAATTCTCATATAACAACAGTTATCAAGCCAGTTTGCAAATGGAACCATTTGAGTTCCTATAGGGAAGAAAGTGCCGTACCCCTTTGAATTGGTCACAAGTAGGAGAGAGTCAGATTTTTGGACCCGACATTCTCCGAGAAGCTGAAGAGCAAGTTCACAAAGTCCGTGAGAACCTCAAGACCTCCCAATCCAGACAGAAGAGTTATGCTAACAAGAGAAGGAGAGACCTGACTTTCAATGTCGGAGATTTCGTGTATCTCAAGGTTTCGCCATTGAAAGAAACCCAATGTTTTAGTCTAAAAGGAAAGTTAGCCCCCAGATATATCGGACCCTTCAAGATTCTAAATCGCCGAGGAGAAGTATCGTATCAACTGGAACTACCAGAGGATATGTCAGCCGTCCACAATGTGTTCCATATCTCGTTACTTCGCAAATGCCTAGAAGTGCCGGAGAAGACCGAAGTGTTCAAACACATCGATCACCGAGCTGTTGATATCAACAAGGATCTGACATATCGTGAAGTGCCCATTCATATCCTAGAGGAAGCCTACAGAACCACCAGGACCCGGAGTATCAAATTTCTCAAGATTCAATGGAGCAACCATACCAAAGAAGAAGCCACTTGGGAGCGAGAAGATTACATTAGGACTGAGTTCCCAGATCTCTTTAGTTCCTAGTTTTCTTTCTTAAATCTCGGGACGAGATTTTGTTTAGGGGGGAAGGTTTGTAACATCCCAAAACTTTAATCCAAGTGATCAAGATCAAATCTAGCAAATTTAGGTTAACAAAAACTTTTTCATTTAAAAATCTTTAAGCATTCATATGCGTGTGCATATAAATAGGAGTTGTTTTGAATTGCCAGGATTGAGTGATCTATTGGTTGTAAAATGACTCTAAGGTGAATTACATATCACCTAGATCATCCCCAAGGAAATCCCAAAGAAAAAGAAGTCAAAAAGAATTAAATAAAGAAATGGTCACTTTTGCCATTTTAATCACCTAGCCTACTTTGGCTATACCTAGCACTCAAATGCCAACAGAGGCAATTGTGGATCTTTGCACCCCTTGCTAGTAAAACTAGTGATGTACCAATGCCCACTTTGTGATCTCCCAAAAACATTCAAACTCTAATTTTAAATGACATTTGAAAATTGAATCTAGTTCATATGTATAGATCCCACTTTTTCAAAAACCACTCAAATGAACTCCATTTCAAAATCCCAACCAAACCTAGATGCTTATGCATGAGAGGAATCACTCCACCAAAAATCTTTAAAAAATTCAAAAGTTTCTCTCATGCGACCATTTGATCGAACAGTTGGCAGGCAGACAAAAAGTGGCCTAACTATTACTGTTTTGGAGCAAATCTTGTCGAGCCATTTGATGCACATTGATCACCTTGGTCTCCCCTAGGACCAACCACATCCAAAACCACCCCTATCCCTAACCCGTGGCGCTAGTGCAACGCAACCCCAATGCCATGCTCGCCGGCCAAGCATGCACAAGACACAGGCAACCACCAGCCCCTCTCCGCCGCTCTAGGGAGTGAGGCGTGACCTCACCGCTGCCCACGGTCCACCTCACGGCCCCTGCTAGCCACTGGATCACCTTAGCGTCACGCCGCCCTTTCTCTCTGCGTGCAGCCAGAGCGCGAAAGCCGCCAGCACGCCACATACCATGCCTCGACACCAAATCGCGCACGCCGCTCCGCCTTGAACCCAGCAACCCGCCAGACACGGCCGTGCACCGCCGCGTGACCCACAGTCGCCATGATCACCGTCGAGCACCGCCTCTGTCTCCCAGAGCGCGTGAAGCCCCCGACCGTTAGGCACCGCCCCTAGCCGCTCCATTAAGCTCTAGACGACCGCCAGCAGACCGTCCACCGTCTGCCTACCTCGCCCACGCCGGTAGCCCTTTGTATCGCCGTCACCGACGAGCTCCGCCCACACCCGTCGTTCCACTCGTCGAGCCTATATAAGGAGGCCACCCCTAGCCTCATTCTGCACACCATCTCACTGCCCTCTCTCCACTGACCATTTCCCCTCTCTCGCCGGAGCCGCTCGAGCAGCACATCGCCGGAATTCCGCCGGAGGTAGTCGTTGTAGAGGAGGAGACGTGGTCATCGATTTCGTCCACCTCAGCCCCTGCCGCAACCTCGCCTGAGCCCGCCGTCGCCGTCCAGTTTGTTTGCCCGCCTCGGCGCACTAGCTGGAGCCCTGGTACGTCCCCAGTAGACCCCCACCAACCGCGTAGGGTTCCGTCTTGCCGGTGACGAGTCCGTCGTCGACGACGACCGTGGACTGTTGATCTATGTTCTAATCGTAGCGCCCAGATCGCCCCGTACCGCTTCAGGTTTTAAGTGCCGCTGACATGCGGGATCAGCCTGTGAGTCGCCATCTGCACCGCTGAGCGTCACTGGGCCGGCTCAATTAATTTCCCCCGCTGGCCCTAGAATTCAAATTAGGATTTTCTATTTAGACTTAGAATCAATTATGTCCCTTAGTTCAAAAATTAATTCAGAGAGTTTTACAAATCCAAATTGAGTGATTCCAATTTTGTTGGAAAGGTAATGCAAATCTCGATCCAAGCCCGTTGGATTTAAATCATTTAGAGTTAGAGATATTTCCTAGAAAAAATAACAAGACAGAAGCATTTGCACATTCAAACATTTTTATAAAATCAACCATAGTATATTTTGAGTTGATTCCAACTCTCAAAAATCATTTAACCATACCTATCTGAATATATAATAATATTAAGGTTTAAATTCAGTGACTTTGGACTAGTACCAAAATAATGCTATATAGGCATTTCTAGTCACTTTAAATCATTAATGATTAAACTTGAACTTATAAAAATGTGATCCAACCTTTAAATCACATTCCCATATGTTAGAATATGTGGTGGTGACATGTGTCCACATGATACCATATTTTAATTGGAGAATATTAAATCTTAGTTATTTTCAATGAGTAGAAATTACTTTTCTCAAATAAAAAGAATGAAGCTAGTTAATTAAACCTTGTGATGATAATGGATCATCAAATGTGTGCCTTAGTGTGCTAAGTAGAATAGTTAAGTATTGTTTGGTGATTGTGTATCCCATATGTATTTATAGAAGATAGTACCGACCAAGCTTTCGAGGAGGAGGAGTTCTACCAAGAGGAGGAGGAAGAAAACTTCAACCACTGCACCAACCAAGGCAAGCTATTGTTAGAAAGCTAGAATTAAGCTAGATAACCTAAGCAAGATGCATTAGGAATGCTTTGGTTATACCACTTTGACTATTACCCACCCCAAGTTTTATTTTCAAGCTTTACTATCTTTACTTTTTATGGCATGAGATTGAGATTAGCACCCCATGTTAGTGAACACTCTTAACTTAGTAGTTTAGAGCTAAACCAAAACTTGATTCACTTTAGATGGGAATGCTTGGTGAAAAATGACTTGTGAAAACCTTGGAATGATGAGTCATTCTATTGAGATGTTTTGACATGTGTTGAGAAACACAAATGGTTTATGATGATGAAAATGTTGAGGCATGAGCCTTAGCCCTTTTACAAAACTGATGGTTGGGTTCAGATGCGATACCATTCCAATTTTACCATACAACCATAATACCTGAATTGGGTAAGGCTTAGCCAGAAGTTTATATGCATTAGTATTAGTTCCCTCACGTGAGAGGTTTGAGCTGAGGCTACCTCTCCATGTTGTCCACCTATGCAGTGCCCAAGATGACAGATGGTCATGGTTGGGAGGCCATACTCATAAGAGAGGTGCTTATACTAGGGTGTGTAAAGGAAAGGTTATGTTTGATTATCTGCATACTAAGTATGATGATTCAGGGTTATCCCTGACAGATGTATCGAATCTTGTGGTGAAAGTGTACCACCTCTGCAGAGTGTCAAACTATTCGAATAGCCGCGTCCGCGGTTATGGACAGTTGGAGTGGCCATCCGTTGTCAGATGTTTTCAAAACAACTTATGAAATGAATTGTGACATGACTTGACCACAACAAAGTTGTGACTATGACAATTAAGTTCCCACTGAGGTGATTTCAAATTTTATTTTATCTTTCTTTGTTTCTGAACTCAGCTTAGGTTTCAAACTTAACTTTACAAATGAACTTAGGTTTAGCATTCCTACTAGAACTACCTTACTTGTTAGTGATAGTTTGCGAGTACTTAAAGAGTACTCATGGCTTTTGTCCCTGGCTATTACCATGGACAGACTATGAAGGAGACTACCAAGATGAAGGACATCAGGACGACTATGATAACTAGGACTATCTTCCATCGTCAGCATTGCCTATGACTCTAAAGATGGACCCCACCGCTACACTTATTATTTATTCCGCTGCTTGTTGTATTAAGACTGGATCATGAGATCCTTTATTTGTGTAAGACCTTATTATGGTTTGTAATGGTTGATGTACTGTGATATCCAATCTGGCATGTCTCGCAAAATGGTAATCCTGGGATTGCGATGTATGGCATAACAGGCATCTGGGATTGAAAATCCGGGTGTTGACAATAGGTGACTATAAATGTGGGTTTAGATACTCTGAAAGTGTTATGTTGAGGCTCATGAATAAAAAGTGGGATTTGTCCATCCCGATGAGAGAGAGATATACGCAGGGACCTCTCAGTGATATAACATTGACACATCTTGCAAGCAGGTGATTTGATCACAAAGAATGTTATATCACGGGAACGAGAAAAGAGTACTTGTTGGCAACGAGATCAAACTAGGTATGGGGATACCGATGATCGAATCTCGAACAAGTAATATATCCTGAGACATGATGGGTTCGTAGCAGGGAAAACAACAAATTTCTATCTCAAGAACAAACAAAACCAAGATCCAATCTATGGAAAAGCCAAGATCTAATCTACGAGATAAGTCCAACGAGATAGATTTGTACTAACCCTTATAGATCCAAAGCCTTGAGTGAGATCAGATCCCGTGGTTGATGTAGACAATCACTTGCCGATCTCAAGATCGCATAGATGATCCTTCCGGCGCCGCGTTCTGGCAACGCTTCTGCACTCGGTCACACATACGAAGTCGATGTAGACCTTCCTCTCCCCGTTCCAGAGGGCAGTAGAGGTAGTAGATCCCCTCGGAATTCTAGCAGCACGACAACATGGTGGTGGTGGTGGAGGAGAAAACCTGCAGGGCTTCGCCTAAGCCTGAGCAGGAGGAAGGAGGAGGAGGGTGGCGGCTAGGGTTGTGTGGAAGGGGCAAGGGGGGAGGCGCCCCCACCCCTTTTATATGGAGGGGGGGTGCGTCCTAGGGTTCCCCCCTTGGTCCCACTCCCTAGGGCCGGTACATGAGGGGAGGTGGGGAAGTTTCCTTCCCCCAAGTCTTATCCCCTATAATCTAGGGATTCATGTTTATCTCTTTGTAGAACCTTCTGGAACATTCTGAAACCTTCTACAAGCTCCAAACAAAACTCTGGAACTTTTCCGAACCCCAGAAAATGACTTGTATTATATAAATCTTATTCTCCAGACCATTCCGGATCTCCTCATGATGTCCTGGATCTAATCTGAGACTCCAAACAACATTTGGTCTCCAACTTATATTCCATATCTACTTAAACAACATGGAACCTTAAGTGTTTCACCCTATGGTTCGTGAACTATGCATTCATGATTGAGACACCTCTCCGAACAATAACCAATAGCGGTACCTGGAGATCCATAATGGCTCCCACATGTTCAACAATGACTTCGTGATCGATAGAACCATTAACATACGAGACCGATTCCCTTTGTCACGCGATACTCTACTTATCTGAGGTTCGATCATCGGTATCTCCATACCTAGTTCTACCTCGTTACCGATAAGTACTCTTTACTCGTACCGTCGTATGACATCCCTTGTGACCTAGTCACATGCTTGCAAGCTAATTGGATGTCATTCCACCGAGAGGGCCCAGAGCATATATATCCATCATATGGATGGACAAATTCCATTCTTGATCCATGTGCTTCAACACATACTTTCAGAATACCTAATGCCACCTTTATAACCATCCAGTTACGAAGTGGCGTTTGATGTCATCAAAGTACTCATCCAGTGATGGTGATTAACATAATCTCATGGTCAAAGGATTAGGTTACTATGCATTTTAAAGCTTGTAGCAAAACAAACTTAATGACTTGATCTTATGCTATGCTTACTATGGGTGTGTGTCCATCACATCATTCTCCTAATGATATGATCTTGTTATTAATAACATCCAATGTCTATGATCAGGAAACCATGATCATCTATTAATCAACAAGCTAGTTCAACAAGAGGCTTACTAGGGACTCTTTTATGTTTACAAAACACACAAGTATTAGTGTTTCCTATTAATACAATTATAGCATGGGATGTAAACATTTATCATAAACACAAAGATATAATAACAACCACTTTATTATTGCCTCTTGGGCATATCTCCTGTTGCGATCACAGCTCCTGTTTCGAGTTACAAATATGAGCAACCGAACTAGTATCAAATACCAAGGCACTAATACGATTACTAGTAAGATACACATCAATACCATGTATATCAAATATACCTTTCTTCTTGCTGTTGTCATTCTTCATATCTGCCAGGTACTTGGGGCAGTTGCGCTTCTAGTGACCTTCACCCTTGTAGTAAAAGTACTCAGTATCAGGCTTAGGGCCAACCTTGGGCTTCTTAGCAGGTGCATCAGCTTTCTTGCCATCCTTCTTGAAGTTGCCCTTGTTCTTAGGCTTGCCCTGTTTCTTGAAATTGGTGGTCTTATTGACCATCAACACTTGGTGCTCTTTCTTAATCTCCACTTCAGCAGTTTTCAGCATGGAAAAGAGTTTAGGCAACGTCTTGTTCATGCAATGCATATTGTAGTTCATCACAAAGTTCTTGTAAATAGGTGGCAGTGATTGGAGGACACGATGAATCCCCAACGCATTATGAATCGTTATTCCCAATTCTTGGAGCCTGTTCACGTGCCTAGACATTTTGAGCATGTGCTCGCTAACGGAGCTGCCCTCTTCCATTTTATAGTTAAAGAACTTCTCGAAGGCCTCATAGCTTTCCACGGCCGCATGAGTCTCAAAAATCAGTTTGAGATCATTGATAATTTCAAAAGGGTTGCGGTGTTCAAAATGCTTCTGAAGCTCTGATTCTAAACCGTACTGGATGGCACACTGAACTATGGAGTAGTGATTCTTCCGAGTGAGGAAAACATTTTTAACATCATCGGGAGCATCCTCTGTAGGTGGGTCACCTAACGGTGCATCGAGCACATAGGTCAACTGACCAGCGCTGAGGACAGTCCTCAATCCACGGAAACCAGCCTGTGAAGTTCCTTCCATTGTTTTTCAGCTTTTCTTTCTCTAGGAACACATTAAAGTTGATGGAGGGGTCGCCATGATCTACAACATATTTGCAAAGAGTTTAGACTAAGTTTATGCCAAATTGAGTTCAAATTTAATTCTTAAATTAACTAGGTGAACTCCCACTTAAAACAACATCCCTCATGTTGCCTTAGTGATTACATGAACCAAATCCACTACACCAAGTATGATCTTCACGAGAGAAGATGTAGCTTCAAAGGCAAACAATCATCATGTTCATCATATCATTCATATGACACATGCTTTACCTTTCGGTATTCCGTGTTCTGAGACCATGTCTGTACATGCTAGGCTCGTCAAGATTAACCTTAGTATCCGCATGTGAAAATCTGGCTTGCACCCGTTGTATGTACATGTAGAATCTATAACACGCGATCATCACAAGATGCTTCGAAACGACGAGTCTTAGCAACAGCGCCTAGTAAGGACGAACACTTTATTACTTGATATTTAGTGAGAGGGATCATCTTATAATGCTATTGTCGTGATCTAAGCAATACAAGATGCATAAAGGATTAACATCACATGCAATTCATAATATGTGACATGATATGGCCTTTATTCTTGTGCCTTTGATCTCCATCTCCAAAGCATGGATATGATCTCCATCATCAACAGCGTGGCGTCAAGGTCAGTGGTGCCGCTTCATGGTTGTCCATCACTAACAACAACTATTACATGATGAATAGACACACATGTCTTAACAAATTTAAAGACAACCATTAGGCTCCTGCCGGTTGACATATTACAATAAGGATCATTTCATACATCAAATATAATCACAATCATATCATGGCCATATCACATCAGATGCCCCTATAAAAACAAGTTAGACGCCTCTAATTTTCTTTGCATATTTTACGTGGCTTGGGGCTTTCGTATAAGAACCGATCTTACCTATGAACAAGAACCACAACGCTGATACAAGTGTTGTCAGATGCTAATTGTATAAATTGGATCTTAACTATGGTGGGAGAGATAGACACCCGCAAGGCCACTTGTGCAATGCAAGTTGCACGTCAAGCGTGGAGCAAGTCTCATGTGCGATGACATGTAAGGTTAGCCCGAGCCTCTTCATCCCACCATCCCACAAGATACAAAGTACACGTGAAGACAACAACAACAAAAGCATAAACGCCCACAAAACCATTGTGTTCTACTCGTGCAACAGATCTACGCATAGACATGGCTCTGATACCATTGATGGGTTCGTAGCAGGGAAAACAAAAAAATTCTACCGCAAGAACGAACAAAACCAAGATCCAGTGTATGGAAAAGCCAAGATATAATCTACGAGATAAGTGCAACGAGATAGATCTGTACTAACCCTTGTAGATCCAAATACTTGAGCGAGATCAGATCTCATGCTTGATGTAGACGATCACTTGCCGATTTCAAGATCGTGTAGACGATCCTTCCGGCGCCATGTTCCGGCAGTGTTTCCGCACTCGGTCACACGTACGGAGTCGATGTAGACCTTCCTCTCCCCGTTTCAGCAGGCAGCGGAGGTAGTAGATCTCCTTGAAATTCCAGCAGAACGACGACATAGTGGTGGCGGTGGAGGAGAAAACCTGCAAGGCTTCGCCTAATCCTGAGCAGGAGGAAGGAGGAGGAGCGTGGCGGCTAGGGTTGGGTGGAAGGGGCAAGGGGGAGGCGTCCCCACCCCTCTTTATATAGAGGGGGTGCGACCTAGGGTTCCCCCTTGGTCCCACTCCCTAGGTCCTGTGCATGAGGGGTTCTTCGTAGAACCTTCTGGAACATTCCGAAACCTTCTAGAAGCTCCAAGCAGAACCCCGGAACTTTTCCAAACACCAGAAAATGACTTGTATTATATAAATCTTATTCTTCGGACCATTCCGGATCTCCTCGTGATGTCCTAGATCTAATCCGAGACTCTGAACAACATTCGGTCTCCAACTTATATTCCATATCTACTTAAACATCATCGAACCTTAAGTGTGTCACCCTATGGTTCGCGAACCATGCAGACATGATCGAGACACCTCTCCGATCATAACCAATAGAGGGACTTGGATATCAATAATGGCTCCCACATGTTCAACGATGACTTCGTGATCAATAGAACCATTAATATATGAGACCGATTCCCTTTGTCATGTGATACTCTACTTATCCGAGGTTCGATCATCAGTATCTCCATACCTAGTTCTACCTTGTTATTGATAAGTACTCTTTACTCATACCGTGGTATGGCATCCCTTGTGACCTAGTCACATGCTTGTAAGCTAACTAGATGCCATTCCACCGAGAGGGCCCAGAGCATATCTATCCATCCTATGGATGGACAAATTCCATTCTTGATCCATGCGCTTCAACACATACTTTCAGAATACCTAATGCCACCTTTATAACCATCCAATTACGAAGTGGCGTTTGATGTCATCAAAGTACTCATCCAGTGATGGTGATTAACATAATCTCATGGTCGAAGGATTAGGTTACTATGCATTTTAAAGCTTGTAGCAAAACAAACTTAACGACTTGATCTTATGCTATGCTTACTATGGGTGTGTGTCCATCACATCATTCTCCTAATGATATGATCTTGTTATTAATAACATCCAATGTCTATGATCAGGAAACCATGATCATCTATTAATTAACAAGCTAGTTCAACAAGAGGCTCACTAGGGACTCTTTTATGTTTACAAAACACACAAGTATTAGTGTTTCCTATTAATACAATTATAGCATGGGATGTAAACATTTATCATAAACATAAAGATATAATAACAACCACTTTATTATTGCCTCTTGGGCATATCTCCAACAATACAAAGGGATTTAGTTACGACGTCAATGGTTCTCATGATCACAAGAGACATCATTGAATGTGCGGGAGTCAGTACATATCTCTAGGTCCTGCTGCTCATTATTGATCGGAGAGGGATCTCGATCATGTTTGCATTATTCGTGAACCATAAGGTGACACACGTAAGGTATACCGACACCAAATGGGATGGATATAATACCAGAGAAAGGATTTGAAAGCGCTGGGATTATTTCGATAAGCTCCGGAATTGTTTTGAGTCAAATTGTTGAAATTGGTTTTAGATGTAATATCAAAGTAATGCAAGGGGTTTATGAAAATGTTTGTTAATTAAAGTAATTAACAAATTCTGCATAAAAGAAATAAAAATTATTTTTATTTAAAGAGAGCTTGCAATAATTTTTGGTGGAAAATTAATACAAGGTGACTAGAGTTTGCGTTAATGGGTGTGGGCTTAGTGGAAGCTCCACTGACCTCCATGGTCAGCGACCATGTACCTTGGGGAGACTCCCTGTAAAAGGAGGACACTCCCTCCTCTCCATTTGCATCACCTCCTGGTGAAGGTTCTCTTCCCCCCTAGCATTTTCCCCATGGTTTCAGATTAGTGAAGTACCTGTTCTCAGTGGTTTCTCTTGAAAGGATCTGCTGCTTCTGTTGTTTTACTCGAGCGAGGAATCAGAGGGTATCGGGATGCTAAATGTGTTTGTGATCATGGATGTGCTGCTACTTTGCGGTGCTGGACTACTCAATCTTGAGATCGGCAAGAGTACGACTACATCATCCATGAAATCAGATTTCGTTTAAAAGGATATTCGGTCTTCGAGGGTAAGATCTCTGTGGATATATATACACCCATTGCTTGCATCTAGTAGATAGATCTTGGTGCTTAGTTGTTCATATCGTAGGATTTTTTTGTTTCTATGTTGCAAACCCAATGGTGGTATCACTACAACATGGAGATCGGGCCTTGGCGCTTATAGGCACTGAGGCACAACCTGAGTAGCCACGCTCGCGCTGGTGCGGCAAAAAAATCCGCCAAGGATAACTGCGTCGGGGATTGTGCAACGACTTCGGATTTTTTGGCGCAACACATCGTGATTCGCCGAGCTAGCTCTTCCGCGGTGCGATAGAGGATGCGTCTCGGTACATTATGGAAGATGGCTGAATTATAGTGCCATGTAACTACGAATTATTTGCCATGTTACACCTTCTAGCATCACTGAAAGTTCATTACATTAACAATGATTGATTTACGTTGCTATCCAAATACAATTAAAAAATTTCGTTTATTGACATATACAATATTCATTACATCATACAGTGGATTTGAACCCCTTTCTATTCAATTACATCATATTATACTGCAACCTCTTCTTATGAGATCGACATTTAACTTTGTCAATCTTGTTCAAATTATAGAACTTGGAGGTGCCAATGTGAATTCTACAAAGTAAAAAAAAACTAATTAGCCCTATATTTCTTGAGCGCCTTGATATTTTGCACCACCTCAACATCATGAGTGTGATTTCTGAATCTTCTAATAGAGGCCATGGCGAACGAACTCATCATAGAACTAATCTGAAAAAGAAATATAGCTGAACATTCTAGAGAAAGACGAACAAGCATGTGGATCCAGAAGAATAAGAAATGAGATGTGGAGAAAGGATGGTGAACAAACCTACAGATCAGGATTGATAGGGTTCGCAAGATCCAGCACTGATTGACTGGCGGGTCAAGATCGAGCGCATAATTGACCGACCTCTCAAGATCCAGCGCAGAATGACTGACCGCTGAAGATCCAGCACAGATTGACCATCCGATCAAGATCCAGTTAGGATTGAATGGCCACTCAAGATCCTGCCCAGATTGAATAACCGCTCAAGATCCCTCAAGATCCTACGCAGATTTAACGGCTGCTCAAGATCGTGCGGGGATTGAACAACCACACAAGATCGGGCGTAGGATGAACTTTTGTAAAGGGAGAGTAGTGTTCTGATCTAGGGTTGGATGTATGAGTGTGACGGTGGTGGGGTCTCGGTTCCTGTCTCATATACATAATGGTGTTCATGGTTTGTTGTATGAACCGTTGTGCAAGAGCGGCCCAGGCCCAAGGTTGATTAATTAGATACGATTGGACCAGGCTTAGTTGGGCAGCAGTGGGCCACACCTATCAGCGGGCAGTGATTTACCATTCTCCAACGTACAATCAACAATTAATGGCACTTGAAATGGATGGTGGAATGTGGGAATGCCTCTGTTGGCCAAGCGAGGCGTTAATAACCGCCGCCTTCCCCGGTCATGTATGACACCCAAATCCGTCGGCATCCAGTTTGGCACAGCGTATAAGTGCCCGCCGTGACAAAATGGTGCCGTGAATGCTCATCCGTTGTGTAACCAACATTTGCCGGTTCTTTTCGCTTATGCCACCCCAAAAATTCATCGGGTATGGGGGTATTTTTGTAGTGTATCATAGCCGGATCTATGCGTAGATTTTTTGTGCGGGTAGAACACATAAGAGTATGTGGGTGCAGATGATCGTGTTATTGCATCTGAAAGATCACGGATGTCACCTAGAGGGGGTGAATAGGCGGTTTAATACTTTTACGAGATGGGCTTAACAATGGCGGAATAAAACTAGCTTTTTTTTCAAGCACAAAGCCTAGATATACTAAGGTTCTCTATGCACCAACAACTTATGCTAAGCAATACAAGCAACAATGTGATAGCAAGATAGATTACTTCAAGCACGAAGGCTATCACAATGTAAAGTGCATAACTAAAGATCTTGGGTATAGAGATAACCGAGGCACACGGGGACGATGATATTTTACCGAGTTCCTCCCAACAAGGGAGTACATCTTGTTGGAGGGGTGGGTGCTACTAAGACAACCAACGCCACAAGAGGCCTCACCCTATTCTCTCGAGCACCCACCACGCGAGAAGCAGCCGTTCCACTATGGGACACTTGAGGGCGGTCACCAAACCCGTACAAGATTGGGGCTATCTCCACAACTTAATTGGAGGCTCCCAATAATCGCCACTAAGGCCTCGATCTTGGGGAGAGCTTCACAACTTAATTGAAGGCCCCAAGAACACGTCACAAAGGCCACACAACCGTCTAGGGTTCCAAGAACCCAAGAGGGACAAGCTTCTTGATTTCACCAACCAAAATCCTCTGGGGAGGACTCAAACCGATGCACCTAATGCAAATGACAATAACACCACAAAGATGCTCCAATCCTTCACTCTCAAGTTCCAACAAAGCTACTAAAGCTATTGGGGGAACAAGAGAGGAAGAATCAAAGTGGAACACCAAATCCCCCAAGATCTAGATCCCAAAGATTCGCTCACAAAGAGGTGATTTGGTTTCGTCAAAATGTAGATCTAGATCTCCTCTATATTCCTCTCAAATATTGGCAAGAATCATTGGAGGGGAAGAAATGAAGCTCAAAGAAGGGTCAAAGCAATGGGGCAAAGTCTTGATAAAAGAGGAAGAAGAACCACTAAAAAAGAGAGAGGGAGAAGCTTATAAAGGACCCAAAAATGAATCTGCCCGTTGGGGCAATTTACCTTGGACTAGGCTGGTAGTACCAGACTAGGCCGGTACTACCGGTTCCCGATCCAGCAGCACTAGCGAGCGACGAAGTCAATGTTGGAGGCAGTGATCTGGCAAGCAGGCGAACCAGGATCTGGGCGAGCGAAGTGAGCACAGGGGATTGGGGGGGGGGGGCAGCTGGCACCATCGAATGAGAAAAGCGGGGGAAAGCGCGCGTGAGGCGAGTGAGTCGGCTGCACGCGTGAGGGAGTGCAGCCCAGGAGAGGAGCAACGCAGCTGGCTGCTGGTTATCTAGGGCGAGCTAGCTGGGCCAGCCCAGTAGTACCGGCCAGGCCATCGGTACTACCGCTATGGGCCGGTACTACCGGCCAATGCAACCGGGCCGAAACGGAGGCTAGAGGGAACCTTCGGTACCGCTCGGTACTACACTCGGTAGTACCGGGGCGGCCGAAAAACTATCTTCCCCTTTTTTCTTTTTAAAACAAAATAGGGCAAACTTCAAAATGCGATAACTCGAGTTTGGTAAATCTGATTGACCCGAAACCAATTCAAAATAGGGAAATGTATCAAGTATTATATTGTGAGATACCTCACTAGGCAGGATCGAGAAAACCTCCAAGATCAAAAACACAGTACGATATAAAGGGGAGATCCATTTTTTGATGAACTAGAGCTTGTAATGAACAGAAGCTCTAGAACTAAGCATGGATAAGATCCAACAAACAACCAAGAAAGATGATGCTAAGAATGCAATGGTTTGATTTCTCTCCGAAAGGTAAGATCGAGCTACTCACTCGAGAGCCCCTCTTGATAGTACGGCTATCTATCCTAAACCTGGTCTCCCAACTAATAACATGAGACCGACAAAAGGGCAAACCTATCAAGATTACACCTTTGCCTTGAGCAATCCACTTGAGCATGATATAGACGATCGTGTCCTTCTCAAGATGGAACACTTTTCTTGATTCCTCTACCTTGCGCTTTCTAGATGAAGACTTGCACTTTGCTGCCCCATATACTAGGGGGAAACCTTTACTTTGACCTTGTATTTATCGATCCATGATCACCGAGGATGGCAAGCATCGAGCATGAGATCTTCTAGATATGGCACATTTTGATCCTGCACAACACTTCTTCTAACTTCATTTCTTCCACCTTGAATCCACCAAATGGTCCAAGCGATGGCAATGGACAATTCCTACAAGTGTAATTCAATGCAAATACTAGTCCATAGAGATTGTCATTAATTACCAAAACCACACATGGGGGCCCACATGCTCTTTCATCATCCTCTTGTCTATTTTGGATATTAGCATCATAGTAGGATGAAGCAGCCTAAACTAACTTTACATGTCCTTGCACATGAGACATGTTCCACACTTGACATGCAACTAGTTTTGCATAAGTGTCTAGCGGGTGTCTGCCTCTCCCACTATAGTTAATATATGATTTACAACGTGTTGCTAATAATTTGATTATCATCGTTGTGGTTTAATGTTCGTAGGTAAGAATGGTTTTATCTTCAAAATTTCTAAGCCACGTAAAAATATGCAAAATATAAATTAGAAGCATCTAGATTTATTTTGCTCGGCATGTGTTATGATATGGTAAATATTATAATTTTAAGTATGGTTGGATACTCTTGGAAAATTATAATAAACCAAATTGGAAGCGTAGTAGACCTTGGTGTTACACTAATAGAATGATGAAGATCATACCATAATACACAAGATAGTGATCAAGTCCAAGAACTATATCATACCACTTTTTGCATGTGATGTTTGTTTTAATCTTATTTTGCTTGGATCTCTCTTAGTAGCATTATAAGATGATCCCTTGTCATTCTATTGGAAACAGCAGTGCCTGAGAAGGCTAGATAGAGGTGTGGGCAAATGACAGGGAAGCTCTCGACGGTGTCCGCAGACAGGAGTGGGTACAAGCAAGCGTAGCGTGACACAAGAAGTACCCAGGTTTAGGGCCCTTGTGTGGAGGTAACACCCCTACTCATGCCATCTGACTATGGGAGATATCTGGAATACAATCTGAGGTGTATGAACTATCTAGCTACTCAACTGCCAACCCCTGCTACGAGAGCCTTGCCCCCCTTATATAGGCTAGGGGGAGCGATCTTACTGGCCAGTCCAGCTGGTGGGTCCCACAGGCAGGCCCTACCCGGCTGGTCATCTACAGTACCGAGGTCTCGTCGAGAGTACATGCCGTGCGGGTCGTCATGGGCATATTGAACACCGTGCGAGCCTGTCGTCAGCAACCGGCCACTGTGCCCGCGTCAGCTACAAAGTCTTCGGTATGGTCTCGTAGTGGTGTGTCTTGTCGCTATACCAGGCGTACCGTGCACTGTGTAGCACGTCGCCCTGCTTCTGTCTTGATTGTGTCTGGCTACGCCCGTGTAGCCGGATCCGTGTCTTGCCACCCTTCCTTGTTCCGGCTACCGGGTGGTAGCCATGAGAACGCGCCTGCGTCCGGCTACGATCTGCTAGCCGGACCCGAGCCGTCTGCCTTTGTTCTTGTCCGGCCAGGGTACCTGGGGGTTATCCCCCCGACACTAGCCCCCGAGCACGTGTGGAGTTTGCCCTTAGGTGAAATGTGCATGCACTCCTTCTTGTTTTTGAATTTTCATCCGGCTATAGGCTGATGGTTGCGTTGCCCGTGACGTTAGTGCTGACGCCAGCCACGCGCGCACATGCCATCATTGCGCTGCGGAGCGCAGCGTCACGTCCCATCACACGTCGCCTAGGGAACTGTCGCCTGCCTCTTCGTTTTTGTCCTGATATCTTCTGCGCGCGTGGTTCCTTCACACGGGATCTGGAGCCGTTGGTGGGGTGTGGCGCGGCTCTGTAGGTGCCACGCGGCAGCCCGAACGGTTGCTCTCCCCCGGGGTTAAATACCGCACGGGGAGAAGTTCTCCCCACCCCCACATTCTACCTTCGCCATCTTCGTCACCGCGCGCTCTGCTTGCCCTACTCTGCCTTCGCTCGCTCGTTGTCTAGAACGCCGTGCCGCCCGCTCGATGTCACTGGAGATACAGCCCCCATCTTCTCCGTGCTTGCCACCATGGCCGACAAGGAAGTAATGGCCTCTGACTACGGCACTTGGTGCGGGTCGTCTGTGACCGAAGACAACATCACGAAGTACCACGCCACCTGGGTCTTGCCACTGGAGTCGGAGGTGGTGATGTGGCTTGCGCCGCCAGAGGAGGAGTCGCCGCACCCCCATGAGGGGGAGCAGGTGATCTTCCTGTCGCACCTCGCGCGTAGCTTTTTTCCTTCTGGCGAACCCCTTCTTCCTTACCTTCCTCGCCTTATCCGACTTGCACCTCCACCATCTCGGCGCCAATGCCATCGACATCCTCTCGCACTTCGTAGGTTTCTGCGAGTGCTACCTCAGGATCTAGCCGGATCTCGGGCTCTTCTGCGGGCAGTTTCGCATCCGGCCACAGGTCCAATTCGCCCAGGGCCCACTGGTGCCCTACGGCGGCGCCTCCCTCTAATCCCGCTTGCAGACCAGCTACCCCAAGTTCAAGCTTCACAACACGGTCCGATTGTGGAAGCAGTCGTACTTCTACGTCCACAACATCACCGACATCGACCGGATCAGTCTGCCGGCCTTCCAAGATGTGGAGTCGACCCGACAGAATTGGGATCTGAAGATCCACGGCGAGAAGGCGGAGTCGGATGTGATTCTGCAGCGGATGAGGTCGCTCGTCACTGCCGGCTTAACCGGCCTGGACATCATGCTTAGCTAGATGTCCCGGCTGATGATGTCGCTGCAGCAACGGGCGCATAAGATGTGCTTCTACTCCGGCCGGCTGGACCCCACCCGACTATCCCGCCGTGATCCCTACTACCACAACCTCAACGAGTGGGTGTGGACGATCACGAAGGAGAAGCTACCGGAGAACTTGAAGTTCGGCCATGCCCCGTACACGCGTGAGAACCACGCGCCCAGGGTAAGTCCTCTGCCCTAGCCCTTATCTTCTGTCTCTCACCTCTCACGCCCATCTGGCTAATGCTCTGTTCCTTTTTGTTGTGGAAGAACTTCCCCTACATCCTCTGGGAAGAGGGCTAGACCCCCTCCATACCTTCACGGCCGACCTCCCCGATCCGCGCACACGCCGGTCTGGCGAAGAGTCCGATAGCGAAGCCAACATCTTCTCCAACCGATTGATGATGAGGAGGAGGCCACCCTGGCCACCAAACCTAGCCGATGCCAAACGGTGGATGGAGACTCTAGTCGGTCCGCCACGGGAGGAAGCGGGCCTAGCCGGCCCGCGGTGGAGGTACCAGCCGCCAAGAGGAGCTAGACAGGCATGCCGCCCTTGGGCCGAGGTGGCCGGAAGATGGCGACACCCCCCGTCGTTCCTAGGTAAGGCCTTTTTCCCATCCTTATGGATTTTTGCTCTTTTTTCTGCTCTTTTCCTTTTGGCTGTTCTAGCCTCCTTCTTTTTCTTTTTCTTACTGGTCGCGTCTTTGCTCTTGTAGCACTCTGATCTCCTTCAGCGCTTCCATCCCTGCGCGTGCGCCCCTGCCTTGCCGCCTCGTGCCCCTCTTGCTGATGCGGCCTCCGCCGCCGCTGCCGCCCCTTCACCACCGCCGAGGGCTTCGCCGCCGCCCCGCACGGATCCGGCTACAGGAACCGGGGCCGGTGATGCCCCATCGGCTACTGTAGTCCAGTTGCGCACCACCGCGCCGAGTCCGAGTAGCTGCGGGGGCTCCCCTGCGGCGGAAACGGTGTCCAAAGCCGGCAAGGAGCTGGTGGTCGTGGCCGACGACAACTCCGACGGCGAGCTGGGAGAGGAGTGGCGCGTGGCGCTCTGCGAGGCGAAGGAGTCTCTGACCATCAATTCCACCGGTGACTCCTCCTCCGCGTCCTTGGCCGCTCTGGCCGCTACCTTGGAGGTGGCGGTGAAGGAGGTCAAGCTTCTCGAGACCTCGCTCGGGGATAGCCAGACGCTGGAGCAGAAGCTCACGGTAGCGAATGACACATCCCAGAGTAAGTCCCCACATCCGGTTACAGTTTCCTATTTTGTCTTTCCGCCTTTTTTTATTTTACTGACATTCGGTTGTGCATGTAGCCGTCATGGTCAGCGCCAGCGAGAGATCGACCAGCTGACCAAGGTGAAAAACCGCCTCAGCCGGTCCAACTCCTCCCTCAACCTCCAGAACAAGGAGTGGAACTCCAAGGCGGATAAGATGGAGGCTGTCATCAAGGAGCATGACAATGCCCTTGCCAGCTAGGCCCAGGCCTTCGAGATCCTTGACACCAAGTGCAAGGACCAGGAGAAGGAGGCCAAGCGACTGGCGGAGCAGGAGAAGGCCCTTCTGGAGGAGCTGATGCAGGTTGGCCGCACTGCCAAAGGTAAACCTTCTTGCCGACTCGCCTTTCCTTGTCCGGATCCGGTAGCTAGACCTGACTTTCTTTTCTGATAGCTTACTATCCCGGCGTAGACCTGCTGGCCTACAACCGGCTCCAGGAGAACTGGTCGGGCGAGCAGCCCACCTCCCAGGAGCTCATCGCCCTTCTTGGCAAGGAGGCCACGGAGCTGCGGAAGGCTTCCCACGCCGTCTTCGAATTTTTGTGGCCGAATGCGGCTGCGCCGGACACCATCACCCAGCTGGTAGCGAAGGTTGTGGAGGTGCCGGCTACCATCGACCGGCTAAGGGACCTGGCGGCGTGAGCCAGAGCGGAGATGGCGCTGGCACTGATGCTCTCCTGGTATAAGGACATGCGCGTTGAGAAGATCGATGGAGGCTTCCACGCTGGCGTAGACCTTGCTGCCATCCACTAGGCTCACCCCCAACTCCGTGATTCTGCCATCAAGATTGCTGGCTATGCCAACATTGATGAAGTCCTCACCGAATCGGAGTCCACCGGGACTCTGGAGATGGAGGTCGAGCCAACGCCACGGCCGGAAGGCGGATATGTTGGAGCCGGAATGTCCAGCGCGCCTCCTCCTCCTCCGCTAGAAGCCGCGGCCGGCCAGGACCAGACGCACGGCAAGGGCCCCGCCGCCTAGACCTGATCCCCGGGATGCCCGGTGGAATTGTAGTAGTTTTCTATTTTTGTCGAACTTGTGTCTGCGCATCGGTGAACTTGTGGGAGCTTTGACTCCCCTTATCTTTATGTATTTGAATGTGTTTGCCTTTTTCTCTTCCTTCTGATTTTCTGTACTTTGTGTTTCTTTCCTCTTTTGCCGATTAGGCTCGCCCTACTGTCCTCATCCGGCTAAACTCCTTTAACCGGATGACTACCGTTTCCAATAGGGGCATGCCAGCGCACCCACTAGGTGTAGCCCTTGAGATTCGGATTTCTTGGCAAAGACAAGGACTTCGAATCTTCTTTCCTTTCTTTCTTGCAGCCTTGTGTTATATTCTGGCTAAACACCTTTAACCGGGCAACCTGACCTTGCTTGACCATCCGGACAACCACAACCAATAGTGGGGGTGCGCCAGTGCACCCACTGGGTGTAGCCCTCGAGATTCGGAGTAATTGGCAAAGTCAAGTGCTTCAAATCTTCTCTTCTTTGCTTGCCCTTGCCCTCACCTAGGCCCAAATATCCGGCTAAACTCCTTTAGTTGGTCAGAACTACATGATTCCACTAGGGGCACGCGAGCGCACCCAGTGGGTATAGCCCCCGAGATTCAGAGCGCTTGGCGAAGACAAGGACTTCGAATCTTCTCTTCTTGCTCTTGATAGCTGACTCGGTGTAGTCGTGCAAAAAAAACATATAGGTAGATTTGTTTAATAAATTAGTCGGTCAGTATGCACTTTTTAACCGGTTTACGGACTTTGGTCTGTTTCAAAATCTGGTTTGCGGTTCTCTAGACACTTAGTCATTTTCTCGTGTGCTCTGTTCTTTATGCTACGTCCTTGCTGGACAACCGGGTTGCGGTCTGGAGCCAAAATCAAAGGGAGATGACAATACATTGCACACAATACTGGAGGCTCAGTAGTCGGAAAATCCCAAACTAGGTGTAAGGCTAGAATGTTCAATCTGTCGCATACTTTCGCTGTTTTTCGTGTGGGGTGCCTTAGGCTTTTGCTCTTGCTAGCCAGACAGTCGGGTTGCGGTCTGTAGCTGAGATGAAGAGTGGGCCTCTGACACCATCGCACACTACTCAGGCGGTTTATAGAATTAGCAGGTCGAGCCAACCGGCGAGCCCCCGGGTAAGGTTTGCTAGAGCCAAAAAAACTGAACCGAATAAAGGGCAATCATGCAAATTTCTAGCAAGGAGATCCCGAGTGTCTCTCGGGGTTCTGCATTTTCATTCATAGGGTTCGCAGGATACATACACTATCTGACGACTAGGTGTAAAATGGACGGAGCAGGGCCATGTTCCAGGGGCGCTTTGTCTCCTCGTCCAACTTTTCCATCTTGTTCTTGCGCGGCTTCTGCGCGTCGATGAGGTAGTAGGAGTTGTTGTGCAGCGCCCGGCTAATGATGAAGGGGCCTTCCCAAGGCGACGACAACTTGTACATGCCCTTTGTGTCTTGCACCAGCCAGAGAACCAGATCGCCCTCGCGGAATGCGACATGTTGGATCCGGCTCGAATGGTAGCGACGCAGGCTTTGCTGGTACATCACCGATCTAGACAACGCCAGCTTGCGGGCCTCCTCAAGAAAGTCCACACCATCCTCCCTTGCCTCTTGGTTGGCCTTCTCGTCGTAGAGGAGCTTGTGGGGCGTGTCGAACTCGATGTCCGTGGAGAAGATGGCTTTCGAGCCATAGATGAGGAAGAATAGGGTGAAGCCAGTTGATCGGTTCGGGGTGGTGCGGAGGCTCCACAACACAGCCGGAAGCTCCTCGATCCAGCATCTGAGAGACCGCTCCAGGGGCTTGATGAGTCGCGGCTTGATGCCGGCTAGCACTAGGCCAATTGACCTTTTGACTTGCCTGTTGGATTGCGTGTGTGCGACAGATGCGAGGTCCAGCCAGACCCCCTTGTTGCTGCAGAACCAGGAAAACGCCTCCTTGCCGAAGTTTTTGCCGTTATCCATAATGATGCTTTTGGGGTAGCCGAAGCGGTTGATTTTGTCCGTGAAGAAGGTGACGACTGTCACCCTGTCCAACTTCCGGATAGGCTTGGCCTCTATCCACTTGGTGAACTTGTCAACCGCTACCAGCAAATGGGTCATGCCCGCACGCGCCCGCTTGAAGGGGCCGACCATGTCCATGCCCCAGACAACAAAGGGCCACGTGATCGGGATGGTCTTGAGCACCATAGCTGGCATCCTCGAGGGCGGTGGGTCAATATAAGCCGTGGCGAAATGCCTTGGCGACTATTGCTCGAGATGAAGCGTGGTGTCCGCACTCACCCGGGTGGATGTCCTTCAGTAGCCGGTAACCTCTGTCCACATCAACACACTGCTGGAATATGCCAGATAGGCTGCGCTTGTACAGTTCTTTGTTGATGATGGTGCACGTGTGTGCATATCGCCGGATTCACCTGGCCTCCACCTCGTCATCCGGAAGTTCCCTGTTGGCGATGTAGTTCATGAAGGGATGTGCCTAGGATGGTATCTCCTGGATGCTGAGGATGCTCCCGTGCTCCGGCTAGGGGATGTCAGGGGGCCGTTCGGGTGGGGCCCCCAGGTCTTTCAAGCCGGAGGGTCCGGGCTTGCCAGAGTTGGTGCAGGCCTTCTTCTTCGTTGGCTCTGAAGGTTCTGGGTCTACCAATCCGTCACCCCCGGGCTTCTGGCCTAGATGATGGAGTCCGACTTAGGAGACAGGGTGATGAAGAGCTTGCACAGATGCTCTAGGGAGACCCCTGGCGGGATCGCCTGCTTGGTGGAGCCAATTCGGGAGAGCGAGTCGGCTGCCTTGTTGTTTAGGCAAGGGACGTGATGGAACTCACATCCGTCGAAGCAAGCACTGAGCTTCTGCAAATGGAAGCAGTAGAGGGCCATGTTTGCATCGCGGGCGTCCCATTCTTCGGACACTTGCTGCACCACCAGATCCGAATCACCGAAGCAAAGGATCCGGTTGATGCCAATCTCCCTGGCGAGCTGGAGGCCGTGCACCAATGCCTCATACTCGGCGACGTTGTTGGAGGTCTTGAAGTGGATCTGGAGAACGTACTCCAACCGGTCTCCCTTGGGCGAGGTGAGGACGATACCGACTCCCAATCCCCCAAGCATCTTTGAGCCGTCGAAGTGCATCTTCCAGTGATCCGAGTCGGGAACCGTCGGCAGGTACTGGGTCTCGGCCTAGTCGACCAAGAAATCCGCCAGAGCTTGCGGCTTGATCGTGAGCCTTGGCTCGTACTGGATGGAGTAGGCGGCGAGCTCGATTGCCCACTTGGCGACTCGGCCGGTGTCATCCTTGTTGCCGATGATTTCCAAAAGGGGTGCGGTGCACACCACCTTAATCGGATGCTCCTGGAAGTAGTGCTTGAGTTTCTTGCACGCTAGGTACACTCTATAGCACATATTTTGGTAGTGGGGGTAGTTCTGTTTGGAGAGGGAGAGAACCTCGCCGAGGTAGTATACGGGCCTCTGCATTGGCTGGACCTTGCCTTCCTTGGGGCGCTCCACCACCAGGACAACGCTGATGACCCGGCTGATGGCTGCTATATAGAGCAACAACGGCTCCTTGCTAGCCGACATGGCTAGAACCGGTGCTGTGGATAGCATGTGATTGAGGTCGTGAAACACGACGTCGGCTTGCGAGGTCCAGGAGAACTTATTTGTCTTCTTCATCAGCTAGTACAGTGGGAGTGCCTTCTCGCCCAACCGGCTGACAAAATGGCTGAGGGAGGCGAGGCATCCGGTGAACTTCTGGACTCCAAGAAAGCTCTTGGGCGGCTGCATCCTCTCGATGGCTGCGATCTTCTATGGATTTGCCTCGATTCCACATTGCGAAACTTGAAAACCGAGGAGCTGGCCGGATGGTACGCCAAAGATGCACTTCTCCGGGTTAAGCTTCATCTGGTAATGGCGAAGGTTCCCAAACATCTCCCCCATGTCCTCAAGGAGGGTGTGCTTCTCCTTCGTATTGTTGACGACGTCTTCCACATAAGCATGCACGTTCTGGCCGATCTGCGAGTGTAAGCATTTCTACATGCAGCGCTGATAAGTAGCGCCTGCATTTTTTAGACCGAAAGGCATGGTTACGTAACAGAAAGCCCCGTATGGGGTGATAAATGACGTATTTATCTGGTCAGTCGGATTCAACCGGATATGATTGTAGGTGGAATAACAGTCCAAGAAGGAAAACAAGTCACAATCGGCCGTGGAATTGATAACTTGATCGATTCGAGGCAAAGCGAACGGGTCTTTCGGGCACGCCTTGTTCAGGCTGGTGTAGTCGATACACATGCGCCAGGTCTTGTTTTTTCAGCACCAGGACTAGGTAGGCCAGCCAGTCCGGGTGGTATACTTCCATGATGAATCTAGCTGCGAGGAGCCGGGTTATCTCATCACCGATGATCTTCCTTTTCTCCTCCGCGAAGCGGCGGAGGGGCTGCTTGACCGGCTTGGCATCCGGCCGTACATGGAGTGAGTTCTCGGTAAACTCCCTCGAAACACCCGACATGTCCTTGGGCGACCATGCGTAGATGTCCCGATTCTCACGGAGGAAGTCGACGTGTGCGCCTTCCTATTTGTTGTCCAAGCTGGCATCGATGGTGATGAACTTGGTCGGGTCGATGGGGTCAAGTAGGATCTTCTTTGTCTCCTTGGCCGGATGGAAGGCCGAGTCTCTAGCCAGCTTTCTGCTAGCCGACACTTCTTGCTGAGCCTATGCGATGTTGTGCATGATCTCGCGCTTCTCCTTGGTGATGATGAGGGCCTCTGCTATCTTCGAGCCCACCGACGCGCACTGAATCGACCGCCTAAAGCAGCCGGCCATGGTGATAACGCCATTAGGCCTCGACATCTTCATCTTGAGGTATGCATAGTGGGGGACTGCCATGAACTTGGTGAGGGCGGGATGCCCCAGGAGAGCGTGGTAGGAGCTTGTCAGGTTCACCACCTCGAACCACACCGCCTCACGACGAAAGTTCTCCTCGGTTTCAAAGATGACGTCCAGCCGGATTTTCCCCAGTGGAGCGCAACCTGGCCCCGACAGTACGCCGTGGAACGCCGTGGTAGTCGGGCGTAGGTCACATTTGCGGATACCCAACTTCTCTAGGGAAGACCGGTAGAGTAAGTTGAGCCTGCTACCCCCGTTGATGAGGACGCGAGATAAGTGGCATGTGCGCTCGTTGGAGACGATGAGGAGGTCGAGCACCATTGTGTAGCCCACAAGATTCGATAGGCGATCCGGTTGGTCCTCTCGGCTCCAGGCGATGGGGTCTCTGACTTGTTTAGGTACTGGGGGACCGGGGAGGCGATGGCGTTGACCTCCTTGGAGCGTTGCCTGCGGCTGTGCTTGTCGTCTGGCTCAGTCTCGAAGATGTGGTAGGCGGCGTGCGGCTAAGGGTAGCCGTTGTTGTTGTTGCTGTTGCCGGCTCCCCTAGATGGTGGTGGCGGCCCGCCGAGAGGGGGTGGTGGTAGATGGGGTAGACCACCTTTCTCTTTCATCTGGTGGGTCTAGCTACAGTTCCGGGTAGTATGAGTAGCCGGTTTGAAGGGTCCACTACGCCACTTGCACGGGCTGTCGAATATTTTTCGAAGGTGAATCGGGGCTTCTGTCTCCTTGCGTCGCCACCCGGCACATCAGGTGTGCCCTTCACAGCGTTGACTTTCCTCGCATGATAACGAGGCTTCTGCTGTCCGGCTTGGCGGTTGCCCTAGAAGCGGTTGTCGTTGCTGTGCCGCCTGGAGGATCCGGATTCTCCGCCCAGGTTACTTGGCGGGTCGCAGCCTGGATCGGTGGGGATCGGTCGACCGTCAGCATTCACCCGAAGGGGCTTCTTCATCGCAGCATCGACCGTGGCGTACTGGTCCACGACCATCATGAGCTCTGCCATGGTTTTCGGCTCGTCACACAGTAGCCGGTGGCAGAGCATGGTGCCTTCTCGGCATCCCTCCATGAAGAACCCGATCGCCTGGCTTTCTAGGATGCCCACGCAAGTATTGCGCAGCTCGGCCCACCAAGCGAGGTACTCGTGATCCGACTCGCGGTTGCCCTGGATGCACAGGGCCAGGTCGCGGGGGCGACCAGGACGCTCGTACGTGCCATTGAAGTTGCGGACGAACACCTTTTCAAAGTCTGGGCAGGCATTGATGTTGTTGGGCGCGAGGCTGTTGAGCCATGTCCTCGCCGACCCGGTCAGCATGAGGGGAGGTAGCGCACCACCACGGCGCTTGTTCCCATGGGTTCATGCTGCTGTTGTACTTGGGGGTGTCCCTTGGCAGGGTGAACTTATCCGGAAACGGCTCGTTCTGGATGCGGGGTCCGAAACAAACCGGCCCGATAGTATCTTCCCCCTCCGTGATGCGCGCTTGAGCTAGGAGCTCGATGCGGTCACGGGCGTCTGGGGTATCGGATTGGGTGCTCCTACTCGGCCCGAATGATGGAAACCGACAGGTCGTGGCGCTCCGGTAGGGGGAGGGGGCGGTGGTGGGTTGCTATTCACCGTTTGCCCCTGGCACGGCTGGCCCTTGTGGCCTAATTCGTGGTGCTTTCTACGGGATTTCCCCACCGGAGGAGAGGATGCCTGCTGGGTCTCGTGGGGCGCGCCCTTTCTGTTGCCGGGTGGTTTGCTTCCCCTAGAGTCGATGGGGTTCTCGTGCATTTGCCGGATGGCGTCAGCCTGCTCATCCGTGATCCGGAGGATCTCCTGCACCCGGGCATGCTGCCGGTCTCGCTCCTCGCCCTCCAGGTTGGGCAGCTCGTCTGCCACGGCCCGCGCTGCATGCAAGTTCTTGATGGGTGTGCTGTAGGTAGGCCGAACAAGGAGAGGTGGTGGATCCGACTCGCCGCCCCTGTCCATCCTTCCGCCTAGCTCGCCGCCCCGGCATCGCACCTGCCCGCGCCGGCTAGGCTCCTTGGAAGCCGGAGTGTGGCCGTGAGCGTGGTTGTACTCGCGCATGGTGATGTCAACTTGCTTCTTGGTGGAGGCTAGGTCGACGGCCTCCCACAGGAGGAGCTCCCTATCCATGGTGAAGTTTGCTTTGGCCTCCTCCGGGTTGTCCCCGAGGGTAACCGAAGCGAGGAGTCGGTCGATGGCTTCCTCCATCGGATCCTTCGGCTGTGGAGGGGCGGAAGTTCCGGCTTCATCACCGCCCTGCTCCCGAGGACGGCGATGCTGGGTGCTGGAGCTGGCCATCATGACCTCGATGTCTCATGAAGCGATGGGAACGCCGCTGCTGGGGAACAGCGGCTCCGCGATAGAGACGACCTCCCTAGGGAAATGCTCCGACACGGTGGCAACATAGACGGGAAGGTCGCCGAACAGCAGGATAGAGCCATTCGCCGGGAAGGTGGATCCGGCGAAGCATGACGCATTGTCGATAACGCAGTCGAATTTGCCTAGCGTGAGCACGAGGCCAGACGCCACATACTCACCAGCTGAAGTGTGGGGTCATGTGCGGAATGTGACTCCGGTCGAAGCCATGTCTGCCCTATGGTGGGCGCCAACTGTCGTTGTATTGGAAACAGCAGTGCCTGAGAAGGCTAGATAGAGGTGTGGGCAAACGACAGGGAAGCTCCCGATGGTGTCCGCAGGCGGGATTGGGTACAAGGAAGCGTAGTGTGACACAAGAAGTACCCAGGTTCAGGGCCCTCGTGTGGAGGTAACACCCCTACTCCTGCAATCTGACTATGGGAGATATCTGGAATACAATCTGCTCCTCGAGCTGTATGAACTATCTAGCTACTCAAATACTAACCCCTGCTACGAGAGCCTTGCCCTCCCCTTATATAGTCCAGGGGAGCGATCTTACTGGCCAGTCCGGCTGGTGGGTCCCATAGGCGGGCCCCAGCCGACTGGTCATCTACAGTACCGAGTAGTGGCGGGTCTCGTCGAGAGTACACGCCGTGCGGGTCGTCGTGGGCACAGTGAACGCCGTGCGAGCCTGTCGTCAGCAACCGGCCACTGTGCCCCCGTCAGCCACAGTGTTCGGTATGGTCTCGTAGTGGTGTGTCTTGTCGCTGTACCAGGGCGTACCGTGCACTGTGCCGCACGTCGTCCTGCCTCTGTCTTGATTGCGTCTGGCTACGCCCATGTAGCCGGATCTGTGTCTTGCCGCCCTTCCTTGTTCTGGCCACCGGCTGGTAGCCGGGACAACGCGCCTGCGTCCGGCTACGATCTGCTAGCCGGACCCAAGCCGTCTTCCTTTGTTCTTGTCCGGCCAGGGTACCCGGGGGGTCATCCCCCAACATCCCTCATTTTAAATATCAGAATAAAAATGTGTTCTTTCTTTAGTATGCACCATTAAGAAAGTTCATTGTTTCGAGACACCACGTGATGATCAGGTGTGATAGACTCTATATTCGCATACAACGGGTGTAAGCCAGATTTACACACACATGTACTAAGGTTCTTACTTAGCGATCCTAGCATGTACAGACATGACCTCCGAACACGAACTGAAAGTAAAACATGAGTCATATAGTTGATATGATGACCATATAGATACCCGCCTTTGCAGCTGCACCAATTCACGTGATGATCGGTCTTGGTGTAGTGAATTTGGTTCATGTAATCACTAAAACGACTCGAGGGATGTTGGTTTTGAGTAGGAGTTCATGTAGTAATATGATTAAAGTTAAACTCAATTTATCATAAACTAAATCAAAGTGAATTTGTATAGTTTGTTGTAGTCATTGACATATGTTTACTACCTTGTACTTAGTTATAATTGAGATAATATAACTATAGAATTCTAGATATGTACTTTACTAACGGGTATAATATTGCTTTGAAGATACCATCCCCTTGTTTTTCAGGCTGTGTCACCGAAGGCGGACGGACGACAGTACCTTCGTTGTTGATCCTTAGATTTAACAGTGGACACTCTTCGAGTTTGAGCTCGACGAAGGCTATTCGATATCTACAGCTCAATGATCACAAACCTGGGGTGCATACGCTAGAAAGACCTTTGTTGGGAGAGTCAGCCACAGGGCATCAACTGGTATGGAGAATCAAAGGAGGTCCTTGAAGATTGCAACTGAAGAAAGTTTGAGCCCGGATTGTCGAACGACCGCTGTTTGACTCCAATTGTAGTCTTGGGTATCTTCTACGCAAATCATGGTTATCCAGAATTAGTTCTATGCAACTTAGCACTATTGGTTCTTGCTCTATATTTTGAGCTTTGTAATCTTGTACTAGGATCGTTAATGGTAATACATCTTTTATGTTCAAGAAAACGAATAATTAATTACCTTTAAATATATTTGTTGTTGCTACCATAACCAAGTCCAAATCACGTCGAGAGCCAGTACACGTACGTACAATATTTAGTTTTATAGTGACCATACAATGTTTGATTTGACATGCAACTCATACATGAAAATTCGGTAGCAATTACTCTCTCTTTTTACATAGTTTTGAGTAACCTTACATTGTTCCTCTAGATATAAAATATTACTACTGTAAACCCTAAATATAGCCGATAAAACTAGAACCCTAATTTGGTAATACTAACAAAAACTTGTAAATAAATTATTTAGTTGTACTACAATCCATGCTCTTAGTACTTCTAAATTAGGATCACACAAAAGATGACAAATTAATTATGATGCGCAGCCTGTTGGCACAGCCCGACGCCGAGTACTTACCTGCGTCCCCGACGACGAAACAAAGCTGACATCATTTCCCGCGTAGTACACAGCAGAAAAAACAGTACTCCCGCGCGTAGCTTTAGCTAAGGCAGCTAGCTAACCACACGGTTTGATAGATTTGGTATTAGCCATGAAACAACACGCGCGCTCGCGAACACACTTGGTCGGATCGCCAAAGGCTCGTGTCGCAAACTCGCCGGAGGAATCAAACCAAGCCAGCTTTGGTAGCAAGCTTGATACAGGCCGGGGACGCACGTACGTCGAGCCAGCTGAGACTTCGTCGCGATCGCCTTGATTAGAATACTCGACCAATCGGGCCTGTGCCACTGCCAATTTACACAGGCAACGCTGCTAGTACTACTAGTAGTTGCTATAAGAAACAACCACATACGGAAATTAATTAAAGGGAACAAAAAGGAAAAATGACGCACGCTTCCTAGCAGTCATACATATCGACCACGTGGTCGCATACGTGGTTTGTATAGCAGCCAAAAAAAAAACCTGATATACACTACTGTGTATAATTAGAAGGCCTGCACATCTGTTTTATACGCGCAAGGTCCAGCTGAAAACCCTGAACTCTCGTACTACAATACACACTACCAGTATCGATCATTCACACCATTATTATCATTAGAGAGGTTGCTAGCTATAGGGCATTATGATCACGGGCTCGGCCGTGTGCCAGGTCCTGGAGGCCATGGCGCCGCTGTACACGGCGGCCGCGCTGGGGTACGCGTCGGTGCGGTGGCTGAGGGCCTTCTCCGACGAGCAGTGCGCGGGGATCAACCACTTCGTGGCGCTCTACGCCGTGCCCGTGCTCATCTTCCACATGGTCTCGACCAACGACCTCTACGCCATGAGCGGCCGCCTCATCGCCGCCGACACCCTGCAGAAGCTGGTCATCCTGCTCGGCCTCACGGCCCGGGCGCTGTGGGCGCGCTCGCGCCACCGCCGCGACGACGACGGGGCCAATCTTATGGCGGCGCCGCTGCAGCTGCAGTGGGTGGTCACCGCCTTCTCCGTGGCGACGCTGCCCAACACCATCATCATGGGCGTGCCGCTCCTCAGGGGCATGTACGGGGAGGTGGCGACCACCCTCATGAAGCCCATCATCGTCATGCAGTTCTGCTTCTGGTACAACGTCATCATCTTCCTCTACGAGTACATGGAGGCCATGCGCGCAGCCACGGTGAAGGAGATCAGCCCTGCAGCGTCGCCGGACAAAGGTGCAAAGGGCGACGACCTTCATCAAGTGGCCATGACCATTGAGGTCACGGACGTCGCGGTCGTGTACCCGGGGCAAGGTGGCGTTGTTGCTGTCCAGACGAATACGACGTCAGTCGTGAAGGACGACAAGGAGGTGGGTATTACCTATGGAGACGTCGTCAAGGCGCCGTCGGTGAAACATGTCGTGTGGATGACAGTGAAGAAGATTCTGAGGATTCCAAATACCTACGCGAGCATCCTTGGCCTCATCTGGTCTCTCATTGCCTTCAAGTACGTCGCTTTCTTTCATGTTCCACACACCATCATGGATTGCATATTCTGAAGATTCATGGTTGCATATTAAATTTTGCACTTAAATACGTGTGCTAAATTGCTAGTACTAGTAATTAATATCTGTCATGTACTTTTTTCATTTTGCAGGTGTGGAATCAAGATGCCAAAGGTTATCGACAACTCTCTGTTCACAGTATACAGCACGGCTGTTGGACTCAGCATGTTCTCTTCAGGTCTGTATATCTTCGCTTAGGTTAATAATATCTGGGCATCCAAGGCCCGATGTTTCAAAATCTAGACATTCCCTCTTGGCGTTTCAGGGACGTTCATCGCGCGGCAGTCACGGTTCATCCCGTGCGGCTACGCCATCGCGTCAGTGTCGATGGTCCTCAAGTTTCTGATAGGCCCGGTGGTGATGCTGATCGCCTCGCTCGCCGTCGGCATGCACGGCACCCTGCTGCACATGACCGTTGTACAGGCAAGCGCAAAAAAGTTCTCTCACTTTAAGATCTGCAACGACACAGCCTAACAAAAAATTCTCTCTTTTTATGTACTACGTATACTGTATTTATATCTAATCACATTTCCCCACATGCCTGTACATGCAGGCGGCTCTCCCCCTGGCTGTGACTTCGTTCGTGTACGCTGAAGAGTACAAGGTCCACGCGGACATCATGAGCACAGGGTATTTTTCTTGACCAGATACGCTTGATTTGCAGTAATTCACTTGTTCCTGCGAACGCCCATCTCATCATTGTGCGTTTCCAGGGTTATTTTTGGGATATTCATCTCACTTCCTGTCACCATCGTGTACTACATCCTATTGGGGTCGTGGTGGAGCTAACAAGGCCAGGCAAGGGCTCAAACTACGGGCATACGTATAGAGGACAATCCAAGGACAGGAGGGATGGCTGGATATATCTAACATGATGCAAAAGGAAAATATAGATTGTGATTGTAATGTTGTATAGTAACTACTAGTACAATATAGGATGGAAACTAAAAATATGGTGCTCAAGCTTGTGGCCTGCTCCCTATTGAATTGCATGCACTAGGCATTCCAACCAAAAGTCTGAAATGATCGAAAAGTTTAGACAATATATTACATTCTCAACACTTCCGAATTCACCGCCGAACAAAACGGCCGAGTCTTCTCGTCTCGCTATATATGCTATAGATTTACGTGTCTACGAGACTTCGGAACTTCGCAGGCTCAGATGCGAGCTTGATCATGTGATCCTTACGCATGACCCCATGCCGCTCCCGCGACGCACTGCCCAGGTGCTCGCGACCGCTGCCAACCTCCCTAGCCTAGCCCTGCCACCCAGCCCCTCCCCCCATTGCCACCAACCCCAGATTGCCCGCCAGGTTTTCTCTCTCCGCGCTATGTAGGTCAGGATCTTGCCCTGCTGATCTTCCCGCAGTTGGCTGCAACCCGGGATCCGGATGAATAGCCCCTAGATCCGTTCGTTCTGGCTCGTCTTTCGTCACAGATTCATTGGAGGAGAGGTTTAGGTCTGTCTCTATGCCGGCTAGGCCGCAGTGGGATGGAGATATTGCAATCAAGGTAAGGTTTGCCCCTCTCCAGCTAGTGCCCGCTCCGCCACCGTCCAGCTTTAATGCCGCTCCCCTCCCATGCCTCAAGACTTTGGCCATCAATGCCTCTGTTGCGGACTCCGAGGTTGCATATGCTGCTCGCCCATCCTCCTCCTCCAGTTCGATGCCTATGTCTAAGGAGACAGAGAGGAAGCGCTGCTCGCCTGCATTCATTGCCATTGAAGGGCATTCAAGTTCAGGCAGTGACAGAGAAGGAGGAAGTTATGCTGGGGAAAGCTTGGTTTCCTGTGCATGCGCCCTATTGGTGGAGAACCGAGCGCTCCAACAAACAACATTCAAGGCCAAAGCCCAAGCCTCAGTTCTAGAGAGCACCGACGAGGCGACCATACGTCAAGCCAAGCAAAAGGATTTGCCATCGATGCCTGGAGAAGGGACACCCTGCCACTGAGTGTTGAGACCCTATTAGGTGTTCTAGCCGCCGCTACTGGCAGCATCGAGCCCGTGACCGCACAAATCAGCGTCGTCTCCTGCGCCAAGGTCATCATCGCCCTCCTCCTGTGCCTCATCAGCCTCTACGTCGACTTCGTCCTCTCCTCCGACATCGCAAGAATCTCTACCGTCCCTCAGCGAAGCGGGGCCTTCGTAGCACCCCGAGCCGTCATCAACATCTTCTCCTCAGCGCCTCACTGCTTCAGTGCTGGCCATGCCTCGCATCAGCGACCCCTCCCTGTATCTAGCTAAAGGGCATGCCATCAGCACCACAACGCCAGAGATGGTTGCACAGGCGGCACAGCTGGTCAACCATGTAGCGGAGGTCTGGTTGGGGAAAACTAGTCCATCAATCAGCGCAGAGGAGATGAAGACCATCCTGGCAGCCCAAGCTCGTATCCACGGTGACTACATGAAGGTGGTGACGCACTTCCCTAAAGATTCCTTGGCAAACTTTGACTACAAGCACCACCGGGATTTGATCACCTAGCTGCCAGGGCACTTCTCGCATGGGGATTTGGATATCCATGTTGCCAACTGGAGGGAGAGTGCTCATGTGGAGCAGGTCAATATGTTCCACCACGTGCATCTTTGTGTGGAGGGGATGGTTGTTCAGGCTTGGATGGAAGAGGGCGCAGTCGCTCGTGTGCTTGGGCCTAACACGGTCATCGACTATTTTGATATTGCAACTTTGTAGAAGGAGGATGCCACCGTTCTAAGCCTTTGGACCTAGACTGTCAACCCATCGGCTAATCCCAAGGTCCAGTGGGCCACTGTCGTGGGCACCGCGGCTGCTGCCAACACCATCGGGTGCTGAGGACTGGAGAGGAGGGTGATTGTTCACCTTGATCTGCATGAACATTATACCACAGGGATGAATGGAGATGTGCCAAGCCACCCCCACTATAACTTTTGTTTTGATTGGAAGCTTGGAGTGATTGATGGAGAAAGAGCAATGTCAGACCACACAAGGACCCCAGCAAAGACGGAATGATGATCATGATCGCCGTAGAAGAGATGATGACCACATCAGAAGACGTGATGATGAGGATGATGGCTGTGGACGCAGAGAGGGTCGTTCCTGGATAGTGTGCATCTTCCGCAGCCGCTCCAAGGCCACGGATCGGCGTGGCAACGAGCGGCATGACAATCGCCGAGATGACCGCAACATGCACAACTACAGGAACCCAGCGATGGGCGGGATGGCCGTTATGAGGGAGACGCCGTGCCAAGACAGTCGCTGACACCCTTCGTTTCTGCTCCTCAGGCGTGGGGCAGAGGCACATGTCTCCTTCACCTGTTCAAGCCAGGGAGCACGTTTCTCTTTGCATGCCGGCTGCTGCAGCAGGTCCCCGCCTTCCTTGCCAAGGGCACTAGCCATGTACTCTATAGAAGAGGTTTTTCTCCCATGTGCAACACCGATGATGATGAGCTGGGCCAGTCGCCTTATCTCAGGACCCATGTTAGGCCAGAGATTTTTGTCTCCGATGTTGACCTTCCTCCGCCGCTGCCGCTTCCTCTCCATGGGCCTGTGTTAAGAAGACTATTCACACCGCCAAGACCCTCATTGACTCGTACCTCGCTTGCACCCATGGTTGATCCAATTTTCCTACGGCGGACACCTCCACCTGAATCTAGTTCTACCAAGACGCTGAGTCATGACGCTGTAGCTGTGGAGCAAGCTCCGGCTGTGACGTTGCTGCTCCTGCACAATGAAGACAAGGATGTACCATATGCTGATGTTGATGATGATGGTGGCATGGCTATGTCCGAAAAGGCTGATGCTATTGATGATGGTGGGGTGGCGGTGGCTGAAGTTAGAGGCGGCATGGCCTCGATGTTTGAAGATGATGTTGCTATTGATGGCAAGACGACGTTAAGCGAAGAAGAGGCAATAAATTTTTCCTATGATGATGCGGCCGATGACAGTGAGACGGGCATGAATGATGATGAGGTTGAGCTAGCTGCTGAAGATTGCAAGTATGACATGGTAGTCACTAAGGACGTGGTAGCGGATGAAGAGGAGCTGCAGACTGCGTTGCATATCCCTGCAGTTCAAGATCCAACAGCCACCTCGATGCCACTCTTCGTCATGGTTCAGTCGACGCTCCTACTGGCCCTTCCTCCACTCCACCAAGGCGTCCATCGATGAGAAGAAAGACACTTGTTGGTGTTTTGAGCTTTGATGGCTTCCCTCTGTAGCAGCTCTCTAGCCCAGGCATCAAGGAAAATAAGAGGAACCTAGGTGAAGGGCCTGGGTGCGGCGAGGTGCTGAGGCCTAGATATGTTCTCTGAGATTATCCCGGCTTAGGCTTCCCATCGATCACAGGAAAAATCTCCCTTCGCATAGGAGAGATGCCGCACCGTGATGTTAGGGGAAGGGCCTAGGCGCGACGAGGTGCCGAAGCCCAGGTTAGTTATCCGAAATTATCCTAGCTTAGATTTCCCTTCAATCACGGGACAAATCTCCCTTCGCATAGGAGATATGCCACTCTGTGACATTAGGGGAAGGGCCCGGGTGCGGCGAGGTACTGATGATCCACGAGTATAGGGGCTATATCGCAGTATTTTCGATAAGTAAGAGTGTCGAACCCAACGAGGAGCAGAAGGTGCTGGCTAGTGGTATAGATCAGGAATTCTGTGCAAATACTTAGCAAACTGATTTTTAGCGGTTTTTGATAAAGCAAGTAAACAAAGTACGAATAAATAAAAGACAGTAGGAATGCAGCAAGTGGCCCAATCCTTTATGCATTAAAAGACAAGCCGGGTGTATTACTTAAGATGACCAAACATTCTCGAGGACACATGGGAATACTGTCAAGTGTTTTCGCTTCATATAGTTGATTAATCTTCTTTACCTTGCTAAGTGTTGTGTGGGTGAACCTGTGCTAATGTACCGACCTTCCTAGGACTAATACATACTTGTGATTATACCCCTTTCAAACATCCGTAAGTACAAGAAAGTAAGGTAGAAACCTAACCACAACTTTAAACTCTAAGACCCTTACGCCCCTTGTGCAATGGTTTCCTAACGGGGGTTCAGGTTTCTGTCACTCCGGCAACCCCTACGATTAGTAGCCAAATACACAATGCATTCCCCTAGGCTCATATAGGTGAAGTGTCATGTAGTCGACGTTCACATGACACCACTAGCAGAAGTACACCACAACATAAATACCAAACTATTGAATCTTTCTCAACACAACTCCACTACTAACAAGATGACTTCTCCCATGTCCTCAAGAACAAAACGAACTACTCACAAGACATCATATGGATCATGATCAGAGATGGAATAATGATGTATAACAATCTGAACATAAACAATAATTCAATGGTGCACTCGATACCATCAACTACAAAGAGTAATCAACACCGGGAAAGTTTCCCCTAACAGCTATGCAAGATTAAACTCAATTGTTACAGCAATATGGAGATGGTGATGAGGGTGCTTCTGCTGATGATGGTGGTGGTGGTGATGATGATGATGATCTCGATGAAGTCCAGCTTGATGGTGGTGTTGATGGCGACGATCTCCCCTCTCCGGGAAGGAATTCCCCTAGCAGAAATCTGTCTACCGGAGAGATCTTTCTCTCTCGGTGTTTTCCGTCCCACAGAGGCAGCAGAATCTTTCTGTGGTCGCTCCCCGAGTCTTAGGGTTTCAGGAGGATAATATACGCCAGAGGGGAGAGCCAGAGGTGGGCCAGGGCGGCCACACCACCTGGTGGCGCGGCTTAGGGTGGCCCGCGCCAAGGGGTGGTGTGCCCCCCTGTGGCCCATCTCCACTCCCTCTTCTGGCAACCTTCGTCTTCTGGAAAAATAGGATTTTCCGTATATTTTCTCGGATTTTCTGATATTCACGAATTTTGCCTCCAAACAACACCTTTTCCATCAGAATCCTGACTGCAGCGGTCCATGCTCCAAAGGTCATCAACCATGTAAAAAACGGTTGAAATAACATAAGTATCATCTCTTAATATGAAATATATCAATGAATAACAGTAAATTATGATATAGAATAGTGATGCAAAATGGACGTATCAACTCCCCCCAAGCTTAGACTTCGCTTGTCCCCAAGCGAAACTGAGCTCAATAAACATGACCTCAGGTTTATGGAGTGAACCGTCGATAAAAGAATATGGACAAGAAGCATCACATTCATCAATACATAAATCATAATAGAAGACAACTCACTATTATATAACTTAACTTGCAATAAGTAAAGGAAACACAATAAAGATACATAAAGTGAATCATAATTGGTAATGGCAAACTTAGCTCTTGGTCGAAGAATAGCTGGTAATTTGTTGGAGTTCACAAATAACTGGTTTTTCAATGATAGCTTTCAAAGTAGTAATCACCAAGATAAGAGCAAAGTGCAAAACAAGGAACATAAGAAACATGATTGAATAAATCATCATATGAATGAATGAAACACAACAACTCAAAATACTTGCTGAGATAGAAGGGAATAGGTTTACTAACTCAACTAAAAAGTAAAAGAAAGGCCCTTCACAGAAGGAAGCCGAGATTGCAAGTTTCATAAAGAGCTCCCAAAAATTATGATACTTACTAGCTTTCAGCTCTCATTGCCCCTATCATAGGCATATTTAGGTGATTAAGGTTAAAGTGATCAAATATGAGGATATGCTTGTCAAGTTGTAAATTGAAAATATCATGTCCCTTGAATACGAGGGCCGCTCCTCATGCTACTCAAGTTTAGTCACCGGTAAGTTCTTGTCATCATAAACATATGTGTATCATAGAGAACCGCCAATGGGGTACCCCTTGCCCGATGATACGGAAGAATCCCCATATCAAAATAACAAGGCAAGCAGACAACAAGCATCTCAACAATCTCTTATTTACCATGGGAATATGGTGTTTTTTCTCTCTTTCCTCTTTTCATAATCTCTTTTTCTCTTTTTTTTCTCAATATAGGACTCTTTTTTGATAAGAAGAATGCTTCATAGATGCTCGTTATGGTTACGCTGCAGGTTTCCACCATGTCAGCATGGATTAGACCAGCGGCCCAAGCGTTTCTCTAACACACATGCATAACTCCATGGACTTACAAGCTCCCCTTCCATTTCACACTGACGACATCCATAGACAAAAGAACATGATATCAACTAGGTACAAAGTACCAGTGTAATGTTGAAAGCGTTCCCCATGACAGCATGGTTGTACTAATTCACAACTTACAAAGCGCAAGCATATACGCAACATAGATGAGCACAATGGGTCAAGTTTATTAAATGCAAGAAAGTAAAGTGTGCCATCAAGTTCGTGAGAGCTTTAATCACTAATTTTCACATAACAAGTTTAATTTGGAAGGTAGATAAAAACATGAATTTACTTGGAATAGCAATAGTGGTAATAGGTAGGTATGGTGGACACAAATGGCAAAGGTTTTGGTTTAAAGGATTGGATGCACGAGAAGAATTCCCTCTCAGTACAGGTTTTTGGCTAGCAAGGCTGGGTTGAAAGTATACGAGTTGAAGGAAACAAACAAACATACAAGTGATAAAGACAAACATGCAATCTTCCTTGGAAGCACAAAAGATCTTAACTAGAGAATACTGAACTTATGAGCAAATCAAGAAAGAAAGATGATGAAATTATTTTCTTTAGTATCTTTTTCATTCAACTCTCAAAAATAGTGTTGCTATTGACCAAGCCAGGTTTGCCAAAGCCAACTAAATTAACTCAGTGATCCCAAAGTGATACCAATACTAACAACAAGATCAATCATATAACCACGAATTGAAAACTAATATAAGATATGCAAAATAGTAAATGATAGAACTTCTCATTAATATTCCACAACGGCAACTCACACCAAGGGATACATATCTAACGAGAGAGGGGACACTTCCATAATGCAAACCATCCTACATGATAACTTCTCTATTCATGATATGCCTCTACTAAAAAGGTAAAAAGATAGAAGATAGTGATGTGATACCGCGACACTCCCCCAAGCTTGGAACAAACCAAGGGGATGCCAAACCTGATGACGAATTACTCCTTTGGTGGTGGTGGTATCCTCTTGATGAGCTCTTTGATCAACTTCCCCAAGTCCTCAATCTCGAATGTGAGAGTGCGAATCAACTCCGAGTTGTGCTCGATGTGGCTCATGATCATCTTGGGTTGTGAATCCCAGCTCTTGCGATTCTTTCCCTACTCTTCTTCCTTGCTGTCTTCTTTTCCTGCATGGTTATGAATAAAGGTATGAAAGGGACTCTTGGTGCTTGGAGAAGGCGTCCGTGGAGCCAAGCAGTGACGCAGAGGCTTTCCTCTAGTTGACATCCGTGCAGTCCTTCTAATCTTGGCAGGGTTCGCCACCACTCCAATGCTTGCAATGGTAGTGCCAGTGTGCAGATGTTGGCCTTGCTTTGTTTCCTTATCACCTTCACTCTTGATCTCCTTCTCCTGTCCGGGGTCTTGGAGATCTTCCTCCATAGGCTCCTTTCCCTTATCCTTGGTGGACACCATTGTTATTCTAAACTTTCAAGAATAGTTCCTGGGAGAAACAGATCGAAACAAAAACACGACGAAAACACAATACACGAACCTCGGGAGATCTGGGGGATTATATATTACGAAGTTTCACAACAAAAGGAAGGTACTAGGAGAAAACGGGTCGGAGATGGAGTCTAGAGTGGCCACACCACCTGGTGGTGCGGCCAGGGGTGGGCCCGTGCCACAGGGTGGTGTGAGCCACCCTGGCTCCGTTTCCGTCCCTCTTTCACTTCGTGGCTTTCCTTATTGTCTAAAAACTGCAAAAATATAGTTGGATAGTATTTTCGTGGAACTTTTCTTACCATAACTGTTACCTATTTGAAAACGGACTCTGCAGGTCTCTGAATTTGGTATCTAGTAGATTCTTCCGGAGTCACCACTTGAATAACATCAATATCTTCATCTTCATACACTTATTACTTGAGTCATAAAACCTTTCACTTCCTTATTACACCATTATCTCCACTACCTGGAAATTTCTTTCACACAAAACTTCACACAGTTCTCGTTAGCAACATTAGTACAAGTGAAGTGATAAAATCTTTTGAGTCCAAACTTCAACTGAAATCCATCACATAATAAGCTACTGTAGCAACTCATTCCGAAAACCCAAAAATAATTCAAAAAGGAAATCGAATAAAGAGGCAAATGCAAGAGTGGCTAAATCTGTCAAAACAGACCAGCAGGTAAAGATCAATTTTTTTGAATATCTTCTGTTGCTCAAATCAAAAAGTGTGAAACTAACTAAAGTTAAATAACAACCTGGGGCAGAATCACAAAAAATTACAGCTCAATCCGACATACAGAGATATCTCATGAAAGTTTACAGTGAAGCACAAAAATCTGTTTTGGGACAGCAACTTCCCCAAATCTTACTTCCCTCTCATTAGAGGTTGATCTTAACAAAAAAACCAAACAAAAAGGATAAGGAGAGGTTATTACCGAAGTAATAACTTCCAAGACTCAAAGAAGCAAACACAAACTGAAAGCAAAAATAAACTAGGTTGTCTCCCAAAAGCTCTTTCTTTATAGCCATTAAGATGGGCATGATAATTTTGAAGATGCTCACATAGGAATATGAATTAAAGTGAAAGAGAGCATTAATAAGCAAAATACACACATTTAAGTCTAACCCACTTGCTATGCAAGGGAATTTTGTAAACATACAAGTTGTTGAAACCAGAGGCTACAAGCATAGGAAGGCAAAAGAAGTGCAACATAAAAACTTTCAGCATAAAACGAGGAAACTTGATATTATTGAGATGCATAAGAACACTTTTCTCTCTCTCATAGTAACTTTCAGTATCATGCATAAACTTAAAAATATAGCTATCACAAGGACTATCATAACAATGATCACTTATTCTAACAGAAAACACAGGAATACTAGCTCTTATGATACTACTTTGTGAAATAATATTAGAGGTATCCTTACCAAGGATAGTGTGTCCCTCTTCTACATACTTAGTAATAAAGTCTTTCACATTTGCTATTATAGGTTCATCAACCATTTGTTTATCAGGTTCAACAGCTTCATTTGTACTTTCATTAACCATACTAGCTATCATAGAATGTTCCTTCATCTTAACTGGGAAAGGCATTTTCTCAATGTAAGGTTCAGGTAAAACATGATTAGCAGTATAAACTTCAGTATTTCTTGCAGGAACACACTTAGCAATATCTTTATAAGGTTCATGATACTTATTCCATTTCTTTTTAGGCACTTCAATATAGGAAGCAAAAGCCTTAAAATAAGAAGCAATAGCTTGAGAGTCTAGACCATAAGCATTTTTAATATTTTGAAAGTCATCAGTTCCCATAAAAGATTCAATGCATTCATAATCATATTTTATACCTGACTTTCTTCCTTTGTCATTCTCCCAAGCTTCAACATTGTCTTGAATACGGTCCAGAAGATCCCATTGAACTTCTTCTTCCATGCGAGTGAATGATCCAACACAAGAAGCGTCCAATAAATCCTTGTCATGTAGAGGGAGCCTTGCATAAAAGTTATTGATAATAATATTGTTGGGGAGCTCTTGAATGGGACATTTGAGCATTAATAACTTTAATCTCCCCCAAGCTTGAGCTGTACTCTCTCCATCAAGAGGCTAAAAGTTGTATATTTGATTCCGATCTTTATGAATCTCACTAGGAGGATAAAATTTTGAATAAAAGAGAGGCACTATTTCCTCCTATTCCAGAGCTTGACCATTCTTCAGCAGCTTATACCATTCCTCAGCTCTTCCTTTCAGCGATAATGAGAATAACTTCTTCTTGACTTGATCTGTAGTAATACCTGCACACTTGAACAACCCGCATAATTCGTATATAAAGAGTAAATGATCACCGGGATGGATAGTTCCATCCCCAACATAGTAGTTATCCATAACATGATCAATAATTCTTGTAGGTATTTTAAAAGCATCATTCTCAGCAGGTGGTGGCTCATCTACTACCTTAGCAGTGGTAGTAGCATTACGAAATAAGAAAATCAGCGAATTATCCATAACGAAAATAAAGCAGCTAACAGAAGTAAACAATACTCACAATAGAACTTTCCTTTACTAGTTCCACTCTCCAATAGCGCTTCACTCCCCGGTAACGGCGCTAGAAAATAGTCTTGCTGACCCACAAGTATAGGGGGTGTATCACAGTATTTTCGATAAGTAAGAGTGTCGAACCCAACGAGGAGCAGAAGGTGCTGGCTAGTGGTATGGATCAGGAATTCTCTGCAAATACTTAGCAAATGGACTTTTAGGGTTTTTTGATAAAGCAAGTAAACGAAGTACGAGTAAATAAAAGACAGTAGGAATAAATGCAGCAAGTGTCCCAATCCTTTATGCAGCAAAGGACAAGACGGGTGTATTACTTAAGATGACCAAACGTTCTCGAGGACACATGGGAAGACTGTCAAGTGCTTTCGCTTCATATAGTTGATTAATCTTCTTTAGCTTGCTAAGTGTTGTGTGGGTGAACCTGTGCTAATGTACCGACCTTCCTAGGACTAATACATACTTGTGATTATACCCCTTGCAAACATCCGTAAGTACAAGAAAGTAATTAAGGTAGAAACCTAACCACAACTTTAAACTCTAAGACCCTTACGTCCCTTGTGCAAATGGTTTCCTAATGGGGGTTCAGGTTCCTGTCACTCCGGCAACCCCTACGATTAGTAGCCAAATACACAATGCATTCCCCTAGGCCCATATAGGTGAAGTGTCATGTAGTCGACGTTCACATGACACCACTAGAAGAAGTACACCACAACTTAAATACCAAACTATTGAATCTTTCTCAACACAACTCCACTACTAACAACATGACTTCTCCCATGTCCTCAAGAACAAAACGAACTACTCACAAGACATCATATGGATCATGATCAGAGATGGAATAATGATGTATAACAATCTGAACATAAACAATAATTCAATGGTGCACTCAATACCATCAACTACAAAGAGTAATCAACACCGGGAAAGTTTCCCCTAAGAACTATGCAAGATTCAACTCAATTGTTACAGCAATATGGAGATGGTGCTGAGGGTGCTGATGATGATGATGGTGGTGGTGATGATGATGATGATCCCGATGAAGTCCAGCTTGATGGTGGTGTTGATGGCGATGATCTCCCCTCTCCGGGAAGGAATTCCCCCGGCAGAAATCTGTCTGCCGGAGAGATCTTTCTCTCTTGGTGTTTTCTGCCCCGCAGAGGCAGCGGCAGCGGCATCTTTCTATGGTCGCTTCCTGAGTCTTAGGGTTTCGAGAGGATAATATACGCCAGAGGGGAGAGCCAGAGGTGGGCCAGGGCAGCTACACCACCTGGTGGTGCGGCCTAGGGTGTCCCGCGCCAGGGGGTGGTGTGGGCCCCCTATGGCCCATCTCCACTCCCTCTTCTGGTAGCCTTCATCTTCTGGAAAAATAGGATTTTTCGTATATTTTCCCGGATTTTCTGATCTTCGCGAATTTTGCCTCCAAACAGCACCTTTTCCATCTGAATCGTGACTGCAGCGGTCCGTGCTCCAAAAGTTATCAACCATGCAAAAACCGATGAAATACCATAAGTATCATCTCTTAATATGTAATATATAAATGAATAACATTAAATTATGATATAGAATAGTGATGCAAAATGGACGTATCAGGTACCGGAGCCTAGATCTATTCTTGGGGATTATCCTGGCTCAAGCTTCTCTTCGATCACGGGACAAATCTCCCTTCACATAGGAGAGATGCATCACCGTGATGTTAGGGGAAGGGTCCAGGTGCGGCGATGTGCCGGAGCCCGGGTCTGTCCTCCGGCATTTTCCTGGCTCGGGTTTCACTTCGATCACGGGACAAATCTCCCTTCGCATAGGAAAGATGCCACGCCATGACATTGGGGGAAGGGCCTGGGCGCGGCGAGGTGCCAGATCCAAGGTTAGTTATCCAGGATGATCCCGGCTTAGGCTTCCCTTCGATCACATGACAAATCTCCCTTCACATAGGAGAGATGTCACGCCATGACACTAGGGGAAGGGCATAGGCACAGCGAGGTTTCGGAGCCCAGGTATGTTCTCTGGGATTATCCTAGCTCAGGCTTCCCTTCGATCATGGGACAAATATCCCTTCACATAGGAGAGACACCATGCCGTGACGCTAGGAGAAGGGCCTGGGTGCGGCGAGGTGCCGGAGCTCAGGTCTATTTTCTGAGATTATCCCGGCTCAGGCTTCCCTTTGATCACGGGGAAAATCTACCTTCGCATAGGAGAGATGCCACGCCATGACACTAGGGGAAGGACCTGGGCACGGCGAGGTGCTAGAGCCTAGGTCTATTCTCTGGGATTATCCTGGCTCATGCTTCTACGCATGCCTCTTAGAAAGGCCTATCGTCATCTTCTCCGTAGTCCTAAGGGGTTCGGCCTCTGTCACCACGACCCGAGAGGTGGTCTCGCCAGGCACAGTTATCATGGGCCCTGCCCTGGCCACACGGATTGACCTTCGTGTCTTCTCGGTATCGACATTCAGGGAAGTCCATCGTATGGTGGCCAGGTTTGAGGAAGATGAAGTAGTCCACATGGGTTTGCATCTCCACTAGGGACTTGACCCGGCTATAGTCCTTTAGGGCGTGAGATGGTGAGTTGTTAATGGGGCACCAGGGCCCGCTGTTTGTCTTAGTGGTGGCCACCTTGGGTGTCTTCTTCTTCTTTTGTTCTGGCTTGATCGCTAGGGCCTGCTTCGTGGGCAGGCGTTTGTGATTCTTTTTCTTGGTGGAGTCTTCGTCTTCATCAATGGCCTCGCCAGGTAGAGGGTGCCCTTCTTCAGCCTAGGAACACTTGTCCACCAGACCAAACAGTTCTGGTGTGGTGTTGAGGTCACACGTACTCATCTTTTCCCTCATGCGAGGGTCCCGAACGCCAACATGGTACGCTACCACGATGGCTTTGGGGTGATGTTGGGGATGGTGTGCAGTACCTAGCAAAATCACTGAGTGAATTTGTGCAGGCTTTCCTCGGGCTTTTGAGACAACTTGTGGAGGTCACTGACTATCCCAGGATGTTTGAATCCTCCTTGGAAGGCCCTAACAAACTGGTCGTAGAGGTCTTCCCATGATTTGATGGAGCCCACCGGCAGGTTTATGAGCCATGCCCGGGCTTCACTCTTGAGAGCAAGGGGGAACTAGTTGGTCATAACACGATCATCGCCCCTGGCCGCTTGCACAACCGTGTAGTAAATCTGTAGGAAGTCCTTGGGGTTGGTCTTCCCGTCATATTTGTCTAGTACATCTGGCTAGAACTTCGGGGGCCACGTGACCTCCACAGCTCAAGTGTGAAGGCGGTGTAACCCGCTGCGAACGCTGGGGCACTTGTCGTCGGATTGATGACAAGTACGCCATGAGGGGCTCCTCGAGGAGTGCGGAAGAGAGGGGTGTGAGACATACAGTATTCCGGGATGGTGAGCACACAAGTTTACCCAGGTTCGAATCCGCCGGCTTTGGACAGATCCTACTCCTGATAGCAATCCAGTAATACAGCAGAGCCGGAATATGGGTTACAAGGGTTTCGCGTATGCGAGTTGAGATTGTAGACTATTGTGGGGGTGCCCTAAAGGCTTGTCCTAGGACAGCTTATATAGATATCCGGCCTAGGGTTTACAGGAGAGACCTATCCGGCTATGACTAAGAGTCGGTTACAGAGTACATCTTGAACTACAAGTAACACTATACGCCTATGTCAGTAAGTCTTCTAGGCCTTCCCGTAGCCGGACTAGACTTCGTCTCTTCTCCTTGACTAGGCCGCCCGTGAAGCAAAGCTCTAACCCAAAGTGGGCCACCCTGGTTAGTGAGGCACAGAGAGGACACTCGGAAAGTATATCCCCAACAAGAGCCCCCGGAAGCCTCCAAGATCCAGAGTCGGATTTCACCATTGTCTAGCTTGATTTGTCTTCGGCTTGTAGAATCTTGAAGGGTTCCTGAAACTTCAAAAGAAAGGATAGGATCCGAGTCTCAAAAGTGAGTCAGATCTATGATTACATTATTTGAGTTTCTAGCCTAGAATTCAAACTTAAGTCGGAACTTGGTTTGTGACGTATCCTGACATTAGTCAAGGTCTAGTCACGTCACTGACAGACATTCCTGTTAGCACGATCATTGGTGGGTCCGCCTTTTGCGGGACCGAGGCATCGTTTTAATGCGTGCGTGGAGATCAAGGCAGCGCAATCCTCGCGAGGAGGTTACCCAACTCCTTCCACAACGCGTGGCACAGTTACTGTTTATTTTTGCACGAATCTTGGCACAAGTAAAGGATATAAGGGGCTAAGATTTATCCCTTCATCTTCACCAGCGCTAATTCTTTCTCCTTCCTCCCAACGCTTCCTGCGAAAGAGCTCTTCTGCCTCCCCCAAATCCTACAGCACCACCCATCCTAGGTCACCTACGCCTAGAAAATGGCTGAGGCCTCCTCTTCTACCATGGCGGCGACAGCGGCGACGGATCCTGTGGTGGAGAAGGAGAAGTTTCACGGGGTCTGGATCTCCTGTGTCCTCGATGACGTCAAGATCTGCGTCATCGAGAAGGAAGGTCTCCTCCACGCCAGCGACTGGTGGAGCAGCTTTGGAAAAACCATCCCCACCCCCAATGCCGACGAGAGAGTGCACTTCGGCACCCACCTCGACAAAGGTTTGAGCTTTCCACCCTCAAACTTCTTCTTTGAGGTCATAGATCATTACGGAGTGCAACTCCACCATCTCCCCCAAACTCTCTTTTAGAAATGATCGCTCATGCCTCTTTGTATGAGGGGTATCTCGGTATTAGGCCGAGTCTTATTCTTTTCTGGTATTACTTCCATACCCGGAGAAATTCCATCACCGCCGGTAATCCTTACATTACCGGAACTCTTAGCTTTTCTGTTAGTAGAGAGCGAGTCGGTGAAACAGTGGCTGTCCATGTTCTTTTACCATAAGGACAAACCGGCTCCCGGCAAAGCAACTGCTTTGCCGGTTTTTGTTGATGGTGCCTCACGCCCCAAGAATCTTGGGACACGGATCCTCCAGCTCTTACTAATGATCTGCTTCTTGCTAAGAGGCGAATCAAATATCTGATGAAGCACAAGGATATGAACTTATCCGACTTGATCCACTGCTGGCTGGCGCGCCGGATCCAGCCTCTCCAACACCATGGTGATCGTCTCATGCATTTAATCACCAAGGTAAGACGGACTCTCTCTGGATCTGCTTCATTCCTTACTCGGACAAGGATTATGAGTCCCAGATCAAATGGTTGATTAGGGAGCTAATCGAGAGGAAGATCCTGGAGCTGTCCTTGGACATGCATTCGGCTGATGATCTTATGACACTAGTAAGTTTTCTATCAATCACTCGAATTATTTGTTCATCCATACATTGTTGTATCTTTTTGCAATACCGAGATATTTTTTCTTTTCAGCTTGCTGACCTCCCCGAGTTGGAGCTTGCTCCTCTTGAGGGATATCCTCCTAAGTTATCTCAGGACGATGGAGAATTGGTTCCACTACCGGAGGCGCTTACCCGAAAGCGTAAGACTCCGACAATGTCTATTGGCACAAAGTAAGTGCCCATTGTGAAGAGGTAACTTTCCTCACAAGGTCTCTGTATTTTATTTCTCATTCTTTCTGAAGTGTAACGATTTTTGTTCTATTACCTCCTTATAGCTAAGAAGCTCACCTAGGGCAAGGGGAAAGGAGGCTCGTTGAAACTCCTGTGCCAGTCAAAGTTAAATTTGACTTCTCCTGCCGCAGTGCCTCCGACTCCTACCCCGCAGCCTTCCACAACGCTAGAGATTACTCCATCTCTGTCTATTGCGGAAGATCCGGCTCAACAAACTGAGCCAGCGATCCTTGGCTCGCAAATCGACGTCACCATGGGTGACTCGGCACTTGATAAGGGTGAACCCGTACAAGGTAATGATCCCTCGGCAGAGGTTTTCGCCGATAAACTTCTCAACAATCTGGGTATTGCCAAACTTGGCATTACTCAGAAAACTGCGGAAGAGATCCAATGGCTAGCCCAGCAATGCTTGGAGAGCCGGAACATCACCGCCGAGGAAGAGGTGCAAGAAACTTAGGATGTCAAGTACTCCGAGCTTCTTGAACAAGTTCATCTTCACGACAAGAAGTTGAAGGCCGGCGTGCTTCCGCCACCGCCAATAATCCTGCTGACCCTCGCCGAGAAGATTACCACTGAAGTGAACATGAGCCTAAGCAAGCTTACTCATGAACAATGTGTAAGTCAGAATTCCAACTCACCTTTTTACTTTATTTCATATCATATCCTCTAGCCCCCAAGCATGAAATTGGATAGACAATCCAGATTTATGCTTTCATAGGATGCCAAAGAACGAACTAGTATAGCCCCCAAGTCTCGTGATGATATTAGTTAAAATATTAGCCCGAGTCTTTAGTAGACTTCTGACTCTGGGTATTATTCTGGCTTACAGAAAGTTAATGCTTATAACCAGGAATTATTAAAGAAAATTTGCAATAAGCAGAGAGAGATCAGAGCTCTCCGTCTTGAAAATGCTCAATTGAAGATATCAAAGGATGAGGCTGAAGGTAATCATTTCAGTCCTTAACCTTGCTTTTTTTTTCTTTGATAGTCGAATTTCCTATTCAACTATTGTATTTTGCTTACAGCACTAGTCAAACAATCATGTGCAATGATTGAAGAGGCCGAGAACTTCAAGACCCTAGAGGTGGAGAACACCGACTTACGTCAGGAGCTGAATAAACTTAAGGCGGATCACGAGCGTAGCATTGCACAAGTCCTCGAATCCTCCTCCATGGCCACCGAAGAACGTGATCGTACGATTGCAATCCAGGATCAGAAAATCTCGGATCTTAATGACGAGCTGTTCAGAGAAAAGGACATTACCCAAGCACTCCGGGATGAACTCCAGAGCCTTAGGGCGGAGAAGACCAAAGTTGGTGATGTCATCTTCGGTATGTTTGCTGTCTTCTGAGTTTTTGTTCTTCCGATTCTAGGAGTTCGGATATATTTTCCGACCTTTGATTTTTATGCGCAGGTCCTCTGAACTTATTGGATTCCTCCTCCACCGAGTCTCGCACCAGCCAGCTTACCAAAGTCAGCGATTTGCTTCACGATTTCTGCCAGTCATTGGAGGATATTGGCGAAGCTCTTAAAGTCCCGGACATGAATAGAATGTCCAACTTTTAGGTGCAAGATAAGGCAAAGGAGATGCCCCAACTCATTCATGACTGAAACATGTCTTATGCGCGAACCGCAACACATAATGCCCTCACCATGGTTATGAGACACGATGTGAAATGGATCGTATGGGCACCTAGAGGGGGGAGGGGGGTGAATAGGTGTTACACAAATTTTTAATTCTTTTTCAATTTTAGGCTTAGCACAAAGGGTAAATTCTCTAGATAAACTATTAGGTGGAATTTCCCTAAATGCAAACCTATCTACTAGCGAGTAAAGAGCGAGTGGAAGAGGAACGAGTAAACCGAAGTGAAGCACGTGGAGACACATGATTTGTTTGACCGCAGTTCCTTCCTTGTTAAGGGAAGTACGTCTGCGTTGGAGGGGTGGGCGGTACTAAGACCACCACGCCACAAAAGGCCTCACCCTGTTCTCCGACGGATCTCGCCACAACAGGCCTGATCCACCTTCCACTATAGGTACCCTTCGAGGCGGGCACCGACGCCTTTACACAACTAGCGGGGCAACAACTCCTCAACAACTTGGAGGCTCCCGAAATGACAACAAGATGCCACAAGAACAAACTTATCAAATACAATAAACAAGATCTAGGTATTGACAAGAATACAAGATCAGGGATTTCTCCAAATGAATGGAGAGGAGTTGAAGCGCTTGATTCTTGATGATGATGATGATGAACTTCTCCTCCTTCAATTCCACCAAAGATCAAGACCTTCGGGTGGTTGAAGTGGGAGATCGAGAATGAGAGCTCTTGCACAATGTCTGGTCAATTTCGAATGAATCAAGAGTTCTGAACGTTGGGGAAGAAGGGGTAGTTATACCCCCTTCAGAAACTAGCCGTTGCAACCTTTGGGGGCCGAATTATCCGGCCCAAGTGAGGGCCAGATTATCCGGTCTGGGGAAACACCACCCCAGACTGGGAATATCCGGCAGATAATCCGCCCCCCTTAGAGCGTCGCGCCGAGCTTGACCTTGATCAACTTCTGGGGGCCGGATTATCCTGCCCTATGCGAAGGCCGGATTATTCGGCCTGGGGAAGAAAAACCGCCCCAGTTCTGATTTTCCGTGAGAAAATCCGACCGGATATCGAGCGACGCGCCTTGGCTCCTTTTTCTCGAAAACCGGGGGCCGGATTATCCGGCCCATGCGACACCCGAATTATCCGGCCTGGGGAGGAAAAACCGCCCCAGTTCGGATTTTCAGGGAGAAAATCCGACCGAGTACCGAGCGACGCACTTGGCTACCTTTGTGCGATGAGGTAGGCCGGATTATCCGGCCCCCCTCAAAACTTCCTGCACACTTAGCACACATGAAAAGTCTCCATAGTATTGTTATCTAACACGCAAAACATAGGAAAACATGAAATAGGATATGAATAGATGGATCCATAAGCATAATCCATGATATGAAGTACATAAGCATAGCATAATCCAGACAACCACAAAAAGTCTCAAACAACCACAAATCATGAATTTAAAGTTCAACGCTAAATGGGCATAAGCAAGAAATAACGAATAGAAAAGTGCAAGTGCTTATGCCCGACCCATGCAAATCCACGGACAACCTAATAGAACTACTTCTCCCTCTTTGGCATCGAGACACCAAAAGGGGAGAAGAGCAATGCTAGCGCCCCATGGGATCACTCATCGTAGTCCTCGTCCTCATCCTCTTCTTCATTCTCTTCCTCATCCTCATCTTCAAGTTCCTCAGTGTCACCTTCCTCATCTTCATCATCAGCAGCGGGTGCAGAGGGGAACAAGTGACGCTCCAACTCACCATAGTTCAGCCCGGAGGAAGAGTTCCACCGAGCATACGGAGTGGGAGGTGTAGGAGCCAGAGGAGCACCCGAAGTGCCAGACACGTGGTGGAGAATGAGCTGCTGGGAGTGAGCCAACTTATGCCTCGTACGGATCCTTGCGCGTGTCCACGCCCATGCAGAGAATGTGACGCTGGAACCAGTTCAACTACTTGATCTCACGGGCCACGGGAGGCACAGGGGGCCTGCGAGCATCCTTCATGAGGCCTCAGGAGCAGAGGAGGGGTGAGTGGTCTTCCGAACCTTGTTGTAAATCTTCTTGGCCTTGTGCACTGAGTCAATGTGGAATTCCTCAGCAGGAAGCAGGTGACGGATGAGCATCATAATGTAGGGCGCATAGGGAATGGACAGACAGTTGAACATAGCATCACACGGCTCATGGTAGATGAAGTCCATGACATCCAGCCTGTACTGCACTGACTCGTCCTCGCAGGAGGCAACCTCATGAGAAAATTGAAGTAGCTGAACAAGGTGGCCACGGATGCTGTCATTGTTGCCCCCACTCGGTGTAATAGAGTCACGGAAGAGACCCACTAATGCAGCATAGATGGGAGCAAGACCAGCCACAGTACCGACAATGCCATTGTCCATAGTGCACGGAGAGAGAGCTGCATCCTTGTTGGGCTTCAGCTGAAAGATGATGCGGTGGCCACTGGCTCTATCCCTGCTGCGGAAGGAGTACCCCAGAACCTCAGCAAACACGTGAAAATCAGCAGTCATTGGCCTGTCATGAGTCATCCACTTCATAGTGCGACGCTCATCCCCACAAATCACCAAAGTGGAGAAGAATTGCTTCACCACCTCAGAGTCAAAAGAGCACTCGAGAGACATGAGATGGTGCAGCCCTATCCTCTCAGCCACATACATCACATCCACAAGATGCGCCTTCTCCAAAGCATCAGCAAGTACCAGTGGGTGCATAGGCCTAATGTTCAGCCTGGCATAGATGTCTTCCGAAATCCCCTTCTGTTCTGCACACCAAAAACGGGTATCCCCCAGCTCATCATCACGAGGCAACTTAGCAAACAAGTCACGGTGACAAATGGCGAAAAAGGAGACCGGATCCGAAGTCCTGTAGTTGATCTTGGTCTCCTTGCCCTTCCTCTTGTACACCCCCTTCCTAGTCCTCTTTGATTGTTCAGCCATGCGCCTCTCTTCGTTCTTCCTTCTCCTCAGTTCAACTTCGTCCACTAGGTTACCCTGTCTGTCGTCCCGAAAGTATTCGACGCGAGGACGGCGCTTGTAGGTCTTGGAAACACCGGAGCCACCTGTGAGGAGAATAAGGGTGATAGCAAGGGGGTAAGCATACACACAAGTCCAGAAGAGAGCATGGAAAAAGTAGTCAAAAAGTTCATAGGACAAAACTACTGAATGCATCTCCATAGTGAAACTGAAGCAGAATCGAATCGGTCAGGCCGGATTATCCGGCCTGGCTAGGGGCGGATAATCCGGCCCTGGCAGAAATTTTCGATTTCACCTAGATTGCATGCAAAAAAGTAGATCGGACTTAGAAACTGCAAGACTGCGATTTCTATGCGAAAACACATCCTTCTAGACAACGTTCCACCCAACAAGATACACATCTAGCCAAAGATGGTGAGAGAGGGAGTTACCCTCACTCATTAGAGGAAGAACACGGAGGAGAAGGTACCCGGAGGCGCGGAGAAGAAGATCCGGGGAGGCCCAGAAAATCCGGTGGCCGGAGAGGCTCCAAGGAGGGTGAGGGGCGGCAGGCGGTGGCTGTGGAGGAGGAGAGGGCTGGGGGAGAAGTGCTGCTCGTTACGAGCCCTTCCCCCCGAGCCCTACCCTTTAAGATGAAATCCGCCAGGGCCGGATTATCTGGCCAACACTTTGGCCGTATTATCCGGCCTCAAATCTGGTATTCTTTTACACACAGAACCAGGCCCGCGCGTCCCCAATCAACACCCCCACAAGGTGTACAAGGGACTTGTGTGCAAGAATAGATGGCTTAGGTGTAGGGAAGGCTTGGGATTAGGAGATCCAAACTGAGATGGTACTAGACACTCAAACTTGCAAAATCCAAATCAAATAAAAGCCAAGAGTGAGTGTGATTCCCATAAGAACATGAGAGAGCAAATAACATCCAAAAAGATCCAATTCTCCTCAAGGGAGAGGGTGGTGGCCGAAGCCACCTTGTTGGAGTGTATGGTGTGACACCGCGAAGATATATCTTGGGTTCACGACCAATACTCATCAATAAGCTCACATATCACAAAATGATATTAAGAGAAGTGATTTATCTTGCTTTTGGCATTATGGGGGGAGGGTTAGCCTAGTGAGTTAGAACCACACTCCCCCTATATCCATGCCCACACCTAGACCAAACAAGGATTGATATGTACGAGTGAGTGCATGGGTAATTAAGACAAGCTCCCGGAATCAATGATATTTAACTCATTCCTCAAATAGCAGAATCTTGCTTCATCAAGTGGCTTTGTAAAAATATCCGCCAGTTGGTTCTTCATGCTCACAAAGGATAGATCAATATCGCCGCGAGCAACATGGTCACGAATAAAATGATTCCGAATCTCAATATGCTTCGTCCTTGTGTGCTGAACGGGATTGTATGCAATTTTGATTGCACTTTCATTATCACATAAAAGAGGAACTTTGTCACAATTGACACCGTATTCCTTTAATCTTTGCCTCATCCACAATAATTGAGTACAAGCGCTGGCAGATAACATATTCAACTTCGGCGGTGGAGAGAGATATACAATTCTGCTTTTTGGAGGACCAACATACAAGAGATCTTCCCAAGAATTGACAAGCTCCAGAAGTGGATTTCCGATCATCCTTATCACGAGCCCAATCTGAGTCCGTATAACCACATAAAGAGAAATTGGAGCCCTTGGGATACCAGAGACCAAAGTTGGGGGAATGAACCACATATCGAAAGATCCTCTTGACCGCCACTAAGTGGCTTTCTTTAGGAGCTGCTTGATACCTTGCACACACTCCCACACTCAACACAATATCGGGTCTAGATGAGCAGAGGTAAAGAAGAGAGCCGATCATGAACCGGTATACCTTTTGGTCCACATCTTTACCATGAGGGTTAAGTTCAAGATGACACTTTGTTTGCATCGGAGTGGCAACACCATTTAGATTCGTCATCTTGAATCTCTTGAGCATGTCTTGGATGTACTTTGCTTGATTAATAAAGGTTCCTTCTCTAAGTTGCTTGATCTCGAATCCAAGAAAGAACCATAATTCCCCCATCATAGACATCTCAAACCTGTCAGTCATAAGCTTTGAAAATTCATCGTTAAAAGCTTTGTTAGTAGAACCAAAGATGATATCGTCTACATATAGTTGGCATACGAAGAGCTCCCCCTTAACCTTCTTAGTAAAAGGAGTGGGGTTGATTTGGCCAACTTCGAAGCCACGATCTAACAAAAGCTCTTTAAGGTGCTCATACCACGCACGTGGGGCTTGTTTAAGGCCATAGAGTGCCTTATCGAGTTTGTAGACATGGTTCGGACAGTTAGGATCCTCAAACCCCGGGGGTTGCTTTACGTATACCAACTCATGTAGAGGACCGTTAAGGAAGGCACTCTTGACGTCCATTTGCTGCAACTTAAAATTGTTATGAGCAGCATAAGAAAGTAGGATACGGATGGACTCAAGGCAAGCCACTGGAGCATAGGTCTCGCCGAAGTCGATGCCCTCAACTTGGGAGTAACCTTGTGCCACAAGTCTTGCCTTGTTCCTCACAACAATGCCATTCACATCTTGCTTGTTCTTGAAAATCCACTTGGTGCCGATAACATTGTGACACTCTTTGGGTTTCTCCACTAGTCTACAGACTTTGTTGCGCTCGAAATTATTCAATTCTTCATGCATAGCAACAACCCAGTATGGATCTTCAAGAGCTTCAAAGACCTTCTTAGGTTCCACCATGGAGATATGAGCTTGATGCTCACCAAAACTTGCCAATTTTCTTCTTGTAGAAACCCTTCGTCGAAGATCACCAACAACCTTGTCGAGAGTGTGACCCCTCAACTCAAGGTTACGATCAACACGAGCCTTGCGACGAAGTTCAATAAGTTTGTTGTATCTTGGAGGAGGAGATTCATCACTTGAGTCTTCATTGGAAGCATTTTCTCCGCCTTGATGAGTAACTAGAACATCAGTAGCAGGTGGTGGAGACACATGCCCTTGCGGTGAATCCGTAGCCGTAAAAGGAGGCTGCAGAACTGGAGAGTCAGGGCCGGAAAATCCGGCCGATGGAGAGGCCAGATAATCCGGCCTGGGAGTACTTGTCGCAGCTTCTTCAGGAGGCCGGGGACTTGCTTGAACTGGTGAGGGGCCGGATAATCCGGGGCAAGCCGGAAAATCCGGCCTGGAGCTTGCGTTGAAATCTTCACGAGCAGGAGCAACATGGTCAGCTGTAGCGGGGTGGCCGGATAATCCGGCGTCAACCGGAAAATCCGACGTGGAGCTTTCTGCAACATCTTGACCTTCAGCATTTGATGGAGATGGTGTAGAAGTTGCCCCCTTGGTTGGAGCATGTTGAGTATGTGTAGATGAGGGCTCTATATGAGTAGATCATTGTCCTTCCCGGTCCGCCACAAGGGGTTCCTCAATGGGGCGGAAGAATCCCACGCCCATTCTTCTTATGGCATATTGGGGTATTTCAACATCTGCATCACAAACACCAACTTGCTCCACACGGGAACCGTCATTTTCCTCGAACACCACACTACAAGATTCTACAACAGTTCTGGAGATCTTATTGTAGACTCTATAAGTGTGGGATTTGGCACCATAACCAACAAAAATACCTTCTAAAGCCTTAGATTCAAACTTAGATAAACAAACTCCTTTAATAAGAAAGAAACACTTACACCCGAATACCTGAAAGTATGAGATGTTTGGCTTGTTACCGGTAAGTATTTCATACGGAGTCTTTTCCAAGATCTTGCGGAGGTATAAACGGTTGGATGAATGACAAGCAATAGAGATTGCTTCAGCCTAGAGATTGCTTCAGCCCAGAATTCGGCTAACATTGATCTTGCCATGCCATTAGAGTTCGATTCTTCCTCTCGGCTACACCATTTTGTTGAGGGGTGTACGCAGCGGAATATTGACTTATCCCCTCTTCACTTAGGAACTCATTTAAGGTGTAGTTCTTGAACTCCGAGCCGTTATCACTCCTTATAGCTAGAATGGGGATGTTGTGTTGACGTTGAACCTCGTTGGCGAAGTCGATGATAGTTTGTTGAGTTTCACTCTTCAACTTGAAGAAATAAACCCAAGTGTATCTTGAGTAATCATCAACAATCACTAGACAATACTTCTTCCCACCGAGGCTTGCATGAGTTGGAGGTCCGAAGAGGTCCACATGAAGGAGCTCCAAAATCCTTTTTGAAGAGATAATGGTTTTCCTTTGATGAGGTGAATCATGCATTTTCCCTTCAACATGATCTTTGGCAAAAGAGACATTTTCTTTTAGTCCAAGAATGTGGCCACCCTTGTGGAGACTTTGCAAAGTTCTCATATTGACGTGGGCTAGTCGGCGATGCCATAGCCAACCCGCATAAGCCTTTCTAAAAAGACACATCGGGCCTGTAATGGTTTTCCCCGAAAAGTCCACCACGTACAGGTCGTTTTAGACATATCCCACGAAAGCGACTTTTAGAGACTTGCTCCACAAGAGTACCACTAAATCAGCATCAATGTAAACTGCAAAGCCCATCTTACCAAGGGCATGAACTGAAAGTAAGTTATACCCAAGGGTCGCAACAAGCATGACGTCCACGAGAGAGATATCGTGAGCGACCACAACTTTGCCGAGACCCAATACCTCAGATTTTGACTTGCCACCATAGGAGACGATAATGTGATCAAGGTTTGGCCGCATCTCCATGATGATCTCCTTGCTTCCGGTCATATGACTCGTGCAACCGCTATCGAGTACCCATTTAGAACCACCGGAAGCATAGCCCTCAGATCCTCTTGCCATTAGGCAGGTGGCGTTGTTGTTGATGGCGTTCTCGTTCGGCGAGTTGAAGAGAGAGTAGGGAGTCGATGTGGTGGCTATAGTAGCCACTTCGCGAGAACTATCATCATCCTCTTCATCTTCACTTGCGGAGGAGTATTCCTCTTGAGCTACAAGGAAAATCTTGGGTTGCTTCTTGAAAGGGCCATTCTTCTTAATAAACGGCTTCTTCTGAGGAGCTTTAGATTTCTCTTTAAGAATGAGCCTGCCACCATTGTCTTCTCTATTTTGACAAGGACACTCTGCTACAAAGTGCATTCTATCTCCACAGTTGAAGCAAGTTCTCAATCTTGGGCCACTTTCTCTTCTTCCGTTTGACCCGTTCTTGCGCTCAAGGTCTGATTTGGCTTTGGCAGGGTCTTTCCAAAAGTTCCTTGCATAGAATGCCATGTACTCACCATGAGCACGTTTGAACTCATCGGGGCAGTCCATGGATACCCCCTCAAAAGCTCCTTCATCTTCCTCTTGCTCAACAACATTGGATTTGAGAGCCACATTGACACCCTTTTGCATTCCAATGGCCCGAGCACGGGCATCTTCAGCATTCTTTGCCGCCACTTTGAATGACGCCATTTCTTGCATGACTTCATTGGATGTCATTTGATGATAGTTGTGTCTACCTTGCAGGCTCTTCAAATCTGTTGGCTCAAAAGGCATTAAGGCACTCACATACTTTCTTTTTATCCATGCATCATCAATGTGAGTGGCCCCATGCTTCCGAAATGTTGTTGCGATGCCCTTGAGTCTTCTATACATGTCCTCATGGTTTTCACCATCCAACATGTAGAATCCCTCAGCTTCATTACTAAGGGCATCATACCTTTTTCTTCTCATGCTTTCATTTCCAACAAAAAGGTCCGTAAGAGCATCACACGCCTCTTTAGCTGTGTTGAGATGTTCAATGTGTGGCATGTCCTTGGGACCCAGACCCAGCTGTATCATGTGGAGAGCGGTGGCATTCAACTGGCTATCCACAACTTTCCTTCTCGTTAGATTGGTTTGATCTCCAATATGAAGACCTTCTTCAATAATCCTCCACAATTCAATAGAGGAGCTGCACACATGAGATTTCATTAGGAATTGCCATTGATTAAAAGAGGATGCGGTGAGCTTGGGTGGATCACCCCTATTGTTTATATGAGGATGAGGGATAGGTGGGTCGGGGGCATATACGTGGCGAACCTCATTATATTCCTCCTTACCACTTCCCTTTTTTGGAGGAGGAGCCATTTAGTTTTTCACCTTCCACATCATCATCCTTGGATCTAGTGTTACCCTTTTCCTTAGATGATGGTGTGGGAGCCTCAGAGGAGGATGGAGATGGGGTTATGGATGATGTAAGGTGAGCAATCATTTGATTCATCTCCTCCATCTTGGCCTCAAAGGATTTCAACAAGGTTGTTTCCAACGACTTGAGATCATCCATTGTGACCTTATCCACAGCCTCATTTCCATCATCCTTGGTACCCATACTACTCTTAGGCAGTTAAGCCTGAATTAAGAGCCGGGGCTCTGATACCAATTGAAATGGATCGTATGGGCACCTAGAGGGGGGGGGTGAATAGGTGCTACACCAATTTTTAATTCTTTTTCAATTTTAGGCTTAGCACAAAGGGTAAATTCTCTAGATAAACTATTAGGTGGAATTTCCCTATATGCAAACCTATCTACTAGCGAGTAAAGAGCGAGTGGAAGAGGAATGAGTAAACCGAAGTGAAGCACGCGGAGACATAGGATTTGTTTGACCGCAGTTCCTTCCTTGTTAAGGGAAGTACGTCTGCGTTGGAGGGGTGGGCGGTACTAAGACCACCACGCCACAAAAGGCCTCACCCTGTTCTCCGATGGATCTCGCCACAACATGCCTGATCCACCTTCCACTATAGGTACCCTTCGAGGCGGGCACCAGCTCCTTTACACAACTAGTGGGGCAACAACTCCACAACAACTTGGAGGCTCCCGAGATGACAACAAGCTGCCACAAGAACAAACTTATGAAATACAATAACCAATATCTAGGTATTGACAAGAATACTAGATCAAGGATTTCTCCAAGTGAACGGAGAGGAGTTGAAGCGCTTGATTCTTGATGATGATGATGAACTTCTCCTCCTTCAATTCCACCAAAGATCAAGACCTTCGGGTGGTTGAAGTGGGAGATCGAGAATGAGAGCTCTTGCACAATGTCTGGTCAATTTCGAATGAATCAAGAGTTCTGAACGTTGGGGAAGAAGGGGTATTTATACCCCCCCTTCAGAAACCAGCCGTTGTAACCTTTGGGGGCCGGATTATCCGGCCCAAGTGAGGGCCGGATTATCCGGTCTGGGGAAACACCGCCCCAGACTCGGAATATCTGGCAGATAATCCGCCCCCCTCAGAGCGTCGCGCCGAGCTTGCCCTTGATCAACTTCTGGGGGCCGGATTATCCGGCCCTATGCGAAGGCCGGATTATCCGGCCTGGGGAAGAAAAACCGCCCCAGTTCGGATTTTCCGGGAGAAAATCCGACCGGATACCGAGCGACGCGCCTTGGCTCCTTTTGCTCAAAAACTGGGGGCCAGATTACCTGGCCCATGCGACACCCGGATTATCCGGCCTGGGGAGGAAAAACCGCCCCAGTTCGGATTTTCAGGGAGAAAATCCGACCGGGTACCGAGCGACGCGCTTGGCTACCTTTGTGCGATGAGGTAGGCCGGATTATCCGGCCCTTGGTGGGCGGATTAGCCGGCCCCCCTCAAAACTTCCTGCACACTTAGCACACATGAAAAGTCTCCATAGTATTGTTATCTAACACGCAAAACATAGGAAAACATGAAATGTTATTTCACCATGGAAGCATGGAGATCTGGCAAGTAACTAGGGTTTATTCGACTGTGGATGAAGACGGACAGGAGCAAGACATAAAGGCCATCATTGACCCCTGCACTGGTTATGGATGTCACGTAGCTGATCTGACCAGCTACGACACTCCGTTCTTCACTCACGTGGAGACGCCTCCTCCACCTGCCAAGGAAACAACCAAAGTTTCTGACGACAAGCAAACCGTATCGGATTTGAACATCTCGGAAAGATATCAAGGCGAAGGCGATGTCTCCAGTGATCCGGCAGCTCCTACCTCTCCTCCTACATCGTGTTATTCAGAAAAAACAATGTGTTATTCTGAAACAATCGAATTGTAAATAAGTAGTGTAATACATTTGCTAGTGCTAAGATCTGATGCTTCTATTTAGCACTTTTGGCTTTATTTTGACGTGCCTGGAATTTTACATAAGCATTTTTTTGTTTTGCCTAAACTTATCACTTATCTGGCTTTCTGCCTCGTCCCTTTCATGAGCCGGCCAACCTTCCACACAAAAACTCTGCCGAGTAATGGAGCTCAATTGCTAAACCAGTTTAAACTCGAAAACAGAGCCAGCTTCCAGTACCAACAATTCACTACTCGAAAAATGCCCACATCCGGCAATCAGATAAAGAACCCAAGTATAGACTAGAAAATTTAGATTTATACCTAAAGGTAGCATTTTTAGAATCGAAAATCTTAACCAGAACAAACATGAGCATAAAGTACTTTCAAGTATTCTGGGATTTTCGACTGTGACATGATCATTCGGAAATAAGATGGTAATATAAAACTTCTCAGAAAAAATTGAGGCAACCAATACTTTATTTCTCATTGAACATGTACACATATATGATTACAAAGAAAGAAATTTTAAGAATAAAAGGGACGTAGCTGAGCAATATTCTATGGTTTGTCTAATTCTTCTAGGTCTGTACTGCCTCCAGCTCTCTTTCTCTTAGTAGCAGGTCTTTCTTTGACCGGCCGCATATCAGTTAGATAGTAAGAACCATTGTGCAATACTCGGATAACTGAAAAGGGCCCTTCCCATACTGGGAAAGTTTGTGCTTTCTTTTCTACACAAGCCGGAGAACCAAATCGCCCTTATTAAATAACCGGTTTCTGATTATCTGGCTATGATACTTGCATAACTTCTACTGATAGGCTGTTGATCTCATCTCAGCAACGACACAAACTTCCTCGATTAAATTGAGATCATTTTTTCGAGAAATTTCGGCATCCTCTTCGATATACGCAGCAACTCGGGGAGAAGTATGAATTAAATCGCTAGGAAGAATAACTTCTACGCCATAGACCAAGAAGAAAGGTGTGTATCCGGTTGACGAGGGGTAACCTCGGCAATGCCCATGGTGATGGACTTGGAGTTTCGCGGAAAAGAGAATGTTGGGGATTTGATCAGATGTCAGGAAAACAATGAGAACAAAGTCGCTTGAATATTGGGAAAATACGCTATTACAAGTTGTCCTCTAGATTTCGGTACCCTCGCTTGGGCTTCTCCCGTCCTATATATAATAGGCCGGGTCTCAAAGCTGTATGTGGATAGGTTTCATATACGCGTAATTACAATACCAACACAATGTCGGTTCATAGTTTCTTTCCTAATACAATCAAAGTCTTTGTCGGTTGCTTCCTTGGAGGGTTATCTGGAATATTCATGGGCCAAAAACCTTTTACCCCATGTAGGGTAACAAATAGTGAGCATCCGAGTAATCATACCCATGTCAGTAGCCCCCGAGACTCTACCTGAACCGTAGTTTCAAGTAGACCGGTTTCAGGTAGAGTCTCAAAGTTTTCTTTTTTTCTTTCTCTTTATCTTTTTTGTATTTTTGTAGGGATTTGGTACAACAAGTCTGATGCTTCCGACGGATTGGGAATCAATTAATTGCTCCTGGGCAAAAACAAGGTTGACCTACATCAAATTCAAGTCCCTAGGCTTGAATCTGGATTTTTTAACTGGCGTAATTCAGTTCGAGCCACTGAGGTCTTATCGAATACTGAATTCCAGTTTTCTATTTTTATCGGGTACCCAATGCGTCCCTCGGGATTTTTCATCGTATCATTGATACGGATTCTTACTGGCAGAGCGCATTCTTCTGCGATTACCAGGCCACACAGGACGAATCCTGGGGTCTTACCTTCATGTTTCTGAACATGGCATTCGGATTTTCCTCGAGTCGGGCACGATCCGAGAGTTTTTTACTTTTTGCAAACTACTCCCGATAGGAGTATCTATCGTCGAATGTTTCCTTTGTTTTTATTTTATCAGGTGCGTGTCAGCGCTCCTGATAGGAGTAGCCCCCGAGGCTATGTTTGGATATATGTATCAAAACATAGGCTCGAAAATTTTATGGTGCCAGTGCTTCTGTATTTTTGTTGGGAGCACGACCAGAGCTCCCGATAGGAGTAGCCCTTGAGGCTAAAGTCGCAATATTGTATATTTGAGTGTAGTCTCAAATCTTCTCCTGGAGGAATTTACTTCGACTCCAATTTAATTTCTTCGGGTCCTATTCTTGAAACAAGCCGCGATTTCTTGTAGTGCTTCTGTTGTGACGTCAGTGATGACATATCCGATGCTGTTGATTTTCAGAGAAACACACCCTGAGGAGATGTGTTGAATGTGGGCCCATGCGTAGTAATGATGACGCGTGATGGCATATTCAGCGGAGATTCTTGACTGCACGTCCCTCTCTGCATGAGAATCGAGGCGTCATGCGTTGTTCTCTGTTTTTACCATAGTCATAACTTCTTTTAATTTTCCCTTCCACGAGACCTTTGTAAACACATGTCATCATCGTGCGATCCTCTTCCGTTTCGATTTTGCATCAAACGGTTAGGCCCTTGCTTTGTTTCTCTTTATGAGGGAAAGGATATGCGTTTTACTATTTCACCTTGCCTCCCTTTGTTCCTTCTTCCTCCTTGCGCTCTTGCCCCTTGCGAACTTTGATTTTCCTGCTTCTCTTTCCTCGTTTCGCCGCCAGGGGCAAGAACAAAGCTGCTGGGACTTCCGCTGCCACTACCAAGGCCACCAGGAAAAGGGCCATCGCGTGGGCTCCTACCAAGTGCACGATGCGAGAGCTCCACGAGGCATGGACCTCCGGCCTTCTGATGGAGGGTTCCTTCAAGCTCCCCAGCGACGAAGTTGCTCCCATCCCCGAGCCTGGCTTGAGGGTAATGTTCCTCTCCTTCCTCTTCCGTGGTCTTTCTCTCCTCGTCCACGAATTTCTTCGGGGCCTGTATTTGTTTATGGCGTGCAGCTTTATCAGCTCATGCCCAATTCCATTCTCCATGTTGCTTGTTTCGTCACTCTTTGCCAGTGTTTCCTTGGGATTCATCCCCATTGGGGCCTTTGGAAATACTTCTTCTATGTTCATCGCAACGCCACTAACACCATTGTCCATGATGTTGGTGGCGCCATTTTTTCTGTTTGATCCGATGTTGATTACTTGGACTTCAAACTCATGGATTATGTCCAACGTTGGAAGTCTAAGTGGTTTTATGTCAAGGACCAGCTACTCGAAGGCTAATCTTTTGGGTTAGCCCCCTTTGAACCTAAAAAGGTCTGTCGTAAACTCGACTCCTGGGATCAGCGTCCCTCTGCCGAGGAAATGGCAGAAATCCAGCCTTTTGTTGATCGTATCTCTGAACTGCAGCATGAGGTTGGCAAAGAATTGTCGGGTGTCCAGGTCCTGGCATTTTTTGCGGATCCGTGTCCAGCCGCTTCTAGCCCGGTTGTCCGGTATGTGGGCGTATACCGAGAAGAAGGACCCGATGAGGATTTCCTCGGAGGACCTCGCCCTCAAGGTGTATGAGAATAGAGTACGGAGCTTCACAACTTTGACTGCAAAAAGCCTAGTTCCTTCAACCTACCTTGTGGAGCCCTATGGCAAGAAGAAACGGCTTCCTAAGGTACATTTCCTTCACTTTCATTTTTGTCTTCTATTTGTAGATACACTTTTTGAAGTATTCCGCTTTTCTGTAGGATTTTGATCACCTGAGCTCACTTCCTCCCCTTCCTAGAAGTGGTGAGCCCCCTGTTCACCCCTCTGCATCCGACGATCTCCCTATGACTGGGACCGCCGCAGATGAGGAGGGAGAATTCTATGCATCCGATTCTTCGTCGAAGATGCGATCATTTCCTTCGGCTGGCTCCGGAGATTTCCGCGTGGAGCGTACTAGCGAAAACAAGAAACACTCTTATGATGTGGAAAGGGTCGAGGATTCGGATGACTCGACTGCTTCCAAGCCTTTCGGAGCTTCTCCGATTGTAGCCGCTCCTGCCAGGATGAATTTGTTCAGTCTTGCGCAGGATGTGTCTTCATGAGTATTTGCTTTCTTCTCTTCCTATTTCACAGGGTGATTTGACTGCTGATGCTTCTTCCTGCTTTGTGTTGCACTGTTGCAGTGATGATAAAGATCTTCCTGCTTCTCTTCTTCCCACATCTGTGGACTGCTCTACAAGGAAAACTCCTCCGCCATCGGCGGAGCCAAAAGAAAAACTTATGTCTCCTGTGGAGCAGATCACCCAGAAGGATGTTGCCGCTTCATCCAAGCCGCTGCCGCAAAAGATGAAGAAAACAACGGGTAAAGGGGTGGTGATATCCGAGGATCCAGTTGATGTCGACACGAAGGATGTAAGTCACTTTTTGATGCCGGAATATTTCCCTCCCGTGCACTTTTTAATTTTCCTTCATATCTTTTTGCTGTGGTTTTTCTTTGCTCAACCTTTGATGCGCGAGATGGTTGGTATGGCCTCTCGTTTTATAAAGATCCACGATGATGCCAAAGAACTGAAAGGTATGTGCTGATCATCTTTGTAATCTCTTTGTAAAAAATGCTCATCCTCATTGTTGTGATTTTCTCCTATAGCCACTGCCAAGAAATCCAGAATTATTCGGGATGAGGCGATGAAACGCGCCGATGATCTGGAGGGCAGACTCCGAGCTGCGGAAAAAGCTTTGGTGGATGCCAATCAGAAGGCGAAAGCTGATGCTGAGGAAGTGGCCAGATAAGTCACTGCTCGGGATGCGAATCTGTGGCAGCGCCTGGAGGCCCTTAATAACTCGCTGACCCGTAAGTTTTTATCTGTGCGTGTTTTTTTCTTTTGTTTCTTTCTTTTGGTTGTCAACCTCTTCCTCTCCCTTTTGTTGTTAAAACTGACTGGCTAGAACCTCACACTGGATGACGATAAGAAGGTCGATCCTTTGTTGGATGTTGTTAGCACTTTGGAGGCTAGCAGCGTTCGTGGGTGCAATCTTCTTATTCGCTTGCGCCGCGCCTTCAAGAAGCTCCATGCCAAAATATTTCCAACCAAGGATGTGTCGGACAACCTTAATGATCTTGTCGCTGTTTTCGGTGCTGATCCCACCCCCTTGTTGGTTATAGCTTGACACAGTCGAGGAGCAGTGCCGAAACTTTGATGGCCCTGGTGATGGCGCACGGTGAGAAGGTCGACTGGGAGAAGGTTAGCTCCTCTATCCCAGTCACCCCAGTGCTGAAGCGATTGACCCAAATCCGCATATTAAGAGGGCCAGAAAATTTTCTCGGCTGCTCCTAGGGCTGGGTTCGGGTTCGGAGAACCTGGCGGCCCCTTCTTCGGCTACCCCTACTATGATGGGTGCTCCTTCTTTGGCTACCCCTGCCGTTGTCATAGCTAGTGCTCCTTCCGCTAGTGCCACCCTTTCTTTAAAGGATACGGAGTCGTAGGCTATGTTCTGTAATTTTTATCGCGTCTCCCTTTATTGTAGTGGATTATGAACTTGTCCGGCCTCCTTTTGCTTCTTTTTGCAAGAAAGCAACTTTGAATATATGCGTGTGACCTTCCCTTTGTATGCTGAGTGTTTCGTATACTTCTTTGTCTTGTCAGATCTTGAATGATTCTTCGGCCCCTTCTGGTTCCGCGCAGCCATCAGATGTTGTTCTGTCCTCCACTATAGCAGGTGCGATCAGTCCTGTCGTCGTGCGCACGGTGGACCAGTCGTTGTATGCTGAGAAGATAGAACAAGTGAAGAAACTTGAAGGAAAACTGCTGGTTGTTCAATCAATGGTGGATGTTTCCCAGTCAAAAACATGCCAGGCCCTCAACCGCGAGTCTTTTTTCTTGGAAGAGATCTCCAGGGCAAGCGAAAAGCTATTGTGTAACCTGCCTTTTTATTCGGTTGCTTTTTCCGTCTTGATAGAAGTTAATTTCTCTCCAATGTGCAGGTATTCGATTGTGTGAGAGGGAGGAAAGTCGGTGTCTGCGCGATCGGATGCACGCTCTTGTATCCGCCTCTCGAAGTTCTGAAACAGATTTTTGGACTGACCACCATCGTGCCTATACTATGGCGTTGTTGCAGGATCGTATATCGAAGCTAGAGCAATTTGTCGAGTCCTGTCGTAGGTCTCTAGCTATTGTTTACAATGCCATGTTTCCTCGGTATCCTCAGCCTCAGACTTTGGCCAATTTAATTATGAAGTTTCGGCAAGGTGAGAGGATCCACCATTATGTGAAGCTTCAGCTTGTGGCAGGTGCCGAGCTTGCACTCTCTTGGGTGCATGCGCATCACCCGATGTTGGATCTGGACATCATATCTTTGGGTCTGCCTCTTGCTTCCGATGTCGACCTTGTTTATATGGCGCCTCACGATGCCGCCGCTCGAAGACCCACCATTAGGATTGTGCGTAGGTGCTTAGAAGTAGACATGGAACTTTTTGTAAATTTTGAGATCTAACTACTTATTTGTGCAGTTTTGTATTGTGTAACTAAAATATTGTATTCAACATTTTATCAAAAATATCGCATGTTTCATCCAAGATTTTGATTGTATGCTATTTTTGTTCTTGGTGGGGGATCCGATGAACTGATGTTCGTGTACCATAGAAGTTTTATGTCGCGAAATACTTTCTTTATTTGTTGATAGTAATGATACATTGCGATGGCATGATCGCCTTTCCGTTGGCCGTTATTGAATGTAGAGTGCATCTAAAGAGAGGTTTTTTGAAGGAACTTTGGCTTCTGTCCTTGGGGATCTTCATCATCTTCCGCATTATGGTGCTCGTGACTTGTCAGTTAGTGGGTCTTTTTATGCGGGACCATTATTGGAAGCCGCATACGTTATTTTTTTGCAAGACTGCTGCGTGCTTGCTCTTCCGATACTTTCTTTTTACGGGTGCGCCCTTCGTGCATCGATTCTTCATCCGCCAATTTTAGCCGTCCGAGTTGCGCCTCCATCCTGAAAGATTTCGAGATTTTGTTGAATTCTCGATCGTAGCTGTCTGCATGGCTGAAGCTTCCTTTGACTGTAGTGACCCCGTTTGGGGCTGGCATTTTTAGCACTAAGTATGTGTAGTGAGGTACTGCCATTAACCTAGCGAAAGCTAGTCGTCCCAGGATCGCGTGGTATTGAGATGGCCAGTCCATGACTTCAAATTCCAGCTTTTCTCATCTAAAATTATTTTTTGACTCGAAGGCTACGTCGAGGTGGACTTTGCCCAATGGAATTTCGGCTTTCCCTGGAACTATCCCGTGGTAAGTTGTGTATGTTGGTGCTAGATTCGTCATGAACCAGTTCATGGCTCGCAGAGTTTTGGCATAAATTAGATTGATGTTGCTTCCTGCATCTAAGAAAACCTTGCTCATATCGAACCGGCGATTTGGGCTTCCACTATTAGTGCTAATTGGCCTGGCTGAGGGACCCGTAATGGATGGTCTGCTCTGCTGAAAGTAATTTCTTGTTCTAACTAATGGAGATACTCAAGTGTAGGAGGTGGCTTTTTTACCGCCAAATTTACTTGCCTAGTTATCAACTTCTATGTTCTGTTACAGGGTGGCCCCTTCTTGATCATTGACATTGCTCCCTTTTATCTGGGATATTCGTTGTCTTGGTATACTGTGTTTTATAGCTGTCCCACTGGTGGAGGCCCATGCGGCGGGGTTGGAGCACCAATGGCGAAAGTGCTAGGTGCAGGGGTGTAGTTTCTGTTTGCTTCTTCGGCTGCCTTTGTGTTGCATAGTTCCTGCATCTTTAGGAATGTCCGGCATTCCTTTAGGAGATTATTTGATCGCCTTTTCCCTGTTGAGTCGACATAGTAGTGCATATTGCAGGGACCTTCCAACATTTGTCATGCTGACATTGGTGGGCCTCGGTTCATCGACCGGTATCATTGCCGTGGCTGGCTTTCACTGATGTTGTTCCCACTGCCATGATACCTGCCATTGTAGTCATCACTTTGTCGGTTGTCCGTTCTAGAAAAACTCGATGCGACGTAACTGGGTGTATGATACCCATCGTTGGTTTGTCGTCTCCGGTCGTTGTTACGCTAGTCCCTGTCATTGGGTGAACGGGCCCTTTTGTTGTGTAGTGCATCCTCTCCGTCGGCCCAACGATTAGCTATTTCCATCAGTTGTGAAAGTATCCTTGGCTTAGTCGTCCTTGTTCTTCAATGAATTCCTGTCGATGAAGGCCATCGTTGAAGGCGTCGATTGCTCTTTCGTCAGATATTTCCTCAGCCGAATTTTTGGTAATGTTCCATCATTGGATGAAGGCTCGTATTGATTCTCCTGGTTTTTCCTTGTAGGCTCGCAATTGCTCTAAAGACGCGAGTCGCTTGAATGTAGACTAGAAGTTTCTAATAAATTTGGCTTCAAGATCATTCTAGCTGCTGATAGAATCTTTTGGTAGTTGCTTCAGCCAGGAGCGCGCCACACCGGTTAAGTGTTGCTGCAGGCTTTGCATCGTTGTGGCTTTGGATCCGCCTTGTAGTCTGATAGTCGCCAGATAATCTGTCAACCAAGCTTCGGGTTCTTGGAGTCCATCGTATTTTTTGTCGATCTTGGGGTAGCTTAAAATCTTTCGGCACCAGAGTTTTGCGAACCCGTCGGGTAAAGCAACTAGCTCCACATAATTCTTGTTCATCCTCGCTTTCGCCGTCATGGTATCCTCGGGTGCTGCGCTCTTCTCTTGATCGATCGATCCTTCACTAGGTGATTTCGTTTCTCGCGCCATTGCGTGGTTCTTGCTCTGAAAAGTGGACCTGATGTGGCGACCGTGATCGTTGGGTGTGACCTCCTCGCCGAGGGCTGCCGCGACGACGAGGGGACCTGTCATGTTGCCTCGTGGTTCCCTTATTTACTTGCGCGAGAGTTTCCCCGACCAAACTGAGTTTCATTAAGGCCGATCGGTGGAGGGTCGCGCGAGGATCGTCGGGTGCAGGATGCGTTGTGAATAGGTATGTTTGCGTGTCCACAATAGTTGCCTGAGTTGTTTTTGCCTTGATATTTCCATCTTGGTCTACCGACATAAACGAGAGATCAAGGTCTCGGATTTATCCGCTTCTCCCTTCTTCAGGTATGCCTTGTAGTAGAGATGTTCCTCTTCTTGGCGATGCTCCTCCTGTTATGCTTCTTGATCCTCGGGTGGGGCTTATCTGTGCTCGCCATAAGGGATTTGTCGCTGCCCTTTTTCTTTCATCAAGCTGCCTTTGCATCCTAAGGATGTCTCTCTTTTTGCGGTGTAGCAGACATTGGTATGTAAATAGATCTTTGTGGGTGGGATCTGTTGCCATTGGGACCGCACCCGAGATTGCTGCTCTTGCTTTTTCCCATGCGCTGGCTAGTAGGTTAAGGGTTCGCCTCTCATCTTCACATGGTTGCTCGTCTTCTTCATTTTCCGGGTTGACTGTTGAGTCTACTCCGTTTCCTTGACTCCCTTTATTGTCATTATTTCATGCATTATGGCTTGAAAGAATACTGTAAGGGGTTAAGAATTGGGTTACCGTTGGAGTCTTGCTGTGTTGTGGCGTCTCCGATGATCACGCGTACTTGGTGTTGGGTGGCGTACGGACTGGTAACGTCGTTGTTTTCACCGATGGAGACACTGTCAGATGAGCCAGTGAAGTCCATCAGTTTTTGCTCTGGATAGATTTCTACCATCCGAATTCCAAACTCGATTCTTTCGCTACTTTCTTCAGGTTCTGAATTGGTTTGGTTGGCTTCACGTTGTGGTGTGAACTGTTGATCTGATCCGAGGGAGAGATTGTCATAGAGACCATCAAGATCCCCTGGATTCGCATCGATTTGCCCTCTTTCGTTGTCTTCTTCGATCTGTACTTCGACTTACATTGAGGATCTGACGGAAGGTTCCTGTACTTCTGTTGATGTAGCTCTTTGGGTAGGCGGGCGTGGATCTGCTTTCATCGAGTTGATGCTAGGGCAGAGCGTTCCGCCAAATCCATGTTTCCAGCACTCAAGTTCCCACAGACGGCGCCAATTGACGAGGGGTAAACTCGGCAATGCCCATGGTGATGGACTTGGGGTTTCATGGAAAAGAGAACACTAGGGATTTCGTCGGATGTTAGGAAAACAATGAGAACAAAGTCGCCTGAATATTGGGAAAATACGCTATTACAAGTTGTCCTCTAGATTTCGGTACCCTCACTTGGGCTTCTCCCGTCCTATATATAATAGGCCGGGTCTCAAAGCTATATGCGGATAGGTTTCATATACGCGTAATTACAATACCAACACAATGTCGGTTCGTAGTTTCTTTCCTAATACAATCAAAGTCTTTATCGGTTGCTTCCTTGGAGTGTTATCTGGAATCTTCATGGGCCGTAGGCCTTTTACCCGATGTAGGGTAACAAATAGTGAGCATCTGAGTAATCATACCCATGTCAGTCCGGTTGACCTATTCGGAGTTGTTCACAAGCTCCATATTACAGATGGTAATTCATCTGCCCAAGCCCCCGCATCACGACGAAGTGGTGCTTCGAGTCTTGGTTTGAGGCCTTGTAGGATTAAACCATTTGCTCTTTCAACTTGTCCATTATCTTGTGGATGTGCGACTGACGCAATGTCAAGCCGGATATTTTGTTCATCACAGAACTGGGCAAGTTCTCCCATAGAAAAATTGCTCCCTTTGTCCGTGATAATACTATGCGGATAACCATATCGGGTTATAACATCCTCGACAAATCTTCTGGCTATTGCTCCATCACAACTTGTGACAGGTTCAGCCTCAATCCATTTTGTGAATTTAGCCACCATCACTAAGAGGTGAGTAAATCCACTTGGAGCCCGTTTAAACGGTCCTACCATGTCAAGCCCCCAGACCGTGAAAGGCCATGTTATAGGTATTGTTTGCAGCTGATCAGCTAGAACATGAGCTTGTTTGGCGTACTTTTGGCAGCCTTTGCATGTCTTGACCAGCCTTTCGGCATCTACCTTGGCTGTAAGCCAGAAAAATCCATGTCTAAAAGCCTTTGCCACTAAAGATTTGGCTGTAGCATGATGACCGCATTCGCCTTCGTGGATTTCCCTAAGGATTTCCACTCCTTCTTTTGGAGATGCGCAACGCTGAAAGACCCCAGACACACTCTACTTATAGAGCTCACCACTTATTTATTGTATAGGTTTTTGCTCGTCGGACGATCTGCCGGCTCAGAACCTCGTCTTCGGGTAGTTTTTTGTCTACCAAGAAATCAAGGTAGGGTTGATTCCAGCTGGGAATTACAGCCAAAAGTGCTACTAAAGGTGAGTCGGATTTGGTCGGATATTCCTCATATACTCCTTTTATAGAGGGAACTTTGAGGTGCTCTAAAAAACAGCCATCCGAGACCTTCTTCTGCGCAGAGCCTATACGAGATAATGCATCTGCTTCCTCATTTTCTCTTCGAGGGATGTGTTGAACTTCAAACCCTTCGAACGATTTAGCTAATTCATCCACGACGGCCCTATATGCTGCCATGTGTTTATTTGCATTAAAGATATCCGACACTTGTTGAGCAACAAGATCCGAATCTCCATAACACATAAGTCATCGGATGCCGATGTCCTTAGCAATCCGGATTCCATGCAGCAGTGCTTCATATTCAGCAATGTTGTTTGTTGTCGTGAAGTGAATCTGCAACACATAGAAAAGTTTATCTCCTTGGGGTGATTTGAGCACCACGCCAGCCACCGAGCCCCCGAGCGCCTTAGACCTGTCAAAATGCAAGGTCTAGTATTCCGACTCTAGACGAGTCATATTTTCTGTTGTCTCTATCCAATCAGCGACAAAGTCAGCGAGTATTTGGGATTTGATTGTTGTACGAGGTTTGTACTCAATGTCGAAAGTTGGAAGCTCTATGCCCCATTTTGCGACACGTCCTATAGCATCGCTGTTGTTGATTATATCTCTCATGGGAGTTGTGCTCACCACAGTAATTGGATGTTCCTGAAAGTACTACTGTAACTTCCGGGATGCGAAGAACACACCGTAAGCCAGCTTTTGATAGTGCGGATACTGCTGTTTTGATTCAGTTAGGAACTTGCTAAGGTAGTAAGTCAGACGCTGCACCAGGTGTTCCTATTTTTCCTCTGATCTTTCCACCACCATGATGACACTAACGACTCTGTTTGTCGCAGCGAGATAGAGCAACATCGGTTCGCAAGGTTCCGGTGCTGCAAGGATAGGAGCGGACGAGAGTACTACTTTCAGGTCTTGTAGTGCAGCTTCAGCTTCATCAGTCGAAACAAACTTTTTGGTCTTTTTAGGAGTTTGTAGAGTGGTGCGGCTCTTTCATCGAGCCGGCTTACCCACCGACTGATTGCAGCAATGCAACTAGTTAGTATTTGAACGTCATTCAGGCGAGTCGGCCTGGAAATATTGAGTATAGCCTTAATTTTGTCCCGGTTCACCTCTATGCCTCTTTGAGACACGATGAAACCTAACAATTTTCCGGCTGGTTTTCCAAAGAAGAATTTCTTTGGGTTAAGCATTATGTTGTATTTTCTTAGATTAGCGAACGTTTCCTCCAAGTTGGAAATTAAGGTTTTCTTGTTTTTGGACATCACCGCTATGTCATCCACATATGCATGTACATTGCGATCGATTTGATCGTGGAGGCAACGCTGCATAGTGCGCTGGTACATAGCTCTTGCATTCTTGAGCCCAAAGGGCATTGTAACAAAACAGAAGGTTCTGAATGGGGTTATGAATGTAATTTTGACTTTGTCTGATTCCTTCATCCGAATTTGGTGGTAACAGGAATATGCGTCGAGAAAACATATGAGTTCCGATCCTGCTGTAGAATCGATAACTTGATCAATTCTAGGCAGAGCGAATAGATCTTTGGGACAAGCCTTGTTCAAGGCGGTATAATCAACACCCATCCTTAAATCAGTGGTGTCCTTTTTAGGGACCATTATAGGATTGGCCGACCACTCAGTGTGGATGACCTCTTCTATGAATTCGGCTAACTCAAGCCGGGCTAGTTCCTTAGCTATTGCTTTTTCTTTTCATCGCCAAAACGTCGTAAGGACTGTTTGACGGGTTTAGCGTTTTGGTGTACATTTAGAGAGTGCTCGGAAAGTTCCCTAGGTACTCTGGTCACATTAGATGGCTGCCATGCGAAGATATCTTGATTTGCTTGGAGGAACTCGACGAGCGCACTTTCCTATGCGCTATCTAAACCTACACCTATTTGGGTTACCTTGGAGGGGTCATCATCCTTCAATGGCATCGTCTTCGTATCTTCTGATGCCTTGAACTCTGGAGTCGGATTTATAACCTCCTTTGTCGTAGGCATCTCGGACGGGTCGATGGTCTTCTTGATCTCCTGGTACTCCTGGGCATGCAGTACAGCTTCAGCAAAGGTGACATTTCTGTCCTCACACTCTCGCGCTTTCTACGGCTCTCCCTGATGGTGATCACGCCCTTGGGACCTTGAATTTTCATCATATTATAAATGTAACACTGACGAGCCATGAAAGCCCAGTAAGTCGGTCGTCCGAATATAGCGTGGTATGCGCTCTTGAACGGGACCACTTCGAAGGAAAGTGCTTTCGTTCGATAATTCCTTGGAGTTCCGAAAGTAACATCCAAAGTGATCTCTCCTAGGGAATTTGCTTGCCTTCCTAGGATAACTCTGTGAAAGATCACAGAGCTGTGATTCAGCTGAGTTTCTGAGATCCTCATCTGACGCAACGTATCGATGTAGAGGATGTTGATGCTGCTGCCGCCATCCATGAGAGTCTTGGAGAAACCATAGACGTCAATAAGTGGATTAAAGACTAAGGCGTATTTTCCTCACCTGTGCAACTTAGGCGGATGATTAGCACGGTCAAAGGTGATTGTCACTTCCGACCAGTCCAAGAATTGAGGGACAGCCAGAACAACTCCATTGAGCTCATGCAAGACTGCTTTCTTGACCTTAGCTGGTTGAGAACCAAGGAAATTGACATAAGTGTCTTTCTTCGTTGGGAAGTTCTTCTTTCCATCCGACTTGGGATTTGAAGGCTGCTTCCTCCATGTCAGAATCTTCCTTGGTATCCTTTTCTTTTTTGGGATTCTTCTTTCCCTTCTTCCTCTTAGCCATGTAGCCAGCGGGATCGTCTTTCTTGATGTTCTCATTAAAACGCCACTCGACATTTGTGTGGGACAAGCCCCCGTTGGCATCTAAGTGATGCACACACGGGTTATTGGCAATGTCGTCACAAGAGTAGGTTTTGCAGGTTGCTGGTCTTCTCAACCTTGGACTCTTGACATCCCATGACCGCGCCCGCGGCCTCCTCTGCACCCTCCTCGTCCTCCAGACCCGAAAGTAGCAGTGACAACTACGGTTTCCGCATTGGGTTTCTCTTCCAAGGTCTTCTTGCACTTCTGAGCTTGTTGCTTCACCTGTTTTGCCGACCGTGGTACAACCAGGACGTTAAGTAGTCCTTCTGTGTCATCATCGGCATCTGCATATTTTCTTGTCGTTTCTATCATCTCTCCCAGATCAGTGACCTTGTCGCACTTCAAACGGTGACGTAGTAAACCAATTGGAAGTCCTACAATGAAAGCTTCAATTGCAGTTTGATCATTTACCCCTTCGTAGGAGTTCTTGGTGTCGATCCATCATCTGAGATAGTCTTGGAAAGTTTCTCTGTCTTTCTGGGTGCAACGATGTGGGTCTCCTGCCGTACAGGGCCTCCGATATGTGCCTTCGAAATTCCAAAAGAACGCGCTTTGCATGTCATACCAGTTGTGAATGGTATTCTCCAGAAGTTCACTGAGACAGGATCGTGCAGTCTTCCTCATCATAAGCGGGAGATACCGGGTCACGACCAAGCTATTTCCGCCTTTGGCGATGCAACAAGCCTGGAAAAAATCCTGGAGCCAAGTATCTGGCCAGGCCACACTGTTGTAGGCTTGGATGTGTCTTGAGATAGCAAATCCTTCCGGGAAGTGTGTTTGTCGAATTCGTGGTCCGAAGAATTTTGGACCCACGTATATAGCATCATTTTCATAGAGCCGTGCCTCTATGTTAGAGTTGATCCGGTGTCTCGCGTCACTTGGTGACAGCGAATGCCGTCTTGGTTATTCGCTATGGCTGCGCTGCCTTGGAGCCGGACTTCTGCTTCTGCCACCACCTCCTCCGCCACAACGCCCTCCTTGGCCTCCTCGAGAGCCGGTATGATGGCTACTTGGTGGAGAGGGTGGTGCAGGTGGATTGTTTCCGGCTGAGTGCCAGCCTCCATGCAAAGCGTCATTATTCCGGTTCCAGGGAAGGTCTTGATTACGACAAGCCCCCTACCGGCTTGACTCGGCACGGTGTTCATCATTCCTTCGTCCGTCGTTTCCCCCATTGTGGTGAGCTTCAGCCGGATGGCTTGTATGTCTAGGAGGTGGCATCCTTTGTTGGTCCACCTCCCGTCGTTGCTGTTTGTCGTCTTCCCTGCGATTGTTCGACCCTCACCGGGGAGGGTGTCTCGGCACCAGTGCCACAACTGCGTCTCGCTCTTTGGCTAGAGCAACATTGCTCCAGTCACGTGCGGTTCTGTGTCATTGCCCTAAAGATCCGGTTCATGAATAGTTGTCTTCCCGACGGTCGGGACGGTGATGCTGTTCTGGATCCCGTCGGGGCCTAATGTCATCCTAGGCCAGATCCGTGCGATATTGGTCGGATTTAGAGACCAGTTTTCCGCTCCTGTATTTTGCGACCTTCTGTTGGTCCAGACCCTTGGTAAGTAGCTTTACGCCCAACCTGACTTGAGCTGTGTTTGGATTGTTCGCCACGATATCTCGAGCCGCGGCAGTATTTTTCACTGGTGTTGGATACACCATATCTCCCTTGTTGTCGAGCCGAGGTGCTCCTTGAGCTCCTCAAAGAGGATCTTGTGGACCTCCGAATATTTGTCGGCTCGCACGTGGCCTTTCTGGGTCTTTCGATCTTGTAGAGAGATGAACTTCTTCGCAGTAGCAATGCGCATCTTCTCTTCCTTGATGTTGTTAGCTTCATCCAGGAGTACTTGACGACGTGCTTCTAGGGCCTGAGCCCTTTCTTCCAATTCTACAGGTGTAAGGTCTGCAGCAGTAGGGATTGGCGTTGTTAACGCATCTCCGATGAGTTTACGAGCACCAGCAGTAATCATGTATCCATCAACCGGAGTTTCCTTCGGCTTGTCTGGATTAGGGCTCCATACGAGTCTTCCTCATAATATTCGGCAACCACTTCCTCTGCTGGAGGATCTTTTGCCGGAGTCTTGTTCTTCTTGTTCCTCTTCTTTGCCTTCTTGGCAGCGCCGGTAGCAAAAATGGCTTTGGGTCCGTTTGTCGGAGTCAAGCTCTGATCGATACTTTTGGACATCTGGACATCGGGATTAGCTCCGAGATCCATGTCATCCTACACTTTGGGAGAGTTTTCTCCGGATCCTTCGTCCATGGCTTCTCCTTCTTCTGCAGCTTTGGAGTTGAACTCCTCTTCATATTCTATGGAGAACTTTTGAAAATCCGCCGACATCATTGAATCATCCGAAGATGCCGGTAAGTTGATGTTTGTTCTGATCACCTCCAACACCGAGTCTTTGTTGTCCCCAGCATTGGCAAAGTCGAATCCGGATCCAACGTATCTGACAAATTGAAACGTGTGGTCTCGAGAACCTCATCCACGCTTGCGCCTTGCAGCATTATGTGCCTCAACGTATCCCTTAGGAAAGGTTGATCTGTTCTAGCTTGGAAGAGCTGGACCTAGATTTGTTGTCTTGCTCCTCGTGGATTTCGACCTCGACGGGCAGATCGATCTGCGATTCAGCCTCGCTAGGGAGATCCACTCCAGATTCGACTTGCACCGCAAGATCTGCTTCTGGCTCAACTTTGTCCACTATCTCCGCGTTAGGTGTGGACTGGGTGTGATTGTTGTTTTCTAGGATCCGTAACTCTGCCACCTCCACAGACAAAGTGGACCCAGAAACTTCTTATGCCTCTATCATCACCTTTGGGGTGGGTGGGGCAAGTTCAATGAAACCGATGTAAACATCGATCTCACCAAAAGACATGATGGTGTAGGTAGTCATGGCCTCCCTAGCAAGAATCTAGGTCTCGTCGAGAATGACGAGAGGGATGTCGCTGGCGTGGAGGACGCGACTGACGGTGATGGTTTCGCAGATTCTGATTCTTGTAGATTCTGCTCGGAACGCAGATCCGAAGCTCACTTGCCCCACGGTTGTCGCCAACTGCCATCGGATTGATGAAAAGTACACCATGAGGGGGTCCTCGAGGCGTGCGGAAGAGAGGGGTGTGCGACGTACGGTATTCGGAGATGGTGAGCACACAAGTTTACCCAGGTTCGAATCCACCGACTTTGGATGGATCCTACTCCTGCTAGCAATCCAGTAATACAGTAGAGCCAGAATATGGGTTACAAGGGTTTCTCATGTGCGAGTTGAGATTGTAGACTATTGTGGGGGTGCCCTAAAGGCTTGTCCTAGGACGGATTATATAGATATCCGGCCTAAGTTTTACAGGAGAGACCTATCTGGCTACGACTAAGAGTCAGTTATAGAATACATCTTGAACTACAAGTAACACTACATGCCTATGTCGGTAAGTCTTCTAGGCCTTCCCGTAGCCAGACTGGACTCCGTCTCTTCTCCCTGACTGGGCCACCCATGAAGCAAAGCTCTAACCCAAAGTAGGCCACCCTGGTCAGTGAGGCACAGTGAGGATACCTGAAAAGTATATCCCCAACAACATTCCACTCAGCTCTGGCCAGTTCAACGCTATCGTGGAAATGACGCTACTGGCGGTGCTCGATACGCGTTCAGGCGTAGTCCCCTTGATGCTCCTCTAGGATCCGATGTAGGTCCCGTGACTGCCAGGTCTGTGAGGAGCCTACAAAAGCACGGTCGTCATCTCTCTCCCCGGCTAAACTCCAGGGAGTATCTCTCTCATGGCGGCTCTCCGAGAGGCCCTGATTGGGAAGGTGATGGGCGTGCTCCGTAGTCCTCCATTTTGTGGGGACAGGGGGCCTAGCGCCCATCGCAGGGGTGTTGGGTATCCCCCTAGCCCCCTGGGTAGGAGGAGCCCTAGCCGCCGAACACGAGACAATAGGTCCCCCCTGGAGACGGATGACGCCAATGAAGTGCGCCAACCTCGCGAGCCATGCATTGGCACGCAAGTTTGTCCCCTACCCCTTCTAGTGGAAACTAGCATAGCTTCCGTAGCGGCTAAAGCAGCGACGGGACGGGGGTCCCAGACGGAGTCGGGGTAGGTTGCTGGCTGCCAATGCGGCCGAGACTCCCCGAGACCAATGTGCTTCCTCGTGGGGGCGTGGCATGGGTCGATTAGGCAAGTTCTGCCACATAGGCTCACTCTCCTCCCGCTCTGACGTCCCTGTTGCGTGTGAGCGCTCTGCCGAGAGAAGCTCTCTGCTGAGCGGTTGTTCTGGTGATGCGTCGCTCGAGAGCATAGTGGTCCATGCGGACCCTTCATTGCGTGCGGGTTCACTGGTGTATTCTTCTTCTAGACGTTGTTGCTCCGCCCAGTGTCGAGCGGTGCTAGAGCAAGTAGTAGCCCCCCACTGTGCCCCAGGCTGCTAGTCCTGAGCTCTGAGGCATGGTGACAGGGACTACCGTCGTGCACTGCTAGAGGTGCGCCCTCTACCTGGCTCGCTAGATGTCTTGTCTTGATTTTCGACACCGGGGGTATGAGTCCCCATTTGTTGTTCGGGCAGGGGCGCAAGATCCGGCAAGTTCGAACGATGAGCTAGACGAACACAATCACACAGAGAGACACATGTTTTTTTACCTAGTTTTAGGTCCGTAGTGAGTGGATGCCTACGTCCTGCATCTAGCTACTATCTGATTATCACAAGGTTATAGTGGGTTCCTTCCCCAGGAAGGTTCTCTAGTCTCCACCTCCTCAGTTTGACTTGGGCCTCCTTTTATATGGACAATGGGTCACTATAGTGGTCGGTTACACGCGGCCGTCGGTCGACGCCATGTGGTTGACTGTTGGGTGCATGCGCTCAACATGGTGTGTCTGTGTTGCGTCCTTCGTACGTCACGTTGTGCTCAGACAAAGTTGGATGCGGTTTAGGCCAGACATAGCCTGCCACGTGCCGGTACTAGTGCATATTCCTCTCCCAGGGGTACTCCGCATGCATGGTGCTATCTTGAGGGCTATTGAGGATCTCTAGTCGTCAATGCAGAGGGCGGTTGTTGTCCCGGTGCAGCATGCCTTCCTGGGGGTCGCATCCCTGTAGGTTCGAGCCCCCGAGGGGTGGTACCCAGGACTAGGCCCCTGACTTCTCCGAAGGAAAACCCGTGGAGTCCCATATCTGGGCTTTCTGATCCTCCCCGGGGCCCGAATACGACAACATCTTTACCCAATGTGACATTCAGGCGTGATTTTAGTGCACCCTAGACTTGCAGCATGGAATGCCCTTACAAGGCGGCTGACGTAGGTACGATTACTTGGGTGCTTATGATTCGTTACCTTGGCTGCATAAAGGCTCATGGCCCATGAAGATCCAAGATGATGACCCAAGAAAGCAACCGATAAAAGCCTTAGTCGTATTAGGAAAGGAAACATGAGCCGATGTTGTGTTGGTATTGTAATTATACATATGTAACCTATCCATATACGGATTTGAGACCCGGCCTATTATATATAGGATGGGAGAAGCCCATGAGAAGGTTCCGAAACCCACCAAGCAATCTGTAATAGTGTTATTCATCAAGCAATCATGCGACTTCAATTTTATTGTTTCCTAACATCTGTCAAAATCCCTAGCGTTTTCTTTTCCGCAAAAGCCCAAGTCCATCACCATGGACATTGCCGAGGTTACCCCTCGTCAATTGGTGCCGTTTGTGGGAAACTTGAACGTTGGAGTCATAGATTCGGCAGACCGCTTTTCTTCAAGCAACGATCCAATGGAAGTGACACCACACCCGCCCACCCCTGTTTTGGTACTTGCCAATTTAAATGGCGGATCCGATATCATAATCGGAAGTTTCCACTTCCAAGTGAAGGGTCCTGAAGAATCCCACCCCTTGGCTCTGATCACATCAGGACCGTCGGTTGGAAAATTGCACCTACAGAGATAGCTGCGTCATCCGTCAGATCTTCCGTAGAAGTCACGATGCAGATCAAAGCAACCGAAGAAAACAAGGAAATCGCGGCAGATCTAGGGGATCTTGATGGTCTCTATGACGATATCTCCTTTGGGTCAAGCCACTAGTCATCCACGCCACAAGGAACAAACTTGGAAAACACGGAATCCGAAGAAAGTAGAGAAAGCATCGACTTCGGAATTAGAAAAGCCGAGATCTACCCAGAACAGAAACCACTGGACTTCACTAGTCCCCTGGACAGTGTCTCCATTGGATCTAACAACGACGTAACTATGCCATACATAACACTTCACCAAGTGTGTGTAATCATCGGGGACCCTTCAACATATAGCGACTCTAATGGTAAACCTATTCTTAACCCCGATGATATCTTATCAGATGACAATGCAGGAAATCACAGCAACAAAGGGAACCGTGGAAATGAAGGAGACCCGACGGACAACCTCATAATCAAAGGAGGAGGAGAACCACCCAGAGGCAAGAGGAAAACTCTCCGGCTACCAGCTGAAGTATGGAAAAAATCAAGAGCAGCAATTTTGGGTGTAGCTCCAATGACAGCTGACGCCACGCACAATGATTTACTAGCATATCAGTACCTGCTTCATGACAAGAAGAGAGACCTGCTAAGGATGCATGATATGTTGCAAACGTATCTATAATTTTTGATGTTCCATGCTTGTTTTATATCTTCTTTCTTATGTTTTGTCCACACTTTGGAGTACTTTTACACATTTTCTGGAACTAACCTATTAACAAGATGCCATAGTCCCAGTTGCCTGTTTTCTTCTGTTTTTGGTTCCAGAAAAGCGAGAAAATAAATATTCTCGGAATTGGACGGGACAAAAGCCAAAGTTAATATTTTACCAGAAGACACATGGACTCCAAAGGAGAGACGAAGGGGGGCCACAGGGAAGCCACACCCCCTTGGCGCGGGCAGCCCTAGGCCGCGCCAGGGCATAGTGTGCGCCCCTGGTCCACCCATCGACCTTGCCTCTTCACCTATAAGAAGCCTCCCGATGCAGAAACCCTAAAGAGACTAGCCTCCAGCCATGAAAAGTTCCGCAGCACCGCTGCCACCAAAGGGGAGATTCGGGGGACATAAAAGTCCCTGTTCTAGGATCCTGCCGGGGCGGGGAAGTGCCCCCGTAGCCATCTCCATCGATCTTCACCGTCATCTCCATCGCCGTTGTTGATTCTCATGATGATGAGGGAGTAGATCTCTCTCGAGGCTAAGGGTTCTATCGGTAGCTATGTGTTCATCTCTCTCTCTCTCTCTGTGCATGATCATATTGTGATCATGAGATTCTTAATTTATATATCTACCTTTCTACTCAAGTGCTTTAATAAATCTCTGCTCTCCCCATGTGTGTGAAAGTGACAGCGTGCGCACCATGGTGGCACTTAGGCTAGAGATTACAAATACTTGTTATGAGTTATATTTGGAGTTGGATGTCTCTATGAAATTGTGGTGTTTGTTGGAACCATCTAGTGCTCAAGGTGACAGTGTGGGGTTATCTAGATGCGGAAAGTGAACTTTGAGGTGTGCTGTTATAGCCCTACCATGGATTAGAGTGTCCAACCACAGAGTAGTTCAGAGTAGTATCATGAAGAGAAGATATTTATATCAGAGTGTTCACTAGCGAAAGTATGATCCCTAGGCCTTGTTTCTAAGCATTGAAACACCGTTTGCAATTAGATATGTTACATGTTTGCTTGCTTCCATCTTTAGTTTAGTTTGCCTTTAGTCTCTTCCACGCCATCAAGCTATTTTCTGGCACCGTTACCACTTATAATTATCCATACCACTTGTATTTCACTATCTCTGCGCCGAACTAGTGCACCTATACACCTGAAAAGTGTATTGGGTGTGTTGCGGACACAAGAGACTTATTGTATCTTGATTGCAGGGTTGCTTGAGAGGGATACCTTTGACTACTTCCTCCCTGAGTTCGATAAACCTTGGGTAATCCACTTAAGGGAAACTTGCTGCTGTTCTACAAACCTCTGCACTTGGAGGCCCAACAACTGTCTACAAGAATAGAAGTGCGTAGACATCAAGCTATTTTTTGGCGCCGTTGCCGGGGAGGTAAGGTAAAAGGTACTCACCTCCACCGGTGTGAGTGCTCGAAGTTATTTCCTTTAGATTCTACAATTTTGTCTTTTTGTTTGTTGTTTTCACTAGTTAGGCTTAATGGAAAACAACAACAAAATTAGAGAGCTTTATAGTATTTATCTTGAGTTAGGACATGAAGTGTTTGAAGAGAAAATTAAAAAACCTATGGAACTTTATTTGCATGCTAATAGCAATATTATTAGTATGAATTCTTTGAACACCATTATTGCTAATGCTATGGAATAGTTTAAGCTTGGGGAAGTTGGTTTTGATGAGCATGATATTTTTAGTCCCCAAGCACGGAGAAGAAAATTTACTTTGATGATACTTTGCCTCCAATATATGATGATTACAATGATGAGTATGATATTTTCAGTCCACCTACTATTGAGGAGGCAATTAATTATGACTACAATATGCCTCCTATATTTGATGATTATGGTGATGAGAATAATAATGATAGCTATTTTGTTGAATCTTCTCCCACTACAATTAATAAGAATGACTATGTTTATGTGGGGAGTATTAATTCTTTTATGCATGTGGCTCATGATAAGAATGTTTTATGTGATAGTTATATCGTTAATTTTATTCATGATTCTACTAAAAGTTATTATGAGAGAGGGAAACATGGTTTTATGCATCTCAATAATACTAAGTTTCCCCTGTTTATGTTGAAAATTTTGAAGTTGCACTTCTTTTGCTTTCCTATGCTTGTTGCTTTGTGCTTTCATGACTTGTTTCTTTACAAGATTATTTTTCATAAGAAGTGGGTTAGACTTAAATGCGTTTTGAATTTGCTTCTTGATGCTCCTTTTTACTTCAATTCATATTTCCTATGTGAGCATCTTCTCAAACTATCATGCCTAACTTAAAGGCGCTAAATAAAAGTACTTATTGGGAGATAAACAAAAAGTTTTAGTTGAGTCTTGGAAGTTATTACCTCTGTAATAACCGCTCCTTATCATTTTTATTTGCTTTTTGTGCCAAGAGTAACCTCTAATGAGAGAGAAGTAATGCTTGGGAAAGTTGCTGTCCTGAAACAGATTTTTGTGCTTCGCTGTACAAATTCGTGTAAAATCTCTGTACGTCGGTTTTGAGGCGTGAATTTTTGTGCTTCTGACCCAGGTTGTTATCTAACTTTCGTTAGTTCAACACTTTTTGATTTGAGGAACAGAAGGTGTTCGAAAAAATTAGTTTTTACTTGCTGGTCTGTTTTGACAAATTTCTGCCATTATTTGCATTTGCTTTTTGTTGAATCCTTTTTGAGTTATTTTTGGGAATTGAGCTTTTTGAAGTAAGTGCTACAGTACTTGTGTTTTAATGGAAGTTTTATTGGTGTGGAAACTGAATCCAAAGACTTATTATCGTGAGTGCACTAATGTTGCTAATAAAGATTGTGTGAAGTTTTGTATAAAGGAAAATTTCAGGTGTAGAGAAAGAATGATGTAATGAGATGAAGAATGGTCAAAAGCTCAAGCTTGGAGATGCCACCCCGTGTCAACCCAAGAAATATTCAAGAGGTACAGGCATCAAAGCTTGGGGATGCCCAAGGCATCCCCTTCTTCATCAATAAAAATCTCAGGTCTTTCTAGACACTTTGTTTTTATTGTTTCATGCACTATTGTGTTGTTCTTGGAGCGTCTTTGTTTTTTCTTTTAGTTTTCTTTTGTTTGGTTTGCTTAAATAAGTTGGTTGGATCCAAACACACTTATTTTCGAGAGATACACACTCCGCTTTTATCGTTTAGAACACTCTAGTTTTCATTCTTATTGTTTTGTGAGTGTTCTCTTTTGCTAGCACTGTGTTAACCTTAGTTTTCTTGTTCTTTCATCTTAGAACTTTTTAGTTCTTCCTTTTGGATTTGTGAGACAAGCTCACTGATCTTTATTTATTGTTATCTTTGTGAGTTCTTTCAAATAAGTTGGTTTGGATTGGAAAAGAGTAGGAAAAAAGTTCATGCTTAAGTGGTATAAAAGGAGTTTGTTTTTGACTGTGTCCTAGGCTTTGTCATGTCATGCTTGATATTGTTTTGGCATTATGCTTAGTTATTTTGCTGTAGCATGACATGTTATAAACAATTGAGATTGCTTAATGTGCCTTGAAAGAATCATGCGTTGTTTTAGCATATTAAAGCATAGTATTGTGGTATTCTCCTTTGATGCTTTATTTGGTTTGACTTGGCGCATGCTCACACCATGTTATGACTATCCCAAGTCACCATAGCCTTTATGATCCTTTAGTTTTGGACTTGTAATATCACTTTATGCTTTAATTAATAAGGTTTTGTCGCTCTGCATGATTATGGACATTATTGCTCTCTTAGTTGGTCGCTCCCAGTCTTTTGCTAGCCTCTGTAACCAAGTATGAGTTCCACTCATGCATCCAACTCCTAAAACCAAGTTATTCCAAAGAGTCCACCATACCTACCTATTAGCATTTGCTATTCCAAGTATATTCATGTTTCTATCTACCTTCCGAATTAAACTTGTTATGTGAAAATTAGTGTTTAAAGCTCTCACGAACTTGATGGCACACTTTACTTTCTTGAATTTAATAAACTTGAACCATTGTGTCCATCGTTGTTGCGTATATGCTTGCGCTTTATAAGATGAAATTAGCAGAACCATGTATCATGGGGAACACTTTCAACATTGCACTTGTACATTGTACCCCGTTGATATCATGTTCTTTTGCTTAAGGATCCTGGTGGTGTAAAATAAAAGTGGAACTTGTAAGATCATGGAGTTTGTATGTGTGTTAGAGAAACGCCTGGGCCACTAGCCTAAGCCATGCCTAATCATGGTGGAAACTTGCAGCATAACCATAATGAGCACTCTATGAAGCATTGTCAATAAAAACCTATGCAAATAGCAAAAAAAAAGACAACTGAGATGCTCATTGTCTGCTTGCCTTGTCATTTTGATTATGGGATAGCTCTTGTATCATGTGCAAGGGGTACCCCATTGGCGGTTCTCTATGATACATATGTACTTACAATGACAAGAGCTTACTTGTGACTAAAGTTGAGTAGCATGAGGTTCGGTCTTCGTAAGTAAGGGGCATGAGATTTCGGCTTATAACTTGTCAAGCATATCCTCTTAGTTGTGTCACTTTAACCTTAATCACCTAAAGATGCTTATGATAGGGGCAATGAGAGCTGAAAGCTAATAAGTACCATAATTTTTGGAAGCTCTTTATGAGACTTGAATCCCTGCTTCCTTCCATGAAGGCCTTTCTTTTACTTTTATGTTGATTCTCCATCTTCTATCTTTATGCACCTATTGAGAGAGCATAGTGGCCATTCTTAGTTTAATGTGCATTGTCCCAACACTTGTTGATTGATGCATAACTTTGATATTGCTTGTTCTTAAACTATTTGTATGTAGTCACCCTTATGAACTTTGAAGGTGTCCTATGCATTTATTTTTTGCTACTCTATGAGGGACAAGATGAATGCCACTATGCTACGTTTTCTTTATGTGAAACAAACAAACATCTTGCAAAGCATTGTTATTCATGAATCTTTTGTTTGTGCCTTTTCATGTTACAACATAGTTGCTATGTCTTATTGCTAGAACTTTATCTTTCATACTATGTTGAAGTACTATGATCCCAGCTATCAATGTTTTACTAATACTTTGATCAAGCTTGTGATGGTGCATGTCACCTCAAAAATAATTCTTATTTTTATCACTTACCTACTCGAGGACGAGCAGGAGTTAAGCTTGGGGATGTTGATACGTTGCAAACGTATCTATAATTTTTGATGTTCCATGCTTGTTTTATATCTACTTTCTTATGTTTTGTCCACACTTTGGAGTACTTTTACACATTTCCCGGAACAAACCTATTAACAAGATGCCATAGTGCCAGTTGCCTATTTTCTTCTGTTTTTGGTTCCAGAAAATCTAGAAAATGAATATTCTCGGAATTGGACGGGACAGAAGCCAAAGTTAATATTTTACCGGAAGACAGATGGTGTCCGAAGGAGAGACGAAGGGGGGCCACAGGGCGTCCGCACCCCCTTGGCACGAGCAGCCCTAGGCCACGCCAGGGCATGGTGTGGGCCCCTGGTCCACCCACCGACCTTGCCTCTTCGCCTATAAAAAGCCTCCCGATGCAGAAACCCTAAAGAGACCAGCCTCCAGCCACGAAAAGTTCCGCAGCACCGCCGCCACCGAAGGGGAGATTCGGGGGACAGAAAGTCTCTGTTCCGGCACCCTGCCAGGACGGGGAAGTGCCCCTGGAGCCATCTCCATCACCGTTGCTGATTCCCATGATGATGAGGGAGTAGATATCTCTCGAGGCTAAGGGTTCTACCCATAGCTATGTCTTTCATCTCTCTCTCTATCAATGATCATACTGTGATCATGAGCTTTGTAATCTATAGATCTACCTTTCTACTCAAGTGCTTTAATAAATCACTGCTCTCCCCATGTGTGTGAAAGTGACAGCGTGCACACCATGGTGGCACTTAGGCTAGAGATTACAAATACTTGTTATGAGTTATATTTGGAGTTAGATGTCTCTATAAAATTGTGGTGTTTGTTGGAACCATCTAGTGCTCAAGGTGACAGTGTGGGGTTATCTAGATGCGGAAAGCGAACTTTGAGGTGTGTTGTTATAGCCCTACCATGGATTAGAGTGTCCAACCGGAGAGTAGTTCAGAGTAGTATCATGAAGAGAAGATGTTTATATGAGAGTGTTCACTAGCGAAAGTATGATCCCTAGGCCTTGTTTCTTAGCATTGAAACACCGTTTGCAATTAGATCTGTTACATGTTTGCTTGCTTCCATCTTTATTTCAGTTTGCCTTTAGTCTCTTCCACGCCATCAAGCTATTTTGTGGCACCGTTACCACTTATAATTATCCATACCACTTGTATTTCACTATCTCTTCGCCGAACTAGTGCACCTATACACCTGACAAGTGTATTGGGTGTGTTGGGGACACAAGAGACTTCTTGTATATTGATTGCAGGGTTGCTTGAGAGGGATACCTTTGACCACTTCCTCCCTGAGTTCGATAAACCTTGGGGAATATCAAAGCAAAAACATCCTAGGCAGCAATTGTAGCCACACAAACATACTTGCTCACCAATCAACCCGCACCCGATGATCCCTGTGCGACTCTTCGTCACTCAGTTTTAATGAACCTCGACATGGTAGGAGCATCTCTGGCATAAGTAGAACAAGGAATCACGCACTAACCCAAGAGATCCCCACGCCGTCACGACAGCCCTCGGCAGTGGGGCACACCCAAAGGTCGCGGTCACCACATCGGGTGCACTTCTTAGGACCCGAACCGCGAAACAGTACAAGAAACGATAACCCACAGTACAGGAACGACGGATCAAGGGATGAGAGCTGCAGCCGAAGATACCATAACGATAACAGTGAAGATGACCACGAGTTATGTGTAGCCAGTTGTTTTACCCAACGGATTCGTAAAACTTCTGTACCCAAGGACTTCAAACTCCCGCATGACCGCCAAAAGTATGATGGACTACAAGAACCCGAAGCTTGGCTAACAGATTACTTGGCCAGCATCAAACTATAGGCAGCTCCACAGCCACCGTGATGCAAATCTTGCAGCTGCACTTAACCGGTGTCGCACAGTCATGGCTCAGAGAACTACCTGAAGATTTAATCAGTAACTGGAACAATCTTGAAGATAAGTTCATCCGACACTTCCACTCCTTATTCAAACGACCCACATCTCTAGAGCAATTACGGGCGTGCAAATAGAAGCATGGAGAATCAATAAGAGCCTTCATTCAGTGATGGAACATTATCAAGACCTCAACCGAACATATACCGGACGAAATGACCATTGACGCCTTCAAGGACGATCTCTGCCGCCGAGAGTTCATAGAAGAACTAGGACAGGTCAAACCCAAAACAATCTCACAGCTTATGGACATAGCAAGTCACTGGGCTGATGGAGAGGACGCGCTACATAACAAACGAACACATTCACCCGAAGAAGACAAGGATAGACATAGCAACGACAGAAGACAGAGGAACAACGATGGATACGCAGGACCAAGTAACGTTGCAGCCAGTTTCTCAGGAGAGGGCAATCATAGGAACGGAGATTACAACAGCAGGCACCGCAATAGCAGAGATGGCGTCGAAGGAGGACAATCAACGCAGCGGTATCAACTAAGAGCTCGAGAGCCACCCATGTCCGCAATCAAAATGCTGGAAGGAACCTGTAATATGCACTTTTACGTTGACTCAGTGGGCAAAATATGATCCAATCATCTCATGAAAGACTGCCAAACATTCTTGAAGATGTAAGACTTGTGCAATGCAAAGGCAACCGAAGCAGCAAACCAATGATATGCCACTACGCCTAGCACGTTAGCCATCGATGCTCCACCATCGTCGGCACACTAGCCAGCAGGACAGCTGCAAAACAGAATAGATCAAGGTGGTGAATACCCTATGTCAAAGGGAGCAATTGAAGGAGATATGCCCTAGAGGCAAATAATAAATAGGTTTTTATTGTCATATCTCAATTAGTTCGTAATAGTTTCGTACTGTACTAGAAATGTATTAATACGAAACGTTAATACACATGTGGTATGTAAAAAAACCAAGTCTCTAGTTACCTCTAGCAAACTTGTTCATTGGTCATGCGGATGATCTAGGGTTTCGAGATCATGGGCATTTATGCCAATTGACAATGAGGTCACATCATTAGTTGGATGATGTGATAGACAAACAACCCAACTAGTTGTATCTTAATGAGATCTAGTTACAAAGTTCACCATTAATGATAAACTAAGGAAACATCGCAACATAATCCTTAGACTGTGAGATCATGCAAATCACCGTTCTGGAGGGATCTTAGATGGTTATCAAGTATCACACCGTGACTAATTGATCAAAAAGGTGTTACTCAAGTTTCCCAAAGGGGCGCATAGAGGAGTACATATCAAGACCAGGATTTGCCAATCCATGTAACAGATAGATACATATGTGGCCATCTCGGTGATGTTGAATTAACGAAGCTTGCAAGCGTGTGAGTGGGTCACAGAATGCAATGACACGGAAACGAGAAAACAAGTTCATCCGTAACAAGATCGAATGAAGGTATGGAGATACCGTAGATCAAATCTCGAGTGAACTAGGTATCAAAGTGGTAAAGGGAATGGGAAACGACTGTTTATGGTTCAAACGACATTATCATCGTGGAATGCACAGGGGTCATTATGGTCATCCCGGTCCCGCTATTGATCATTGATGGAGATCATGTCTATGCCATTCCCGAGCCGTGGGGAAATACACTCAAGGGTACGATGATCTAGAGATCCTATGTAAGTTGGAATCACCATACGAAAGAGAAAAGGAAACTGGAAAAGTTCTGTGAGAGAACTAGAATCATTTCGGGAAAGTTCCGAAGTCGTTTGGAGGAAATCGAAAGGGAACCGAAAGGTGTTTCGGGTCAAGTCAGATTTTTTAATATGTATTTACATGTTAATTAATGTAATTAATATTAAATATAATATTAAAATCTAATTTGAAGGGGTATTCCGCTAATGGGCCAAACTTCCTAGGGAAAAAGGGCCCATGAGGGAAAACCGAAGGAGGGAAGGGCCAAGGGCCAAGGCCTAGCCGCCTTAAGGGGGCCCACCCTGGCTAGCCTAGGGTTGTACATGGGATGGGGCCCACCCTTGGACGACTGGCCCATGGAGCCCTAGGGCCCATGGCGCCTTCCTCTCTCTCTCCCTTGATTAGTCCCACATGGGAAACCCAAAGGGGAGGGCACACCTCCCTCCCCTTATATAAAGGGGTGCCCATGGGTGGGATTTGACACACCAATATTTGGAGAAGTCCTTTGGTTGACTTTCTCCGTCCCTCTCTCTCTCGTCTCCATGTGTTGTCACGGTCCCAAGTAAGGACTGTCCATGCAAGAGACACCGCACCTAGAACACGCCATTGCGCTGTAGGGATTCCAAGCCAGAGATCTACTTCCGCACTGCCGGCAGGGATCAAGGAGTCGGAGGTCGTCATCATAGATTGTATGTGTACGAAACCACGAGGGGCCTCACTTGAGGCACCTTGGATGTCGTGAGCCAGAGCTGCTGCTGCACGATGAAGAAGGAGCAAGGGTGACCTGCGAGGAGCTTTACGACCTTGAGGTCGGCTACAAGTTCGACTACTTCAACCACGTTCCCCTTGGAATGTTAACCGCGTACGGTCTACAAGGGTATGTATTCTATATGCTCGGGCATTACCGCATTACTACATGGATAAATCTTGGGCAGTTTAGGAGGTTCCAACAAAGGAATTTTTTGTTTTGTGATGCGGAACCCTTCAGCAATGCCAATGATTCAGAAAGCACGCCCGTCCAACATGATCTAGAAGCTAATTATAAGACAAGTCAAGATGGCCGAGATGGATCCACCAGCCACACCAGAGTATCTTCACTAGTCATAATAGGGAATCACCTTCAGTAGAGCTGATCACCCACTTCGAGTACCAAGACCGGGTCATTCAGCCTTGATAGTTGAAGCGCAAGTAGGAGGGTTCGACATGAGAAAAGTTCATGGATGCAGGAAGTAGCATAAATTTGATTTACGCCAAAACATTGAGAGCAATGAACTACTCTTTGACAAATCTAGCACCAACAGAAACATCCTTCCATGACATAGTACTAGGTAAAGTCAAAATTCCCTTAGGTAAAAAAATTCTTGACGTTGTTTTTGGATCCAAAGAAAATTCCAGGCGAGAAAAGCTCGAGTTCGAAGTCATGGATTGGCCACGCGATCCTGGGACGCCCAGCTTTTGCACGATTCATGGCAGTACCACATTATGCATATCTAGTTATGAAAATGCCAGCGCCAAAGGGAATCATAACAGTAAAGGTAAGCTTCACACGATCTGACAATTGTGATCGAGAGTTCAACAAAATCTCTGAATCTTTTGGGATGGCAACCGGGTTTGAGCATCTGAAAACATCAGCAACCGTAGAACCGCTAGCAATAGCGCTTGTCAATCCTAATCAGGCTTTTGACACCATGAAAGATATAAAGGAAGTACGGATCCACCCCACCGACCCGAAGAAGACGACATTTGTGGCCTCCAATCTTGGTTCAGTATAGGAAAGCGCGTTCATCGAGTTCCTCTGTGAGCACTGGGAGATCTTCGCATGGCTACCTTCTAACATGCCGGGAGTTCCAAGGGAACCTGCTGAGCACGCATTAAACTTTGATCCAAAGGCAAAGCCAGTAAAACAGTCGCTTTGCCACTTCGCAGAGCCAAAACTTAAGGCCATTGGAAAGGATCTCCATCGCCTCACTTACACCAAATTCATTAAGGAGTTAAAGAAAGCAGAGGGGGTCGCAAAACCATTATGCGTCCCAAAGAAAAATACAAAAGAGTTGCGGATGTGCATTGACTTCACCACGCTAAACGAACATTGTCCAAAGGATCACTTCCCACCGCCACGAATCGAGCAAATAATCGATGTAACCACGGGATGCGAACGTCTTTCCTTCCTGGACGCGTATTCAGGATAGCACCAAATTCTGATGAAGGAGGAAGATCAGGAGAAAACAGCATTTATCATGCCCCATGGCATATTCTGCTATACAACGATGCCCTTTGGCCTCAAAAACGCGAGGGCAACATATCAACGGATGATGCAGAATTGCCTAGGAAATCAAATTGTCACAAACGTACACGTATATATTGATGATGTTATAGTTACAACAAAGCAAGGGTTTTCACTTATCAACGATCTCTAAGAGACATTTGAGAACCTCGACAAATTTTGCATCAAACTCAACCCATCAAAGTGCTCCTTTGGAGTCCCAGCAGGGCAACTCCTCAGATACCTCGTATCAGCAAGAGGAATTGAAGCCAACCCCGAGAAAATACAAGAAGTTCTAACAATGAAAAAGCCAATGAGTCTTTGGGGCATGCAACAGCTAGCTGGACGAGTCGCAACACTCAACCGTTTTATTGCTCGGTTAGGAGAAAAAGCACTACCATTTTACACCCTCATGAGGAAATCAGATATATTTGAGTGGACGAAAGAAGCTCAGCGCGCCTTTGAAGATCTCAAAAGGAAACTTTCGACATCGCCCATCGTCGTGTCTCCGTGCGAGAAAGAGCCATTACTTCTTTACATCACCGCCACAAATCAAGTGGTCAGCACGGTTCTGGTCGTAGAACGACCCGAGGAAGGGAACACCCATGGCATTTAGAGCCTAGTTTATTCTTGAGAGAGGTCCTATCGCCATCCAAACAAAGGTACCCGCATTATCAGAAACTAGCGTATGGAGTATTTATGGCAGCAGGAAAGTTATGACATTATTTTTTGGAACACCCGATCATAGTGGTCAACAAAGCGCCTTTGTCCAATATCCACAATAATCTAGAGGCAACTGGACTGTCTCTCTATGGGGCATTGAGCTTTCCCCTTTGATATCACATACGAGAAGCGTAAAGCAATTAAATCACAAGTTCTGCCTGATTTTATTACTGAATGGACTGAATTACAATGCGCGGGCCCACCTGACTATTTCTAGTGCATGTACAATGTACTTTGATGGATCGAAAAGAACGGAAGGAGCAGGGGCAGAAGTCATACTAGTATCACCACAAGGCGGTAAAATGCGATATATACTTCGGATGAGCTTCGCAAACATGTCCAATAACGAAGCTGAATATGAGGCCTTGTTGCATGGTATGCGTATGGATGAAGTTTGCGGTGCAACTCGCCTCAAAATATTTGGTGACTCCAATCTTGTAGGACAGCAAGCAATGAACAAGTGCGATGCTATCACTGATAACATGATTGCCTACCGTGATCTGTATAGCATTATGGAGGCTTGATTTGACAGATGCGAGGTATCGCACATAGGAAGATCAAGCAATGAAGAAGCCAACGATCTAGCAAACATTGGGTACTTATGCCTCCCAGTGCCACCCGGTTTTTTAGGAGGAGATAACTGAACGTTATATCAAGGCCAATAAAGTTTTTGAGGTCGTAGCACCAAAAAAAGGAAAAAAGATTAAGGCGCGAAAGGACTCAGGGGCTCCACTAGTTAGCACAAATACATAGGAAGTCATCAAAGAAAAACTAGAAGTTGATGAGGTCATAATAATAGAACCTACATGGAATATATGACTCGAGGAGAGCTACCCGAAGATGTGACAGAAGCCCGACGAATCACTCGAAGATCAAAATCCTTCAGAATCATCAAAGGAGAGTTGTACAAAAGAAGTATTCTGGAAGTTGATGAGGTCATGATAATAGAACATTCATCGCAAAAGGAGTATGGGTTGATGAGTTACCATCCGTTTTGTGGAGTTTGCGTACTACTCCAAATAGCTCGACATAAGAAACACCTTTCTTTCTGGTCCACGGCGTGGAAGCCGTCCTTCCAGTCGAAGTATCACATGAATCTCCACGAGTAGCTGCATATGACAAAGAGACATCAAGAGAAGCACTTGAAGACGACGTTGATGCACTTTATGAAGCCCGAGACATCGCCCTACAAATAGCGACTATATATCAGCAAAACTTGCGCAACTACCACAGTCGACGGCTGCTTCTAGGTCCTTCATTGAAGGGGACCTAGTTCTTCGCCTCAAACAAGATAGTCACTGTAAATTGGAATCGCCTTGGGAAGGACCTTACATTGTTATAGAAGTTATTCCGGGAGGACCATATCGGCTATAAGACAAGAAGACATGAGTCAAATACTCCAATTCGTGGAATGTCGCACAACTATGACGCTTTTACCCTTAAAGAATTTATATTTTTCTCTTAAATAGTAATTACAATAAGGCCTATGGCCTGGCTTCTTAGCCAAAATATTTCGGCCAACGGCCAGGCGGCAATTCACCAAATAATGTATCGTCGGCTTTGGGATATGAATAAAAGATAAGTTCTTCATACTCTGAGTCTTTATTATGTATCCTTTTTTACCATCAAAATAGGGATATTAGTTTCTATATAAATATTTTTCTGATAAAACTAACAACAATTATGAGCCTATGTCCAGATACAGGCATCCGAACATAGCCTCCGGGGCTACTCCCACCGGGAGTGCTGGCGTGCACCCGATACAAAGTTATGCATACAAAATCAAGACAATCGATACCTAAACCTCTAAGTTTTACTTTAATGTATCCTCAAAAGGTTACTCCCATTGAGAGATTTTATAAATTATTAAAACAAAAAGTCCGATAAAATTCAGAAAATCCAGCAGCCAAACACGGCAACCGACAAAAGTTAAATACAAAAATCTCGGATCGCACCCAACGCGATAAAACTCTGAATGTCATGTCCAAGACATGAAGGTAAGACCCCGGGATTCGTCCTATGTGGCCTAGTAATCTCACAAGAATGCGCTCTGCTAGTAAAATATCCGTATCAACGACGCGATGAAAAATCTTGACGAACGCTTTGGGTACCCGATAAAATTAGAACTGGAATTTAGTATTCGGTAAGACCTCAGCGGCTCGAACTAAATTACGCCAGTAATAATTCCGAGTTCATGCCTAGGGACTTGAATTTGATGTAGGTCAACATTGCTTTTACCCAGGAGCAATTAACTAATTCCCGATCCATCAGAAGCATCAGGCTTGTTGTACCAAATCCCTACAAAAAACTAAAAACAAATAGAAACAATGCAAAGAAAGGAAAGAACTAAAAATATCTTTGAGACTCAACTAGAATCTACGGTTCAGGTAGAGTCTCTGGGGCTACTGACATAGGTATGATTACTTGGGTGCTTATGATTCGTTACCCTGGCTGCATACAGGCTCACGGCCCATGAAGATCCAACATGATGTCCCAAGAAAGCAACCGATAAAAGCCTTAGTCATATTAGGAAAGGAAACATGAGCCGTTGTTGTGTTGGTATTGTAATTGTACATATCTAACATATCTGTATATGGCTTTCAAACCCAGCCTATTATATATAGGACGGGAGAAGCCTATGCGGAGGTTCTGAAAAAAACCCTAGCAATTTGTAATAGTGCTATTCATTAAGTAATCAGGCGACTTCGATTCTTTTGTTTGCCTGACATCCAACAAAATCACCAGCGCTATCTTTTCCGCAAAACCCCAAGTCCATCACCATGAACATTGCCGAGGTTACCCCTCGTCAGCGGTTGTCAATGGTTCAAATATCGTAAGGGACCGATGAATTTTGCTAGAATCTACATGAGAATGGTAAATTGACTCAATATAGATGCATAGAAATTTCTTCGAAGTTTGAACAAGTAGAGTCGGTTTAGAGAACACGACTTCATTCCAAACATGCCATATAGGCCATAGCAACATAAAGATCCTCAAGTGCTCCAACTCTGACTTCCCATTGAGCAGGTGGAGCAACCATTTAGGGCCATAATTGACTATCATTGAAGGGTCTAGCAGGGGCTAGACCTCCTCCATCATGCTTCATAGTATGGTCACCATATTACACCTGCTGAATGCATGGAAATTGTCCTCGTGTTCCAATGCACAAACTTTGCATATGTTAGTCACCTTGAGGTTATGTTTATGTTTATTATCCCAAGTGGCAAGGCCATTTGTAGCGAGTCTCCATGCAAAAGTGTGTACCTTTGGGGGGGGGGGGGAGCAGGGCACCCCCACAATGTCGTGCATATAGCGCAGTGGCATCCAGTGCCCTGCTTGTGGCGCCTATAAAAGGCCATTGATGTTCATCCATCACCAACCAATAAACACTCTTGACAGAGAAAATACCATTCTTCATTGGCACACATGCCAAGATATCATCCAGCCGCCTAGGAGAAGGCTTAATCTTTGCAATATCATTAATATTATCCTACATGAAATAACAATGAAGGAGTTCCATATTCCATGCGCCATGTTTATCCATGTGGTCAGAGACCCTCCTAATACGACAGTCACCATGGATAGTAATTGTCATATATGAATGTGGCTTTTGCAACCATGGATCACACCATATCCTCACCTGATTTCCATTACCAATCCTCCGTACAAGTCATTTCTTCAATAATACCAACCCATACTTGATAGCCTGCCAAGTCGAGGAGGCATTTCCCGTGAAGACTGTATCTTGTAGTTGGCTCATAGGAGAGTACCTTGCATTTACGATCATCACGGGAAATGGATCCTCGACTTGGCAGGAAAGCTCTCAGGGTGAGAAATTAACCGCCATGTGTTGGGGATATAATTTTCGGGTATCCTCACTGTGCCTTGCTGATCAGGGTGGCCCACTTCGGGTTAGAGCATTGCTCCACGGGCAGCCTAGTCAGAGACAAGAGACTGAGTCCAGTCCGGCTACGGGAAGGCCCAGAAGACTTACCGACATAGGCCTGTATAGTTACTTGTAGTCCAAGATGTACTCTGTAACTGACTATTAGTCGTAGCTGGATAGGTCTCTCTTATAAACCCTAGGCCGGATATCTATATAAGCTGTCATAGGGACCAGCCTTTAGGGCACCCCACAATAGTCTACAATCTCAACTCGCATAGGCGAAACCCTTCTAACCCATATTACGGCTCTGCTGTATTACCGGATTGCTAGCAAGAGTAGGATCCATCCACCGTCGGTGGATTCGAACCTGGGTAAACTTGTGTGCTCACCATCCTGGAACACCGTACGACCCACACCCCTCTCTTCTGCATGCCTTGAGGACCCCCCATGGCTTACCCGTCCTCAATCCGACGATAGTTGGCGCCCACCGTGGGGCAGGTGAGCTTTGGATCTGTGTTCCGAGCAAAATCTGCAAGAATCGGAATCAGCGATACAATCACTGTCGCATCCTCTACGCCAGCGATGTCCCTCTCGTTCTTCTCGACGAGACCTAGATTCTGGCTAGGGAGGCTGTGACTAGCTACACAATCATGTTGTTTGGCGAGATCGATGTCTATCTTGGTTTCACTGAACCTGTCCCACACAACCAAGTGGTGATGATAGAGGGCGGAGAAGTTTATGTGTCCACTTTGTCCGTGGAGGCGCCTGAGTTTCGGAACCCGAAAAAAAAACTAACCCGACCCAGCCCGCACCTGACGTGGAGATAGTGGAGAAATCCGAGCCTGAAGCAGATCTTCTTGTGGACATCGAATCTGAAGTGGATCTCCCTAGCGAGGTCAAATCTCAAGATGATCTCCCCAGCAAGGTCGAGTCTCAGGAGGAGAAAGTCAACAATAACTCCGGATCTTGCTCTGCCCATGTTGGAGCAGGTCAATCTTTCCTGAGGCACATATTGAGGCGTATGATGTTGCATGATGCCAGCATGGAAGAAATCCTGGAGACCATCAATTTCTTTGAGGAAGCCCACGAAGAAAGACGCAACTACCTCAGGACACATGCATCACACTTTGTCAGATATTTTGGATCCGGATCCAGCTCTGCCGATGCTGGAGACAACGAGGACTCTGTGCTGGAGGCGATCGGAACAAACACCGACTTACCGGCATCTTCGGATGATTCAATGACGTCAGTGGATTTCCGAAAGTTTTCCAAAGAATTGAAGAGGAGTTCAACTCCAAAGCTGTAGAAGAAGGAGAAGCCACAGACGAAGGATCAGAGAAAACTCTCCCAAAATGCACGATGATATGGATCTCGGAGATAATCCCGACGTCTAGATGCCCAAAAGTACTGATTAGAGATTGACTCTAGGAAACGGACCCAAAACCGTCTTTGCTACTGGCACTGCCAAGAAGGCAAAGAAGAAGAAGACTCCAACAAAGGACCCTCCGACTGAGGAGGTAACCGCTGAAGAATACGAGGAAGACTGGTGATGGATCTCTAATCCCATACAAGCCGAAAGAAACTTTGGTGCATGGACATGTGGTTACCCCTGGTGCCCATAAAATCCTTGGAGACACACTTACTATGCTAATCCCTACTGCTGCAGGTGTTACACCTGCGGAGTTGGAAGATAGGGCTCAAGCCCTAGAAGCACATCTCTAAGTAATCCTAGATGAGGCTAACAATCTCCTCGAGGAGAAAAAGCGCATTGCATCAGCGGGACAGTTCAACTCCCTATAGCACCAGAAGACCCGGAACGGCCCCGTGTGGGCTAACAAAAATCTGGAAGTCCACAAGACCCTCTTTGAGGAAGGTGACGCCATTAAAGGAGAACCTTGGCTCGACAGTAAGGGAGATCTGGGGCATGGAACACTAGTGGAAAACACTGTTGCAGCTCGAGATATCCTGGCGAACAATCCAAACTCAGACCAAGTCCGGTTAGGCATGAAGCTACTTACCAAGGGCCTGGAGCAGTAGAAGGCCGCGAAATCCAGAAGCAAAAAACTGGTCTCTAAGTCCTACCAATGTCGCACGGATCCGGCTTGGCATGACGTAAAACCCCGATGGGACCCGGAACAGCACCAACATCTTGGCCGTCGAGAAGACAATTACTCAAGGACCGGATCTTCAGGGCAACGACAGAAAGCCGCATGTGACTGGAGTAATGTTGCTCCATCCGTAGAGCGAGACATAGTTGTAGCACTAGTTCCGAGGCAGCCTCCTCGGCGACAGTCAAACAATCACAGGGAAGATGAAGAAGAGTGACATCGGGAGGAGGACCGACAAAGAATGCTGATGGCTCAGTGTTGATGTAGAGCTCGTTGGGAACACCAAGAGGAAAGTATCATGAGCACAGTAGCAAGTTTCCCTAAGTTATGAAACCAAGGTTTAATCGAACCAGTAGGAGCAAGGAAACACCCCAAAGGTGTTGCTAGATGAGCCTTGGTAGGGCGCACTACCGGTGCTAGTAGCAACGTGGAGACCTGCACAACACAACCACAGAACTTTCACCCCAACTTGCGATGAGGTTGTCAATCTCACCGTGTTTTGTGGAAAACAAAGGATTAAACGTATCAAATGGAAGGAAGTAAAAGTTTGCAGAAAGTAAACACAAAGCAGTAAACAGGTTGTAGATTGTATGTAAGGAAAAGGACCGGGATCCATAGTTCACTAGAGGTGGCTCTCCTTAAGATAGATAACATGCTGGGTGAACAAATTATAGCGGGGAAATTGACAAACATCGAGAAAGCAATACATGCATATACTAATCATCTTGACTCCTTTGAGACTTGATTGGGCATTACAACATTATACATAGACCGCCATCCAACTGCATCTATGACTAATAATCCACCTTCAGGTTATCGTCCGAACCACCTCCAGTATTAAGTTGCAAGCAACAGATTATTGCTTTACAAATTGCGTGTAATGTAAAAAATTTGATTGTTCTAGGAACAAAGGATTGTTGTTTTCTCCCTAGTAGCAATAGCACATCTAGTACCTTAGAGATTTCTGTCACTTGCCCAGATTACCAGAGGCATGAACCCACTATCGAGCATAAATACTAACTCTTGGAGTTGCTAGCATCTACTTGGCCAAGATAGCTACTAACAACGGAAAGCATGCAAGATCACAAATAACAAAGACATGATAGAATCAATAATCAATCTGAAATAGCATCTCCATATCCATCGGATCCCCGCAAACACAACATGCAGAATAAAAAATTGATCTTGATCATGAACGGAGCTCACAAGATCTAGACATGAAAGCACAAAGGAGGAGAACCAGCCATCTAGCTACTACATGGATCCGTAGTCCAAGGATGAACTACTCACGCATCACACCGAAGGCTTGCATGGTGATGAAGAAGGCCTCCAGGGTGAATTCCCCTCTCCGGCAGGGTGCCGGGAAGAGCTTCAGACCCCTCCCAATCTAGGGACAGAGACAACGGCGGCTACAGACTCTTTCGTGGATTTTTGATCGGGTACTTAGGGTTTTCATCCTGAGGGCATCTTATAGGCGGAAGGAGAGGCCGAGGGGGTGCTGGGGTCGGCCAGACCACCCCCTGGCGTGGGCCAGGCCTGGCCGCGCGACCAGGTGGTGTGGCCGGCCCCCAGCCCTTCTCCGTCTCATATTCTGGCATCTGATGACTTCCGGAAAAATAGGCACTTTGGCTTTTGTCCCGTCCAATTCCGAGAATATTCATATTCTGACTTTCGTGGAACCAAAAACAGCAGAAAACAGGCAGCTGGCACTATGGCTCTTGTTAATAGGTTAGTCCAAGAAATCATATGACAAGTACTCCAAAGTGTGGAAAAAACACAAGAAAGTGGATAAAACCAAGCATGGAACTTCAAAAATTATACATACATTTGCAATGTATCAAATGCCACCTCCGAGACATACAAGCCGTCCAGCTGAACCTCACCACAAAAGTGGAAACAATGGATGAAGGAGCGACAAACACCATGCCGAGTCAAGCCGGTAGGGGGCTCGTCGCAATCAAGACCCTCCTCAGAACCGGAATAATGACACTCTGGACAGAGGTCGGTGATCAGCCGGAAATAATCCACCTGCACCACCCTCTCCACCAAGTAGCCATCATAGTGGTTCTTGAGGGAACCACGGAGGGCGTCGTGGCGGAGGAGGTGGTGGCAGAAGGATAAGTCCGGCTTCAAGGCACCGCAGCCACAGCGAGCAACCACGGCGGTGTTCTCTATCACCAAGTGAAGCGAGGCACCAGATCAACTCTGACATAGAGGCGCGGTGCTACGAGTCGGACAACATTTATGTGGGTCCAAAATGCTTCGGACTGCGCATTCGACAGACAAACTTCCGGGCAGGATTTGCTATATCAAGGCACATCCAACCCTACGATGGTGTAGCTCGGCTAGACACTTGGCTTCAGGATTTTGTCTAGGCTTGCTGCATCACCCGCTTATGCTGAGGAAGATGGCACGATCATGGCTCAATGAACCTTCGAAAAACACCATCCACAACTGGTATGACATGCAGAGCATGTTCTTTTGGAATTTCGAAGGAATATATCAGAGGCCATGTACGGTAGGAGACCTACAATGTTGGACCAGAAGGCCGGACAAGCTTGCCGGGATTATCTCGGACGATGGATCGACACCAAGAATTCCTATGAAGGAGTAAACGATCAAACTACAATTGAAGCTTTCATCTCAGGACTCCCAATTGGTTTACTTCATCACCACTTGAAGTGCGACAAGGTCACCGATCTGGGAGAGATGATAGAGACGGCAAGCAAGTATGCAGATGTCGACGATGATGCAGAGGGACTACTGAATGTCCTGGTTGTGCCACAATCATAAAAATAGCTGACGCAACAAACTCAGAAGAACAAGAACACCTTGGAAGAAAAACCCACCATGGAAACAGCAGTAGTCAATGTTACTTTCGGGTCTGGAGGACGAGGAGGGTGCGGAGGAGACCGCGGACATGGTCGTGGGTCATCCAGAGTCCAAGGTAGAGGAGACCAGCAACCTGGCAAAACCTACTCTTGGGCCGATATTGACAAAAACCCATGTGTGCATCACTTAGATGCTAATGGGTTCATCACTTAGATGCTAATGGGGGCTCGTCCCGCACAAATGCCGAGTGTCGTTGCAATGACGACGTCAAGAAAGATGAATCCACTGGTTACAGGGCCAAGCTAAGAAAAGGAAAGAAAAATTCCGAGAAATAAAAGGAGACCAAGGAAGATTCCAACATGGAGGAAGCAGAGACTTCCAATCCCAAGTCGAATGGAATGAAGGCCTTACCAACAAAGAAAAACACTTATGTCACTTTCCTTGCGTCTCAATGGGCTAAGGTCAAGAAGGCAGTGATGCATGAGCTCAATGCGACTGTTCCAACTGTCCCTCAATTTTTGGACTGGTCGGAAGTGACAATCACCTTTGACCGCGTTGATCATCCACCTAAGTTGCATAAGCGATTAAAATACGCTCTAGTTGTCAATCCACTTATTGACAACTATGATTTCTCCAAGACCCTCATGGACGGCGGCAACAGCATTAACATCCTCGACGTCGATATGCTACGTCGGATGAGGATCTCGGAAACACAGCTGAATCACAGCTCTGTGATTTTTCACGGAGTTGTCCCTAGAAGACAAGAAAATCCTCTAGGAGAGATCACTCTGGATGTTACCTTGGAACTCGAAAGAACTATCAGACGGAAGCACTTTCCTTCGAAGTGGTCCCATTCAAGAGTGCATACCACGCTATCTTCGGACGACCAGCTTACTGGGCCTTTATGGCTCGTCCGTGTTATATTTACAATATGATGAAATTCCAGGTCCCAAGGGCGTGATCACCATAAGGGGAGACCCGAAGAAAGCACGAGAATGCAAGGACGGAAATGCCACCTTTGCTGAAGCCGTACTGCACGCCCAGGAGTACCAGGAGATCAAGAAGATCATCGACTCGTCCGAGATGCCCACGGCGAAGAAGGAGGTGACAAAGCTGACTCCAGAGTTCAAGGCATCGGAAGAGATGAAGATGACACCATTGAAGGATGATGACCCCTCCAAGGTGACCCAGATAGGTGTAGGTTTAGACCCTGCATAGGAAAGCACGCTCGTCAAGTTCCTCCAAGCTAATCAAGATATCTCCGCATGGCAGCCATCCGACATGACCAAAATACCTAGGGAACTTGCCGAGCACTCTCTAAATGTACACCCAAATGCTAAACCCGTCAAACAATCCTTACGATGTTTTGGCGATGAAAAGCGAAAAGCGATAGCTACGGAACTAGCCCATCTCAAGTTAGTCGGATTCATAGAAGAGGTCATGCATACAGATTGGTTGGCCAACCCTGTAATGGTCCCTAAAAAGGACACCACTGAATTAAGGATGTGCGTTGATTATATCGCCTTGAACAAGGCTTGTCCCAAAGATCCGTTCGCTCTGCCTATAATTGATCAAGTAATTGACTCTACGGTAGGATCAGAACTCCTATGTTTTATCGACGCATATTCCGGTTATCACCAAATCCGGATGAAGGAATCAGACAAAGTAAAAACTTCATTCATAACCCCCTTCAGAACCTTCTGTTTGTTATGATGCGTTTTGGGCTCAAGAATGCATGAGCTACGTATCAGCGCACTATGCAACATTGCCTCCACGATCAAATCGGACGCAATGTACATGCATATGTGGATGACATAGCGGTGATGTCCAAAAAGAAGGAAACTCTAATTTCTGACTTGGAGGAAACATTTGCCAATCTACGAAAATAATGCTTAATCCGAAGAAGTGTTTATTTGGAATACCAGCTGGAAAATTGTCAGTTTTATCGTGTCCCAAAGGGGCATAGAGGTGAACCGGGACAAGATTAAGGCTATACTCAATATTTCCAGGCCTACTGGCCTGAAAGACGTACAAAGACTAACGGGTTGCATTGCTGTAGTCATCCGGTTTGTAAGCCAGCTCGGTGAAAGAGCCACACCACTCTACAAGCTCCTGAAAAAGACCAAAAACTTTGTCTGGACTGATGAAGATGAAGATGCACTACAAGACCTGAAAGCAGTACTCTTGTCTGCTCCTATCCTTGCAGCGCCGGAACCTCAGGAACTGATGTTTCTCTATCTAGCTGCGATAAATAGGGTCATAGGTGTCGTCATGGTGGTGGAAAGACCAGAAGAAAAACAGGAACACCTGGTGCATCGTCTAACTTACTACCTCAGTGAAGTCCTAACTGAATCTAAGCAGCGGTATCCGCACTATCAAAAGTTGGCTTACGGTGTGATCTTCGCATCTAGAAGCTACGCCATTACTTTCAGGAGCACCAAATTACTGTGGTGAGAACCAATCCTATGAGAGACTTAATTAACAATAGCGACGCTACATGATGTGTTGCAAAATGGGGAATAGAGCTTTCAGCTTTCGACATTGAGTACAAACCTCGTATGGCAATCAAATCACAAATCATTGCTGACTTTGTCACTGATTGGACAGAGACAACGGAGAATATGACCCTACCAGAGTCAGAATACTGGACCTTACATTTTGATGGGTCTAAGGCGCTCGGGGGCTTGGGGGCTGGAGTGGTGCTCAAATCACCCCATGGAGATAAGATTTTCTATGTATTGCAGATCCACTTCACGGAAACAAACAACATTGCCGAATATGAAGCACTACTGCATGGAATCTGGATTGCTAAGGATACTGGCATCCGATTCCTTATGTGTTATGGAGACTCGGATCTTGTTGCTCAACAAGTGTCGGATCACTGTAATGCAAACAAGCACATGGCAGCATATAGGGCCATCGTGGATAAATTATCTAAATCATTCAAAGGGTTTGAGGTTCAACACATCCCTCGAACAGAAAATGAGGAAGCAGATGTATTATCTCGAATAGGCTCTGCATGGAAAAATTCCCGGATGGTGCTTTTCTAGAACACCTTAAAGTTCCCTCTATCATAGGAGTTGATCAGGAGTATCCGACCAAATCCGACTCACCATTAATAGCAGTTCTGGCTATGATTCCCAGCTAGACAAAACCCTACCTTGATTTCTTGGTAGATTGAAAATTACCCAAAGACGAAGTTCTAAGCTGGCAGATAGTCCGACAAGAAAAAACCCCTACAATCATAAATGGTGAGCTCTATAAGCTGAGTGTATCTAGGGTTTTTCAGCACTGTGTATCTCCGGAAGAAGGAGTAGAAATCTTAAGAGAGATCCATGAAGGCGAATGCGGCCATCACGCTGCAACCAAATCTTTAGTGGCAAAAGCTTTCAGACACGGATTTTTCTGGCTTACAACCAAGGCTGATGGCAAATGGCTGGTCAAGACGTGAAAAGGCTGCCAAAAATACGCCAAACAAGCCCATGTTCTCGCTGATCAGCTGCGAACAATCCCGATAACATGACCTTTCGCAGTCTAGGGGCTTGACATGGTAGGACCGTTCAAACAGGCTCCAAGTGGATTTACTCACCTCTTAGTGATGGTGGATAAGTTCACAAAATGGATCGAGGTTAAACCCGTCAAAAATTGTGATGGAGCAACAACCAAATGATTTGTCGAGGACGTTATGATCCGATATGGTTATCCACATAGTATTATTACAGAAAACGGAAGTAATTTTTTCCATGGGAGAACTTGCCGAATTCTGCAACGATCAACAAATCCGGCTTGACATTGCGTCAGTCGCACATCCACAAGACAACAGACAAGTCGAAAGAGCAAATGGTTTAATCCTTCAAGGCCTCAAACCAAGACTCGAAGCACCACTTCGTCGTGTTGGGGGGGCTTGGGCGGATGAACTACCGGTTATCATATGGATCTTGAGAACAACTCCGAACAGGTCAACATGATACACACCTATCTTCTTGGTCTATGGCGCGGAAGCAGTTCTTCCTAGTGATTTTGTCATCGGATTGATGACAGGTACGCCATGAGGGGGTCCTTGAGGCGTGTGCAAGAGAGGGGTGTGAGTCGTATGGGATTCCGGGACGGTGAGCACACAAGTTTACCCAGGTTCGAATCCACCGGCTTTGGATGGATCCTACTCCTGCTAGCAATCCAGTAATACGGCAGAGCCGGAATATGGTTTACAAGGGGTTCGCTTGTGCGAGTTGAGATTGTATAATATTGTGAGGGTGCCCTAAAGGATCTCCCTAGGACGGCTTATATAGATATCCGGCCTAGGGTTTATAGGAGAGATCTATCTGGCTACGACTAAGAGTCGGTTACAGAGTACATCTTGAACTACAAGTAACACTATGGGCCTATGTCGGTAAGTCTTCTGGGCCTTCCCGTAGCCGGACTGGACTCCGTCCCTTCTCCCTGACTGGGCCGCCCGTGAAGCAAAGATCAAACCCGAAGTGGGCCACCCTAGTCAGTGAGGTAAGTTGAGGATACCCGGAAAGTATATCCCCAACAGCAGCCCCCAGAGGCCTCCAAGATCCAAAGTCGTATTCATCATCGTCTAGCTTGATCTTTGGCTTGCAGAATCTTGAAGGGTTCCTGAAACTTCACAAGAAAAGATACGATCCAGGTCTCAAAAAATGAGTCGGACCTATAAATACGTTATTCATATTTCCAGCTCGAAATTGAAACTAAGCCGGAACTTGGTCTCTAACGTCATCCGACACCAGTCATGGTCAAGTCACGTCACTGACAGACATTTCCTATCAGCATGACCGTTGGTGGGTCTACCTTTCGCGGAACCGAGGTGCTGTTTTAATGCACGCGGGGAGATTGAGGCGGCGTAATAATCGCGTGGGGGCTTCCTAGTTCTTTCCATGACGTGTGGCATATTTACTGTAGCATTTTCACGAATCTTGGCGCGGCTAGCGGTTATAAGGGGTGAGCATTTCTTTTCCTCATCTTCTTCACCTGTTCTCAGCGCCATTTCCTTCTCCCCTACTTCTCCTATGCGCACAAAGCTCCCTTGCCTCCAAAAATTCCCAACACCGCCCATCCAAGGTCACCGACGCACCGGAGAAATGGCTTCTACATCATCTTCCAGCGCGGCAGCAACGACAACGATGACAGCGGCATCGGAAAAGGAGAGCAATCGCGGGGTTTGGATCCCGTGCGTCCTCGGCGACGACAAACTTCGCGGTGTAGAAGAAGAAGGGCTCCTCCGCGCTGATGACTGGCGGAGCGGCTTCGGCGAAACCATGCCCAACCCTCGCGATGGCGAGCGAGTGCACTTCGGCACTCACCTGGACAGAGGACTGAGTTTCCCTCCCTCAGATTTCTTTTCCGAGGTCGTAGATCATTACAGAGTTCAACTCCACCATCTCCCCCCGAACTCCATCTTAGATATGAGTGCTTACGCCTCTTTGTGCGAGGGGTATCTCGGCATTAGGCCAAGCCTTACTCTTTTCCGGTACTACTTTTTAGTCCGGAGAAATTCCATCACTGCCGGTAATCCTTACATTACCAGTACAATTAGTTTTTTGGTTAGGTGTGAGCGCGTCTATCTTCGGATTTTAGCTAGCGAGTCGGTCAAGCAATGGCCGACTACCTTTTTCTATCACAAGGATATTCCCGCTCCTGGACAAGCTACTGCATTGCCAGCTTTCGTCGATGGAGCCGCCACGCCTCAAGCATCTTGGGACGAGGTCGCTCTGGCTCTCGGTGACGACCTGCTTCTCGCCAAGAGGTGGATCGGATATCTATGAAGCACAAGGGCCTGAGGGGGTCCGACTTGGTCCAGTGTTGGGTATCACGCTAGATCCAACCCCTCCAACACCACGGCGATTGACTGATGCATTCCATCACGTCGTCCAAAAAGGATTCCCTCCGCATCAGCCCGAAAGCCTATACGAAAAAGGATTATATAAGCCAGATTAAGTGGCTTATAAGGGAGCAAATCGAGAGGAAGATCCTGGAGGTATCCCTGGACATGCATACAGTGGAAGATCCTGTTGTGCTGGTAAGCATTAGCAACAACCCTCTTTCATGTGCTCATCGTTAAGTTACTCCGCAATACTAAGATACTGTCTTCTTTTCAGCTAGCCGACCTCCCCGAGTCAGAATTAGCTCCTATTGAGGGGTATCCTCCTGAGTTTTCTCAGGAGGAGGAAGTGGTTCCACTGCCGGACGTCGTTCCTCGGAAGTGTAAAGCTCCGATAGTGGCTATCGGCACAAAGGAAGTGCCTGTTGTGAAAAGGTAACTTTCATCACAACTTCCTCCTTTGTACTTTAATTGCGATTTCTTCCGAGATGTAATGTTTTTTGTTCTATTACTTTCTCAGAGCTAAACAACTCATAAAGGGAAAGAGGAAGGGAGTTACTACCAAGCCCCTGCGTCAGTCGAAGCTAAATTTGGCTTCTCCTGCCATGGCTCCTCCGACTCCTGCCCCTCAGCCTTCTACAACACCGGAGATTACTCCATCTCCGATTGTTGTAGAAGATCTGGCTCCCTCAGCGGAGCCAGCAATCCTTGAGTCGCAGTCTGATGTCACCATGGGTGACTCAGGTATTGATAAGGGTGAACCCTCTTCGGGTAATGATCCCTCGGCAGAAGTTTTCACTGACAACCTCCTAAGCAATCCGGGACTTGCCAAATTTGGCTTATCTCAGAAATCTACATAGGAGATCCAATGGTTGGCCAAGGAATTCCTTGAAAGCCGAACTATTTCTGCCGGAGGACGTCAAGTACTCCGAACTTCTCGAACAAGTCCACCTTCGTGACGAGGGACTAAGAGCTGGTGTGCTTCCACCACCTCCAATTATTCCACTCACCCTCGCCGAGAAGGTTACCATTGAAGTGAACATGTGCCTGAGCAAGCTCACACATGAACATCATGTAAGTCAGAATTCTAACTCATGTTTTCCTTTATGGTACTTTATATCATATCCTCTAGCCCCCAAGCATGAAGTTGGATAGACAATATGGGTTTATGCTTCCTTAGGATGCCAAAGAATGAACTAGTGTAGCCCCCAAGGCTCGTGCTGATATTAGCTACAATATTAGCCCGAGTCTTTAGTAGACTTCTAACTCTGGGTATTCTGACTTACAAAAAGTTAATTCATATAACCACGAATTGTTGAAGAATATCTGCAACAAGCGGAGAGAGATCAAAGCTCCCCACTTGAAAATGCTGGACTAAAAGTTTCCAAGGATGAGGCCAAATGTAAACATTCCGAGACTCAAACCTTGTCGTGTGTTTTCATAGTCGAATGGTTTGTTGAACTGTTGTTCTTTTGACTTACAGCACTAGTAAAACAGTCCTGTGCAAAGATTGAAGAGGCCGAGAATCTGAAGACCTTGGTGGTGGAAAACAAAGATCTCCACCAAGAGCTAAACCAGCTCCAGGCGGATCATGAGAAGAGCATTGCTCAAGTTCTTGAATCCTCCTCCATGGCCACCGTGGAGCGTGATCGCAAGATTGCACTCCATGAGAAGTAAATCTCGGATCTCACCAATGACTTGTTCAGAGAGAGGGACATTTCCGATGCACTCCGGGCTGAACTCCAGAGCATTCGTGAACAGAAAACCAAAGTCGACGATGTCATCTTTGGTATGTTTCCATCTTTTTGTCTTGTCTTCATTCTTTGACTTTTTCGATGTCGGATTTCTTATACTAACCATTTTGCATTATATGCATAGGTCCTCTGAACTTACAGGACTCCACCTCTTCTGAGTCTCGCACCAGCCAGCTTGCCCAAGTCGGAGATCTTCTTCATGACTTCCGCCAATCGATCGAGGATATTGGCGAAGCTCTCAAGGTTCCGGATATGCATAGCATGTCCGGTCTCAAGGCCAAGGATATGCCGCAGCTCGTCCAGGACTGGAACATGTCCTACGTGCGATCCATAGCGCAGAACGCTCTCACAATGGTCATGAGCCACCATGGAAGTATGGAGATCTGGCAAGTGACTAGAGGATATTCTAAAGTGGATGAAGACGGCTAGGAGCAAGATATCGAAGCCATCATGGATTCCTGCGCCGGATACGGGTGTCATGTAGCTGACTTAACCAGCTACGACACTCCGTTCTTCACCCGCGTGGACACGCCACCTCCACCAACAGAGGAAACAACATAAGTTTCCGATGATAACCACACCATGTCGGATGTGGACATCACGAAACGTTATCAAGACGACGTATCCAGCGAGCCGACAGCTCCTACCTCTTCCCCTGCATCATAAATCATCAGAGAAAACAATTGTGTTATTCTGAAAACATTACTGATCCGTAAATAAGTAGTATGATACTTTTTCTAGTGCCAAGTTTTTATCTATTCAACACTTTTGGCTTAAATACTTTATGTGCCTGAAATACTTGCATAAGCACTTGTATTTTTTGTCTATACTTATTGTTTATCTGGCTTTCCGCCTCGTCCCTTTCGTGAGCGAGCAAACCTTTAGCACGGAAACTTTGCCCAGCAACGGAGCTCAATTGCTAAACCTGTTTAAACTCGGAAACAAAGCCGGCTTCTAGTACCAACAATTCACTACTCAGAAAATGCCCGCATCTAGCAATCAGACAAATAACCAAAGTATAGACTATCAAATTTAGATTTATACCCGAAGGTAGTATTTTTAGAATTGGAAATCTAAACCAGAACAAACATGAGCGTAAAGTAATTTCAAGTATTCTAGGATTTTTGACTGTGACGTGATCGTTCGGAAATAAGATGGTAGTACAAACTTCTCTCAAAAAATGAGGCAACCTAAACTTTTATTTCTCACTGAACATGTACACATATATGATTACAAAGAAAGATAAACTAAGAATAAAAGGGATGTAGCTGAGCAATATTCCACGGTCTGTCTAATTCTTCCGGATTTGTACTGCCTCCGTCTCTCTTTCTCTTCTTAGTAGCAGGTCTTTCCTTGACTGGCCGCATATCAGTTAAGTAGTATGAACCATTGTGCAATACTCGACTAACCAAAAAAGGCCCTTCCCATACTGGGGAAAGTTTGTGCTTTCTTTGCTGCACAAGCCGGAGAACCAAATCGTCCTTATTGAAAGATCAGTTTCTGACTCTCTGGCTATGATACTTGCATAACTTCTGCTGATAGGCTATTGATCTCATTTCAGCAACGACGCGAACTTCTTCGACTAAGTTGAGATCATTTTGTCGAGAAATCTCGGCATCCTCTTCAACATACACGACAACTCTAGGAGAATTATGGATCAAATCACTAGGAAGAACTGCTTCAGCACCATAGACCAAGAAGAAAGGTGTGTACCCCGTTGACCTGTTCGGAGTTGTTCGCAAGCTCCATATTACAGAGGGTAATTCCTCTGCCCAAGCCCCCGCAGCACATCTAAGTGGTGCTTCGAGTCTTGGTTTTAGGCCTTGTAAGATTAAACCGCTTGCCCTTTCGACTTTTCCATTAGCCTGCGGATGTGCGACTGATGCAATTTCAAGCCAAATACTTTGTTTGTTGCAGAATTCGGCAAGCTCTCCCATAGAGAAATTACTCCTGTTGTCTGTGATAATGCTATGCGGATAACCATACCAGATTATAACATCCTCGACAAATCTTCTGGTTGTTGCTCCATCACAACTAGTGACAAGTTTAGCCTCAATCCATTTGTTAAATTTATCCACCATCACTAAGAGGTGAGTAAATCTACTTGGAGCCCGTTTGAACAGTCCTACCATGTCAAGCCCCAAGACTGCAAAAGGCCATGTTATAGGTATTGTTCGCAACTGATCAACCGGAACGTGAGCTTGTTTGGCGTACTTTTGGCAGCCCTTGCACGTCTTGACCAACCGTTCGGCATCTGCCTTGGCTGTAAGCCAGAAAAAACCATGTCGAAAAACTTTTGCCACTAAAGATTTCGCTGTAGCATGGTGAACACACTCGCCTTCGTGGATCTCTCTCAAGATTTCCACTCCTTCCAGAGATACACAGCGCTGAAAAACCCTAGATACACTCCTCCTATAGAGCTCACCACTAATTATAGTATAGGATTTTGCTCGTCAGACGATCTGTCGGCTCAGAACTTCGTCTTCGGGTAATTTGCCATCTACCAAATAATCAAGGTAGGGTTGAGTCTAGCTAGGAATTACAGCCATAACTGCTACTAATGGTGAGTCGGATTTGGTCGGATATTCCTTGTCTACTCCCTTTATAGAGTGAACTTTGAGGTGTTCTAAAAAAGCACCATTCGGGACCTCTTTCCGCGTAGAGCCTATTCGAGATAATGTGTCTGCTTCCTCATTTCCTACTCGAGGGATGTGTTGAACCTCAAACCCTTCGAATGATTTAGATAAATCATCCACGACATGTTTATATGCTGCCATGTGTTTATTTGCATTACAAATATCCGACACTCGTTGAGCAACAAGATCCGAATCTCCGTAACACATCAAATGTCGGATGCCGATATCCTTAGCAATCCAGATTCCCTGCAACATCGCTTCATACTCGGCAATGTTATTTGTCGCTGTGAAGTGGATCTGCAACATGTATAGAAGTTTATCACTTTAGGGTGATTTGAGCACCACGCCAGCCCTGAGCCCCCGCGAGCCTTAGACCCATCAAAATATAGGGTCCAATATTCCGACTCAGGGAGGGTCATATTCTCCTTTGTCTCTGTCCAATTAGCAACAAAGTCAGCAAGGATTTGGGATTGCTGTCCAAGGTTTATACTCAATATCAACAGCTGAAAGCTCTATGCCCCATTTTGCGACGCGTCCTGTAGCTTCGCTGTTATTGATTATATCTCTCATGGGAGTTGTGATCACCATGGTAATTGGATGTTCCTAAAAGTAGTGCCAGCTTTTGATAGTGCAAATATCGTTGTTTAGATTCAGTTAGAACCTCGTTGAGATAATAAGTCGGACGCTGCACCAGGTGTTCCTGATTTTCCTCTGGTCTCTCCACTACCATGACGACACTGATGACCCTGTTTGTCGCAGCGAGATAGATCAACATCGGTTCCCTTGGTTCCGGTGTTACAAGGATAGGAGTAGACGATAGTACTTCTTTCAGGTCTTGTAATGCAGCTTCAGCTTCATCAGTCCAAACGAATTTTTTGGTCTTTTTCAGGAGCTTGTAAAGTGGTGCAGCTCTTTCTTTGAGCCGGCTTACAAACCGACTGACTATAACAATGCAACCAGTGAGTCTTTGAACGTCCTTCAGGCGAGTTGGCCTGGAAATATTGAGTATAGCCTTAATCTTTTTTCGGTTCACCTCTATGCCTCTCTAAGACACGATGAAACCTAGCAATTTTCCGGCTAGGATTCCAAAGAAGCACTTCTTTGGATTGAGCATTATGTTGTATTTTCGTAGATTGGCGAACGTTTCCTCCAAGTTGGAAATTAATGTTTCCTTCTTTTTGGACATCACCGCAATATCATCCACATATGCATGTACGTTGCGTACGATTTGATCATGGAGGCAACGCTGCATAGTGCGCTGGTATGTAGCTCCTGCGTTCTTCAGCCCAAAGGGCATCATAACAAAACAGAAGGTTCTGAAAGGGGTTATGAATGAAGTTTTGATTTTATCTGATTCCTTCATCTGAATTTGGTGATAACCGGAATATGCGTCGAGAAAACAGAGGAATGCCGAGCCTGCCATAGAATCGATAACTTTATCAATCCTACGCAAAGCAAACGGATCTTTGGGGCAAGCCTTGTTCAAGGCAGTATAATCAACACACATCCTTAAATTAGTGGTGTCCTTTTTGGGGACCATTACAGGGTTGGCCGACCAATCATTATGGATGACCTCTTCTATGAATCTGGCTAACTCGAGCTGGGCTAGTTCCTTAGCAATTGCCTTACGCTTTACATCGCCGAAACATCGTAGTGACTGTTTGACGGGTTTAGCGTTTGGGTTTACATTTAGAGAGTGTCGGCAAGTTCCCTAGGTACTCCGGTCATGTCAAATGGCTGCCATGCAAAGATATCTTGATTTGCTTGGAGGAACTTTACGAATGCGCTTTCCTATGCGCTATCTAGGCCTACGCCTATCTGGGTCACCTTGGAGGGGTCATCATCCTTCAACGGCGTCTTCTTCGTCTCTTCCGATGCCTTGAACTCCGGATTCGGCTTTGTCACCTCCTTCTTTGTTGCGGCCATCTAAGACGGATCGATGGTCTTCTTGATCTCCTGGTACTCCTGGGCGTGCAACACGGCTTCAGGAAAGGTGGCATTTCCATCCTCGCACTCTCGCGCTTTCTTCGGGTCTCCCCTAATAGTGATCACGCCGTTGGGACCTGGAATTTTCATCATATTGTAAATGTAACACGGACGAGCCATAAAATCCCAATAAGACGGACATCCAAATATAGCTTGGTACGCGCTCTTGAATGGGACCACTTCAAAGGAAAGTGCTTCTGTCCGATAGTTCTTTGGAGTTCCAAAGGTAACATCCAAAGTGATCTCTCCTAGGGAATTTGCTTGCCTTCCTAGGACAACTCCATGAAAGATCACAGAGCTGTGATTCATCTGGGTCTCCGAGATTCGCATCCGGCGTAGCGTTTCGACATATAAAATGTTGATGCTGCTACCACCGTCCATGAGGGTCTTGGAGAAACCATAGCCATCAATAAGTGGGTTGACAAGTAAGGCGTATTTTCCTCGCCTGTGCAACTTAGGCGGATGATCAGCGTGGTCAAAGGTGATTGCAACTTCTGACCAATCCAAGTACTAAGGGACATCCGGAACTATCGTGTTGAGCTCATGTAGAACTGCTTTCTTGACCTTAGCTGGTTGAGATCCAAGGAAGGTGACATAGGTGTCTTTTTTTGTGGGAAAGGTTTTCTTTCCCTCCGACTTGGGATTTGAAGCATCAGCTTCCTCCATGTCGGAATCTTCCTTGGTCTCTTTGTCCTTTTTGGGATTCTTCTTTCCCTTCTTCCGCTTAGCCCTGTAGCCAGCGGTGTCATATTTCTTAATGTCGTCATTGAAACGACACTCGGTGTTTGTGTGAGACGAGCCCCCATTGGCATCTAGGTGATGCACACATGGGTTATTGGGAATGTCGGCCCAAGAGTAGGTTTTGCCAGGTTGCTGGTCTCCTCTACCTTGAACTCTTGACGTCCCACGACCGCGTCCGCGGCCACCGCCACATCCTCCTCGTCCCCCAGACCCGAAGGTAGCAGTAACCTCTTACATTTCCGTGTTGGCCTTTTCTTCCAAGGTGTTCTTACGCTTCTAAGCTTGCTGCTTTGGTTGTTTTGCCGACTGTGGCACAGCTAGGGCGTTCAGTAATCCCTCTGCATCGTCGTCAACATCTGCATACTTGCTCGCTGTTTCTATCATCTCTCCCAAACTAGTGACCTTGTCACACTTCAAGCGATGACGTAGTAAACCAATTGGGAGACCTGCAATGAAAGATTTAATTGCAGGTTGGTCATTTACTCCTTCACAAGAGTTCTTGGTGTCGATCCATCGTCCAAGATAATCTCGGCAAGTTTCTCCGGATTTCCGGGTGCAATGCTGTAGGTCTCCTACCGTACAGGGCCTCCGGTATGTTCCTTTGAAATTTTGAAAGAACACACTTCGAATGTCATACCAGTTGTGGATGGTGTTCTCCGGAAGTTCATTGAGCCATGATCGTGCCATCTTCCGCAACATAAGTGGGAGATATCGGGTTGCGACTAGGCTATTTCCGCCTTTGGCGATACAACAAGCTTGGAAGAAATCTTGGAGCCAAGTATTTGGCCAAGGTATACCGTCGTAGGCCTGAATGTGTCTTGAGATAGCGAATCCTTCCGGGAATTTTGTTGCTCTTATGCATGGTCCGAATCATTTTGGGCCCACGTATATATCATCATTTTCGTAGCATCGCGCCTCTATATTGGAGTTAATCCGGTGTCGCGCATCACTTGGAGTCAAAGATCGTCGTCCTAAGTGACGGCTATGGCTGCGGTGCCTTGGAGTCGGACTTCAGCTTCTACCACCACCTCCTCCGCCACGACGTCCTCCTTGGCCTCCTTGAGAGCCGTTGTGATGGCCGCTTGGTGGAGAGGGTAGGACAGCTAGGTTTTTTCCGGCTGATGGTCAGCCTCTGTCTGGAGCATCATTATTCCGGTTTAGGGGAGGGTCTTCATTGCGATGAGCCCCCTGCCGGCTTTTCTTGGCATGGTTTCCGTCGTTCCTTCGTCCGTCACTCCCACCGTGGTGGGGCTCAGCCGGACGGTTTGTAGGTCTAGGAGGTGGCGTTCTTTGACGGTTCTCCTCCCGACATTTCTCTCTATCTTCTCCCTTATGATCGTTTGAATCTCGTCAGGGAGGGTTTCTCGGATACAGTGCAGGAATTGCTTCTTGCTCAGCAGCTAGAGCGACATTGCGCCAGTCACGTGCAGGTCTATGATGCTGTCCTGAAGATCCGGTTCTCGAGTAGTTGTCTTCCCGATGGTCGGAATGGTAGTGCCATTCCGGAACACGCTGGGGCCTTATATCATTCCAGGCCGTGTCCGTGCGACATTGGTCGGATTTCGAGACCAGTTTTCTGCTTTCGGATTTTGCGGCCCTTTGCTGTTCCAGACCCTTGGTGAGTAGCTTGATGCCCAATCGAACGTGTTCTGGGCCTGGATTATTCGACAGGATATCTCGAGCTGCGACAATGTTCTGTACCGGTGTTGGATACACCAGATCTCCCTTGTTGTCGAGATGAGGCATCCCTCCGTCTCCTTCAAAGAGAACCTTGTGTACTTCCGGGAATTGCTCGTCACGCGTGTGGCGCTTCCAGGTCTTCTGGTGCTGTCGAGAGATGTACTTCTCCGCAGTTGCCATGCGTTTCTTCTCCTCCTCGATGTTTTTGGCTTCATCCAGGAGTACTTGACGACGCGCTTCTAGGGCCTGAGCCCTTTCATCCAGTTCTTTAGCAGTAAGTTCTGCAGCTGTAGGGATATGTGTGGTTAATGCAGCATCAATGAGTTTACGCGCACCTTCAGTGATCATGTGTCCATCCACCAATTCTTCTTTTGGCTCGTCTAGGATAAGTGCTCCATCCGAGTCTTCCTCGTATTACTCGGCAATCACTTCCTCTGCTGGAAGATCTTTTGTCGGGGTCTTGTTCTTCTTCTTTGCCTTCTTGGTAGCACCGGTAGCAAAGACGTCTTTGGGCCCGTTTCCCGGAGTCAAACTTTGATCAGTACTTTTGGCCATTTAGTTCTCGGGATCATCTCCGAGATCCATGTTCTCATGCGCTTTGGGAGAGTTTTCTCCGGATCCTTTGTCCATGTCTTCCCCTTCTGCAGTAGCTATGGAGTTAAGCTCCTCTTCATATTCCACAGAGAACTTCCGGAAATCTGCCGACGTCATGGAGTCATCCAAAGATGCCGGTAATTCGACGCTTGTTCCGATAACCTCCAGCACAGAGTCAGTGTTGTCTCCAGCATCAGCCGAGCCAGATCCAGAACCAACATATCCGACAAAGTGCGACGCATGCCTCCTGAGGTAGTTGCGGCTCTTGCAATCGGCTTCCTGATGGTCTCGAGAATATCGTCCATGCTTGCGTCTTGCATCATCATGCGCCTCAGCGTGTACCTCAGGAGAGGTCTGTCAGTTCCGGCACTACCAGAGCCGGAACCGAGATTGTTTTCCTACTCCTCCTGGATTTCGACCTCCGCAGGTGGGTCGATCTGGAATTCAACCTCGCTAGGGAGATCCACTCCAGATCCGACTTGAACTACGAGATCTGCCTCAGGTTCAGCTTTCTCCACTATCTCTGCAACTGGCTGGGTGGGATTAGGGTTTTCTGAGATCCAGAACTCTGCCGTCTCCACGGACAAAGGGGACCCACAAATTTCTTCTGCCTCTATTATCACCGCTGGGGTGGGTGGGACAGGTTCAGCAATACCGATGTAAACATCGATCTCACCAAAAGACATGATGGTGTAGGTGGTCATGGCTTCCCTAGCCGGAATCCAAGTCTCGTCGAGAATGATGAGAGGGACGTCACTAGCATAGAGGATGCGACCAACGGCGATAGTTTTGCCGATTCCGATTCTTGCAAATTCCGCTCGGAACGCAGATCCGAAGCTCACTTTCCCCACGGTGGGCTCCAACTGTCGTCGGATTGATGACATGTACGCCATGAGGGGGTCCTCGAGGCGTGTGGAAGAGAGGGGTGTGAGTCGTACGGGATTCCGGGATGGTGAGCACACAAGTTTACCCAGCTTCGAATCCACTGGCTTTGGATGGATCCTACTCCTGCTAGCAATCCAGTAATATGGAAGAGCCGGAATATGGTTTACAAGGGGTTCGCCTGTGCGAGTTGAGATTGTAGACTATTGTGAGGGTGCCCTAAAGGCTCTCCCTAGGACGGCTTATATAGATATCCGTCCTAGGGTTTACAGGAGAGATCTATCCGGCTACGACTAAGAGTCGGTTACATAGTACATCTTGAAATACAAGTAACGCTATGGGCCTATGTCGGTAAGTCTTTTGGGCCTTCCCGTAGACGTACTGGAATCCGTCTCTTCTCCCTGACTAGGCCGGCCATGAAGCAAAGCTCTAACCCGAAGTGGGCCACCCTAGTTAGTGAGGTACATTGAGGATACCCAGAAAGTATATCCCCAACAGATTTGATTCATACTTCTCCCCGAGTTGCTGCATATATCTAAGAGGATGCCAAAATTTATTGACAGGATGATCTTGATTTAATCGAAGAAGTTCACGTCGTTGCTGAGCAGAGATCAACAACCTATCAACAGAAGTTACGCAAGTATCATAGCCAGAGAGTGAGGAACAGGTCTTTCAATAAGGGCGACTTAGTTCTCTGGCTTGTGCAAAAAAGAAAGCACAAACTTTCCCCAGTTTGGGAAGGGCCCTTTTTAGTTAGCCGAGTATTGTACAATGGTTCTTACTATCTAACCGATATGCGGCTAGTCAAAGAAAGACCTGCTACTAATAAGAGAAAATGAGCTGGAGGCAGTACAAACCCGGAGGAATTAGACAGACCGTGGAATATTGCTCAGCTACGTCCCTTTTATTCTTAAAATTTTCTTTCTTTGTAATCATATATGTGTACATGTTCAAAGTGAAATAAAGTATTGGTTGCCTCAATATTTTCTGAGAAGTTCTATATTCCCATCTTATTTCTGAATAATCATGTCACAGCCGAAAATCCCAGAATAATTGAAAGTACTTTATGCCCATGTTTGTTCTGGTTAGATTTCCAATTCTAAAATTATACCTTTGGGTATAAATCTAAATATTTTCTAGTTTACACTTTTGTTCTTTGTCTGATTGCTAGATGCAGGTATTTTCCGAGTAGTGAATTGTTGGTACTGGAAGCTGACTTTGTTTCCGAGTTTAAACTGATTTAGCAATTGAGATCCGTTGCTCGGCAAAGTTTCCATGTTGAAGGTTTACCGGCTCACGAAAGGGACGAGGCGGAAAGCCAGATAAACGATAAGTGTAGACAAAACATAAAGTGCTTATGTAAATTTTCAAGCACATCAAAGTAAACCCAAAAGTTCTAAAAGGAAGTAAAACAGCATCAGTTCTTACAAGCTTATCACTAGCCAAATAATACACTACTTATTACAATCAGACTGTTTCAGGATAATACATTGTTTTCAAGTACATTATGATGCAGGAGCTGCCGGATCACTGGACACATCACCCAAATCATCCCGATATCTTTCCGAGACGGGTAAGTCAGACTCGGTCTGCTCATCGTCTTCAGAAATTTCAGCAGTTATTTCCTTGGGGGTGGTGGTACTTCAATAGGAGTGAAGAATGGAGTATCGTAACTGGTCATCTCAGCTACATGACACCCATATCCGGCACAAGCGAACATGATATCCTTGATGTTCTGCTCTTTGCCGTCTTCGTCAACAGTTGAATAACCCCTAGTTACTTGCCATATTTCCATGCTTCCATGGTGGCTCATAACCATTGTTTGGGCATTCTATGCCACGGTCCACGCATAGGACATGTTACCATCTTGGACAAGCTGGGGCATTTCCTTTGCCTTATCTCGTACCTCAAAGGCAGACATTCTGTTCATGTCGGAAATCCTCAAGGTTACACCAATATCCTCTAGTGGCTGGCAGAAATCGTGAAGCAGATCTCTGACTGAAGTAAGCCAGCTGGTGCGAGACTCGAAAGAGAAAGAATCCAGAATATTCAAAGGACCTACATATATAAAGCAAAGTCAGAAACATATCCGAACTCCTAGAGTCAGAAGAAAGAGAGGTCAGACAGGAAAGCTTACCAAAGATGGCATCATCAACTTTGGTTTTCTTCGCTCGAAGACTCTGGAGTTCATCCCAGATAGCTTGGGTGATGTCCTTCTCCCTGGCCAACTCATCTGCTAGATCCGAGATTTTCTTGTCCTAGATAGCGATATTACAGCCACGCTCTTTGCTGGCCCTATTGGATGTTTCAAGAACGTTGTTGATATTGTGCTCATGATCTACCTTAAGCTCATTCAGCTCACGCCTTATGTCAGCATTCTCCACCTCCAGGGTTTTTAATTCTCGGCCTCTCCAATCATTTTGCATGACTGTTTGACCAGTTCTGTGAAAAAAAGAAAGCAGTCAAATAAACATCTGGCTATGAATCATAAGAATCAAACAACAAGTATGACGATTGAAATGATTACCTTTGGCTTCATCCTTGGAAATTTTCAGTTGAGCATTCTCTAGACGGAGAGCTCTGATCTCTCTTTGTTTATTGCAGATATTCTTTAGCAATTCCCGGTTATAAGCATTAACTTTCTGTAAGTTAGAATAATATCCAGAGTCAGAAGTCTACTAAAAGACTCGAGCGAATATTTTAACTAAGTTAAATATTAGCACGAGCCTTGGGGCTATACTAGTTCGTTCTTTGGCATCCTATGAAAGCACAAATTCAGATTTCCTATCCAACTTCATGCTTGGGGGCTAGGGGATATGATATGAAATAAAGTAAAAGAGAGAGTCGAATTCCGACTTACATAATGTTCATGGGTTAGCTTGTTCAGACTCATGTTCACCTCAGAAGAAACCTTCTCAGTGAGAGTCAGAGGGATCACTGGTGGTGGCGGAGCCACACCGGTCTTCAGCTTGTCGTCACGAAGACGAACTTGGTCAAGAACTCAGAGATTTTTACGTCCTCGGCTTCTTGCGCCTCTTCTTCAGCAGTGATGTTTTGGCTCTCCAAGCATTTTTGAGCCAACTTCTGGATTTCTTCTGCAGTTTTCCGAGTAATACCAAGCTTGGTGATACCCGAATTGCTCAATAGATTATCCACGAAAACCTCTGCCGAGGGATCATTACCCTTTGAGGGTTCACCCATATTAGTTACCGAATCACCCATGGTGATGTTGGTTTGCGAGCCAAGGTTCACTAGCTCGGAGTGTTGAGCTGGATATTATGCAGCACGAGGAGATAAAGTAACCTCCGGTGATGTAAAAGGCATTGGGGTAGGAGTCGAAGGCGGAGCAGCAGGCGAAGTCAAAACTAGTTTTGACTAGCGCAAGGGTTTTGTCATAATCCCTTTCCCTTTGCCCTTGACGACTTGTTTAGCTCTGAAGAAGTGACAGTTCAAGATCGTTACACTTCGGAAAGAATATGAGATAAAATGTAAAACCTCGTGAGGAAAGTTACCTCTTCATAATGGGCACTTCCTTCATGCTGATGAAAACAGTCGGGGTATTGCGTTTCCGGGTAAACGCATCCAGCAGCAATACAAGTTCTCCTTTCTCCTGAGAAGCTGGTTTCTCAGGTGGATATCCCTCAAGAGGAGCAAGCTCTGACTCGGGGAGGTCAGTAAGTTGAAAGAAGTATCATTTCAGTATTACAAGAAACCTACAACAAAGTAAGGTTGAACACATAATTTTAATACAAGAGTAACAACTAGAAAACTTACTGGTGTCACGGGATCGTCAACCGTATACATGTCTAGAGAGAGATCTAGAATCTTCCGCTCGACCCGTTGTTTGATCATCCATTTAATCTGGGACTCATATTCCTTGTCCGGGATTGATCGCGAGCAGATCTTGGAAGAATCTGTCTTACTCTTGGTGATTGAATGCATGAGCCGGTCACCATGGTGCTGGAGGGGTTGAATCCGGCGTGCCAGCCAGTAGTGAATCAAATCGGATCCTTTCATACCCTTGTGCTTCATCAGGTACTCGATCCGCCTCTTGGTGAGAAGCAGATCGTCGGTGACCGCATCCCAGGACTCTTGGGGCGTGGCGGGGCCATCGACGAAAGCCGGCAAAGCAGTTTCTTTGCCAGGAGCCGGTATGTCCTTATGGTAAAAGAACGTGGACGTCCATTTCTTTACGGACTCATTAGCCTTAATCTTACGATAGACTCGGTCTCTCCTAACAGTTAGGCTAAGAGTTCCGGTAACGTAAGGATTATCGGAAGTGATAGAGTTTCTCTGGGTACCAAAGTAGTACCAGAACAAAGTAAGACTCGGCCTAATTTCGAGATAACCCTCACACAAAGATGCATAAGTGCTCATTTCTAAGATTGTGTTCGGGGGAAAGTTGTGGAGTTGAACTCCATAGTGATCTATGACCTCAGAAAAGAAATCTGAGGGAGGAAAGCTCAAACCTCTATCGAGGTGAGTGCCGAAGTGCACCCGCTCATCGACACGAGGGGTGGGGTTGGTTTGATTGAAGAGACTCCGCCAGTCGCCGGCATGGATGAGGCCATCCTTCTCAACGATGCGGAACTTCTCGTTGTCGAGGACGCACGGGATCCATACCCCGCGAAAGTTTTCCTTCTCCGCCGCTGCAGAGGTTGCCACCGTGCCAAAAGAAGAGGCCTCAGCCATTTTGTGGGTGGTGATGACCTTAGATGGGCGACGATGTGCATTTGGAGGAGGAAGCAGAGGAACTTGTGTGTGGTGGCGTTGGGAGGAAGGAGAAGGCAATGGCTCTAGTAAGGAAGAAAAAGGAGATCTTGACCCCTTATATCCCTCACCTGCGCCAGGATTTGTGCAAAGTGAACAGTAACAGTGCCACGTGTCGTGGAAGGAGCTAGGTAACCTCCTTGCAAGGATTACGCCACCTCAATCTCCGCGCACGCATTAAAACGATGCCTCGGTTCCGCTAAAGGTGGACCCACCAACGATCGTGCTGTCAAGAATGTCTATTAGTGACATGACTTGGCCTTGACTGATGTCAGGTTACCTCAGAGACCGAGTTCTAGCTTAGTTTGAATTTCAAGTTGGAAATCTAAATGATGTACTCATAGGTCTGACTCAGCATGAGACTCGGATCCTACCCTTTGTTTTGAAAGTTTTAGGAACCCTTCAAGATTATGCAAGCTGAAGATGAATCAAGCTAGATGGTGAAATCCGACTCTGGATCTTGGAAGCTTCCGAGGGCTGCTGTTGGGGATATACTTTCCGAGTATCCTCATTATGCCTTGCTGACCAGGGTGGTCCACTTCGGGTTATAGCATTGCTCCATGGGCGGCCCAGTCAGAGAGAAGAGACGGAGTCTAGTCCGGCTACGGGAAGGCCCAGAAGAATTACCGACATAGGCATGTATAGTTACTTGTAGTCCAAGATGTACTCTGTAACTGACTCTTAGTCGTAGCCAGATAGGTCTCTCCTATAAACCCTAGGCCGGATATCTATATCAACCGTCCTAGGGACTAGCCTTTAGGACACCCCACAATAGTCTACAATCTCAACTCGCACAGGCAAAACCCTTGTAACCCATATTCCGGCTCTGCCGTATTACTGGATCGCTAGCAGGAGTAGGATCTGTCCATCGTCGGCAGATTCGAACCTGGGTAAACTTGTGTGCTCACCGTCCCGGAATACCGGACGACTCACACCCTCTCTTCTGCACGCCTCGAGGAACCCCCCTCATGGCGTACCCGTCCTGAATCCGACGACACCAGGCTTGGCGTGCCAGAAGATCTTGGTCGAACAACCTATAGTCATGAAAACCAAGCCCACCACATGCTTTGTGTCAAATAATATGATCCCAGGACTTCTAGTGGGTCTTCCTCTTACCCTCCTTCGACCCCCCACCAAAAGTTTCTGACTAAGCAGGTTAAATTGTCACACACCACGATTGGTAGCTTGAATACACTGATTAGATAGGTGGGAATAGACTGTGCAATGGATTTAATCAATATTTACTTGCCACCCTAAGATTCCAAATCGCATTGAAGAATTCTTTTAGTAAGTTGTTCCGGTTGGTTGGATAATCTCCCCTTATGCATACGACCATCAGGAGTTGGCAGCCCCAAGTATTTTTCCTTTGATCCATCAGCATGAACTTACAATATCCCTTTACTTATGTTTGAATTTGACTCGAACAACACTCACCAAAAGAAATAGAAAAATTTCCACGGTTTACAAATTGCCCCGTACCAGAAGCACACGTATCAATAATATCTCAAATATGAACCGCCTAGTAATGACTTGCTTGGAAGAAGAGAAGGGTATCATCATGATAAGTGTGACACACCAGGAGCACCCGAGCACACTTTAACAAGGACAACCAAATTTTGTTGCACACCCTGTCTAAGAAGAGCCGAAGGACCATCATTAACAAAGAGGAACAAAAAAGAGACAAATCGTCACCTTGCCGAAGCCCACGCAATGGTGCAAATGAAACCATAATAGCTTCATTTAGTTTTACCGAATACCTCGTCATGGTGACATAATACATTATCCATTTAATCTATTAGTGAGAGAATCCCAACTTTTTGATCATTTACCTCAAAAATCCCCAATCCACTAGATCATACGCCTTTGAAAGGTCCAACTTATAAGAACAAAAAATATTATCTAGAATTTCATCATTGTGAATATAATTAATGCATACACTCAAAGAACTATCCTCCTTAGAGATGATATCTCCCAAAATAGGACTCGGAAGATTTACCAGGGACTCAGAAGATTTATCAAACGCTTGGAGACCACCTTGTAAATAACATTGCATAGACTAATGGTTCCAAAATCTGGATTTTCCACTTCTAGAATAAGGACAATAGACATGTCATTGACACCAGTCGGCATAACCCATGTTTCAAAAAAGACCCTAACCGCAGCCACCACCTCTTGCAACGTACCCCATCCGTTGAAAGAACCGAGTAGGAAAACTTTCAGGTCCAGGAGCCTTCAGGGGACCAATCTGAAATAAAGCATCACCTATTTCTCTATCTGTAAAATAATCACAAAGTCTTTCATTCATATTAGGGGTAACTTTTTCCTCAAAAATAACAATTATTGGGGGATCTAAAGTAGTATCAGCTATGAAGATGTTCTGAATATATTCAGTGGCTATAGCTCTCATCTCAGCTATATACGAATTCCAATTATCATCAGCATCCTCTAAACCTTTCACCTTATTTTTGTGTGCCTGCTACAACTATACGATGGAAGAATTCCATATTGCGGTCACCTTCTTTAAGCCAGCTTATACGTATAAAACATCTTTTTCATCTAATCCGCCACCTCCTGTATCTCCTACTGGTCAGCATTCATCGACATCAATTCTTCATGTCTTGTTCTGAATTTTTCAACTTCCCTAGTCACCGAACCAAACTGCATTTTGCTCCATTGTTGTAGCTGACCCATAACCTGGTTCAGTCCCATATTAATGTATCCCAGGTCATGTTTCGGTCCACCTTTGGCCTAAGAAGTAGCTACTCGTTGAGATAAACTTACATCATGCTCCCACATAATTTTCTAGTAGCACCTGGCCAGCCAATGTTGTCTCGGTTCCTCCCCCATACACTTCAGAAGCATCGGGATGGTCTGACCGAAGCGAGACAAGGTGCACCACTTCAGACTCCGCAAACATATCACGTGATTCATTATTCGCTACATACCAATCAAGTTGTACCTTGACATTGCCACGTCCCTTCTCTTGTTTTCATAGGTATAAGGAACACTAGAGAATCCTAGATCAACAAGGTCGCAAACTTCTAGCGTATCACTGAATGAGATCATTTATTGATTCAACCTTTGGCTTATAGAAAATGTTTGAACAACCACATTTCCTCATTAAAATATCCATTAACACACCACGGCAAATCAGACTTAAGTTTTAGGGCCTCTGGCTGACTCCGCATGCGATGACGATTCTCGACTCTAGGCTCGCCATAGACATGTAATCGTCTAGAGCGAATCTGCCAACGACAAGAAAACATAAACATCGATGAATCTATCAGTTACTTCTTTCACATACACCTTTACATTTTCTCCCCCGAACAATGCTAGCATGCCGCTAAGGCCATCACTATCATGTCCTGCAAAACCCTTCATGCCCAACCTATTTCTGAGCCTACACACTCTGTCACTTTTTTTGTCTTAACTCACATAGGAACACAATGCTCACTTGGTTACTTATAACCAATTCTTCAAGCTCTCTAACTGTTAGTTTGTTCCCCGCACCCCGACAACTCCAGATTAAGCAATTCATTATGAACAGCAGTCACCTTCGCGGGAAGACACCGATCCTGATTAAATAGAAAATAATTTCCCATCCTAGTTCTTGTGCCTCTTATTCACTCTGCCATCTAGTACATTTGGATCCTCTTCCACAGGTGCCAGAGAACCATCCAAAACCATGTTACTTGGCGATACTTGCTGATTCAGCAAATTCTTATGATGCACCTTGTCAAAATCAATCCTCTGCTTTGCTAGTTTTTCTGCTTCAGTCATCTTGGTATCCATAGGTTTGATTGGGCTTGAATTCGTATTAGCTAACTCTTTGTTAGCAACTACCAAGCCTCTCGGTTCTTTCTGTTCTAGGTGGCTGCACCAATCAACAAATCCTCCTCTTCCACCGCCTATCCCATCACCACTCCTCCCTCTACCTTGTGAGAACATGTCATCTGCAGCAACGCCACGACCAACACCAAAACCTCCTCAAAAACCACCACGGTTGGACAAGGCATAACAGACACATCCATACATGTAAATCCAATCGCCATATTTCACATCCTTCTCCTCATGCATTCTATTGTCACATTCTTTTTGATCTTGTACAGGCAATCCACGCACATAGCATAACTGTTGCGGCTTTTCGTATTTCACAGCATAGATAAACCTTTTGCCACTTAGAAGCAGAGATGCAAACTGAGTTAGGGGATTTCTCACATAAGCATTAAACCTTAACTTGACAAAATCACCACAAAAATCCCTTGATGTCATCATCTCTAGGATCAGCACCTTCCCTATTGTACGCTCTATAATCTTCTTGATTACTTCTTGCTTATGATAAACTTCAGGTAGTTTATGCACCCGAATCTATATCAGCATGTAGTCGAGATCAATTGAGTTGGGGTCTAGAATACAATCATATGGCCATTATCATAGGCCACTCCCTAAAAAACACTAACCACACTTTGTCCCTTTTTTACAATGTCCTATGCAATGACACTAGATGACGAATCTATTTGCATCAACAACATAGATCATGATTTATTTTGCAAAATTCCAAGCAACTTGCATCTGCTGAAACATTGCCTCATGGGTAAAATATTTATTGCACTACACCCTGGCATCCACAAGCAATCTAGCTCCATCAACCAGGTCTAGATCATTATCATCTAACACCAAATCAACAAACTCTTCCTCGCCAATCTCAAGATTGTCGAACATACTCTCAATCCCTACCTCCCTACAAGAACCAAAGATGTTGTTGTAGAGCACTCACCAACCAGGTCCTCCTTTCCTCCCTTCTCATCTTCCTTCCTCTTACCCTTGGCCAACGCCACCGCATCTCTAGAGACACTCGAGGTGGATTTTGTCAAAGACATGCCGCTTGACCAGAAACCCTAGCCCAGAACCATGCAAGAGGAACTAACCAGATGGGGAGACTGAGATCCACCCTTAAAGCTAGAGAGTAGAGCTCCAATGGGAGAGGGATGATGGGATTAATGCTCTAGAGGAAATAATAATAATGATCATTATATGAAATCTCCTGTTCGATATATGGGCTCATAATGCTATGCTATAACAGTTGTGAGTATTGATTGTGAGAATCAATGGAAACCTCACTAGCAGGTGTAGATAAATATGAGCAAACAAAGATATTCCTAGTCTAGCCTCTATGACTAGGTCATAGGTTGTGGGATGACCAAAGTTTCTGGATCATGGTATTGAAGTTAATGGAACTGAGAACAACAACAACTATGAGAGTACTATTGTCAGGATGACAAGTGTACCAAATAGATCCAAAGGATGTTTTGCTATGAGATTATCTTGTGTACTTAATAGTCAAAACATCAGATCATTATATTATACATGAATACTTAAGACCATGGGAATATCTAGTGACCACATGCCCGAGGAGTTACCTTTGGGGTTATCCCAACACCACCTGGAAGGGTAGCAATACAGTTGATCTCGAGGTACTTACATAAGCATGGTGAGAACTTGATAGTTCAACAAGTGGGATTTTGCTCCTCATAATGATGGTGAGATATCCTCTAGGAACACTCCGTATTATGATGTCGCTATCATCTGCATAGCCACGGTTATGATAAGACATACATGACATCAGAATACGGATACGAGTAAAGATAGTATGGGCGTGACAAGGTTAACAGGTATAGTAATCAAGTGATTGAATCACGTGGATACCGATGTCTCACCTTGGTCTATATTGTATATCGTGAAGCAAATGGATTAGTATTTGTATAATGAATGAGCTTACTTGATGTGATCTTCACGTAGTGAAGTGGTAACCATCATTGACGTCTAGGTCCCACTACTGGTTGATGATCCAAAGGTCTTCGGATTCATACCCACTTACTACCGAACCCGAATGGCTCACACGCTTAAGGTTGACCAATCAAGTTGTGCTTAACATAAGTATGATAAGTAAGTGAGAGAGTCATCCGGAATAGTTTCCAGACATACCAAAATAGTTATGTGACTTGTTATGATACTTCGAAGAAAGATCAGAATAGTTCCGGTGGTTTAACCTAAAACTGGAAGGTGGTTCTGGTGTCATCGAGATTGGTTTCAAGGTAACTTTTAATGATCCCGAAATGGTCATATTGTGGAATATATTTTGAAATGGTTCAGGAATATATATATGGGTTGAAGTTCCTGGTTCATCAGAGAAGAAACTGGGACATATATGAAGCATCGAAAGGTTTCCGATGGAAGAACTAGTGGAGAGGGGGAAGGTCCACCCTAGGGTGAAACCTGGGCCTCCCAATCCCACTCATGGTCGATGGTGTTATGTATAGGACTTCGGCACTGAGGATGGACGATCCCCTTTTTAGTTTGGCCAAGGGTGGAACATCCAACGAGCTCTATCAGTGAGCTAAATGAACGCAATAAGATAGAGAGACATGTTTTTTACCCAGGTTCAGGCCGTGGCGTGTGGATCCCTATGTCTTGAAACTTTCTACTATGTGGTGGATGAACACACGGTTATAGAGTTGGTTCACGAGGAAGAAAGACATCATGTTCTTCCCTTCCATTTTTCCTCCCTCTCTCAGCTGACATAGGACTCCTTTTATGGTGACAAGGGTACACCCCAAGGGTCGGTAACCATGCAGCGGTGCGCTACGCGCATGGCCACAATGTGGCAGGGAGCTCATGTGCCCTGGCCAGATTGCTTGTTGTGCCTGATCTTGCGTAGGGGCGCGCTGGTATATGTCTCATCAATCTGATTCCTATCTAGAAGCTGCTCCTCGAGCTTATCTTCGTCCTGCGAAGGCATCCTTAGGATCCTAAGTAGGATCCTGGTTTACCCCACGAGGGCTTCTCGATCTCGGGCTTACGGCCTGCCCATAGGAACCGGGGTGCCCCTGGTTCCATGAAGACGATAGTAGCCCCCGGACATGCCTCGACCAAGATAGGTTTAGCTGGGGCCATGTCCTTATCCTTGGACCTCGACTCGGGGCACACTGATCTAGAGCTGATGGGTGTAGGAGACCCTTGAGTGCTTGAATTCCGCCCACCGTAGATCAGAACACACTTCTTGCTCTGAAGCTTCATGTTGCCAATGAGCGTCATGAGAATGGGGCTACCAAGTTCCGCTATTCTAGAGGGGGCATCTGATATGGGGACATGCCCATCTACAGTTGTTTCCTCAAGATAGGTCTGGTTCCCCATTTCTCTAATTTCTTCATAAAACAGATGACTTCATATGGCTTTTATCTAGTCCAGATCCATCCTAACGCTCTGCTGGCATTCGACACCTTTGCACATATGTGCGAAGGATTTGTTTGAGTGATGCCTTCATTTGCCATGTTCTTCCACTATTTTACTCGTCAGGTTGACAAAAAACGAGGATAGCTGGGGGCATCACCTTCCGCCTTCAGAATAGTCATTCCAAGAAGTATCTCGAGGGGAAGTTCAAATCCAAGTGGGAGGAGTGGTGCCGTGAGAATTATGTAGTGCAAGTGGAGAGCTGCTTCCCTTGGATTTCTGATCCTCAGGAGGTCGCCCATCCTCGCCCTAGGTGAGGGAGGTTGAGCACTCGGGGCACGAGCCTGAAACCTGTGACTGACATGAGCTAGGGTCTTGCGAACAAAGGCTTAATGCTACTCGCCATCATATCAGACTACCTTTAGTGCCGCCTAGTACTGCTGTAGAGGCAATCTCGCCTAGCTTGGGCATACCAGGGTCCTAAAGACTGATGGCTATGAAATATAGCCATCTATGCCCATATTTAAACTGGATATTATTCATACTTTTGATGAAATATCTCTCTAAACCCTGCCACTAATGCCTGATAATCAAAGGGGTATGCAATCCTTTCTTTCTATTTTTCCCTACGCAGATAATGACGTTTGATGATGGGAATCACAACATTAAAGTCAAAGATACGAGATTTTTAACAACCCGAAGAAACTAGGAGTCGTGAAGTGGATATAGACGCTTTAACGACCAACTATATGGCGGGAATAAAATTCCGGCTGTATAGTTCCGGTCGTATAGTTGCCATCGACACCGTTAGGTCAAACAAAACAACTTTCGTGAAGGGATCCCTATATAAAGAGGCCTCGTACGATGAGAAACATCGCGTCCATGGAGAGCAGAGCTCTCACGCCAGATCGCCAGCCCCCAGAACTCCATCCACAACACCGAAGAGCCGCTGGAGGAATAGACTTAGATCTAATCTCCAAACCCTTCTCCACCACCATAGCCATATTCCACCACTTGTAATAGTAGATATCATCTTCGATTGGTGACATTGTAAGACTATATGCTATCAATCTCATTATTTCCATTGGAATGTTTATGATCGTTGATCTCATCTCTATGTGTGAATAATTCTCTTTGGGCTAAGGGCTTCGGCCTATCCATGTAGCTTTTGTGCATGTTATTTATCATAGATGGGATCATGTATTAGTTTGTATGACATGATGATTATTGTATCCTCTCTTTCCTCAATCTAAGGACTTGTTAGGTACCCAAGACCCTGAGGATTGAGCTAGGTACAGGGACTATGAGTAATGACTAATCTGCAGGTTGGGAACCCAGTGCCATAAGGGGTAGTACGGTTGTATGTGAGGGATTTACTTGGGATTAACGGTGACGTCACTATGCATATCATTAGTTCTCTTTCTTCTATGGATGAGACTAGTAGGTTATTTCTATAAGCTGTTGCGGAGGCAATAGCAATTATGGATGCACTACCCACATATAATTATCTTGCTCTAACAATTACATGCATACTTTATTATTATCCTTTATTCCCATTAGATGTTTTGCATAGCTACAGGTGAAACCGAAAGCCCTAGGCCCTCTCTCTCCATCATCGACGACAACAAAAGACAGCAAACTCTTGGTCCGGTAAAACACAAAAAGAATTCTAAAACTCCCGAATGTCCGTTAAAGTAAATTCACTACGCTTTCTGCTTCCCGAGGATTCGATAACCTAGGTCTACTAGGGAAAAAGAGCTATACTACATCTGTAATCCGGATCAAAGGTATCAACCCTTTTTTGGCATTGTTCCCCATGAAGCAATAGCTACCCTAGTGAGGTTAGTAGCAACCTTGCTAGTTTTAATTCTTGTTTTTAATTTTGTTAGTTTGCTTTCAGTGTTTATTTGAAAAACCAAAAAAATAGATAGTCTTTAAATTCTTGTTTTTACTATCATAAGTCCTTGTTTAAGAAAACCCAAAAACATAGGAAATATGGCTGAAAAGAAGCTTGGAGAGTTTGCAACTCCCAACAATGATTATTTGCATACTCCTATTACTCGGCCAGCAATTGCTACTGATGATTATGAAGTTAAGCCCCATTATTTAAGTTTGGTTCAACATAATCAATTTGGAGGCTCTACTGTTGAGGACGCAGGTATGTACTTGAATATTTTCACTAAAATATGTGATATGATGCGCATAAAAGATGTTGACCCTGATGCGGTCAAATTGTGCTTATTTCCTTTCTCTCTTAGAGGAAGAGCAAAAGAATGGTTGCCATCTTTGCGTAGAAATACTATTGCATCATGGGTGGAGTGTACTTCTTTATTTATGACTAAATTTTTTCCACCTGCAAAGACTATTCAACTAAGATCTAATATTACTGGTTTTAGATAGGAAGAGCCTTAGCCACTAGCACTTGCATGGGTGAGGATGAAAGAATGCATGAGAAATTGTCCCAGTCATGGGATGGAAGATTGGTTAATTCTCTATTTATTTTATAATGCTCTTAACCCTGTGTCTAAGTTTATGCTTGATACTGCAGTTGGAGGAACATTTATGGGCAAACATATTACCGAAGCAAAGCAGCTGCTAGACAACCATGCCTAACATGTGGATAGATCAAATACGAAGAAGGTGAACTTCATCTCACCACAAGAAAATGAAGATCTCAATGATAAGCTAGATGAGCTCATATTAGCTGTAAAAGGTAAGTAAAATTAGGTAAGAGCTATCCTAGAAACAAATATTGAAGAAATAGACTTCATAGCTTGTAATGATTATAACCCTGCTTAGAAGAAGAATTATAATCCTAATTTTCAGAAAAACTATTCTAGTCCTGAAGGTAACTCTAATAATAGTATGGGACAAGTAATGGTAGTCTCCAAGAAACACTTAAGTCCTTTATAGACTCACAAAATGAGCAAAACAATATCCTTATTAAAATGACGGAGAACCATGATGCTATGCTTGGTAAATTATCTAACCAAGCTGTAAGTTTGAGGAATGATTTGCAGGCCCTCCAAGAAAGAACGAGGATTGTTGAGGCACAGCTAGGTATGATAACCGAGAGTCAAACTCTCATTCTAGCTAAATTTGCAGGTAAAGCTGAGCCGAATCCTGTTGAAGACCTCAAGATGATAAGAATCTAAAGGGAGGAGTCTGAAGAACTTGAATATGGTAATGCTCCTTCACTAAGTTACACCGTTGAAGATCTTGTAAAAAGCTTCAACATCAAGATTCTGGTAAGTGAAGTAAATGAGGAAGCTATGTATCAACACTTTGTTAATCAGGTAGCAATAAAGGTACGTGAGCTTGAGGAAGAATTTAAGAAAACTGCTGAAAAATTACCTGTAAAGCTTGATGATATATTTGAGCCTACTATTAAGATTAAAATTGGGACCAATGAGATAGCTGCGCTTTGTGATCTAGATGCAAGCATTTCAACAATTTCAAAAAGTCTTTTTAATAAGTTAAATATTGGCTCTTTTGAAATCATCGAGTTAAAACTACATCTAGCAGATTCTACCTAGAAACAAGTTGTAGGGATTAAAGAAAATACTTTAGTATACATTAAAGTCTGTCCTACTCTTATTGATTTTGTTATTGTTGACATGCCTGAAGATGCTACTGCTCCTATTATATTAGGTTGTCCATTCTTAAGAACTATTAAGTTTGATTAATCTACATGAAGGGAACAAGAAGAATTATAATCCTAATTTTCAGAAACACTATTCTAGTCCTGAAGGTAACTCTAATAATAGTATGGGACAAGTAATGGTAGTCTCCAAGAAACACTTAAGTCCTTTATAGACTCACAAAATGAGCAAAACAATATCCTTATTAAAATGACGGAGAACCATGATGCTATGCTTGGTAAATTATCTAACCAAGCTGTAAGTTTGAGGAATGATTTGCAGGCCCTCCAAGAAAGAACGAGGATTGTTGAGGCACAGCTAGGTATGATAACCGAGAGTCAAACTCTCATTCTAGCTAAATTTGCAGGTAAAGCTGAGCCGAATCCTGTTGAAGACCTCAAGATGATAAGAATCTAAAGGGAGGAGTCTGAAGAACTTGAATATGGTAATGCTCCTTCACCAAGTTACACCGTTGAAGATCTTGTAAAAAGCTTCAACATCAAGATTCTGGTAAGTGAAGTAAATGAGGAAGCTATGTATCAACACTTTGTTAATCAGGTAGCAATAAAGGTACGTGAGCTTGAGGAAGAATTTAAGAAAACTGCTGAAAAATTACCTGTAAAGCTTGATGATATATTTGAGCCTACTATTAAGATTAAAATTGGGACCAATGAGATAGCTGCGCTTTGTGATCTAGATGCAAGCATTTCAACAATTTCAAAAAGTCTTTTTAATAAGTTAAATATTGGCTCTTTTGAAATCATCGAGTTAAAACTACATCTAGCAGATTCTACCTAGAAACAAGTTGTAGGGATTAAAGAAAATACTTTAGTATACATTAAAGTCTGTCCTACTCTTATTGATTTTGTTATTGTTGACATGCCTGAAGATGCTACTGCTCCTATTATATTAGGTTGTCCATTCTTAAGAACTATTAAGTTTGATTAATCTACATGAAGGGAACATGAAGCTTCAATTGCCTTTGTGGGATCCTTTTGTTATTCATTTTCCCACGAAGAAGAAAGCCAAGCATGATGAAAAGGAGGCCATCACTTTGAAGGCCAACTATTTTTGGAGTGGGTGTTCCACTCATCTGGCCTAAGTGAGCAACATCAAGGTCAAGCTATTGACCATAAAAGAGCGCTTCATGGGAGGCAACCCATGTGAAATAAAGGTTTGAGTAAAGTTTTTAAGTTTTAGTTTAAGTTTTATGTTTAATAAAGAGTGTTAGAAAGCTCTAGCTGAGGAGAAGAAGTTCGGTAGTACTAAAAATCACGCTTTATACATGCTGATGTTGGTCGAAAATTTTTACTATCATTTTTCTGTCAAAAACAAGGTGTTTCGCTAAGTTTCAGGATAACAAATAATTCTTGAAGAAACAATTTTTTTTGATGACTAAGGTTTAACGACCAACTATACGGCAGGAATAAAAAGTCCGGTCGTATAGTTTGGCCATATAGATATCTTTGCCATCGACAATTTTCCTTTTCCAGGTACTGAAGGTTTAATGACCAACTATACAACGGGAAAAAAACTTCCGGGCATATAGTTCTGACCGTATAGATATCGATGCGTTTGTAAAATTTCTTTTCCAGGTATAGAAAGTTCGACGACCAACTATACAACGGGGATGAAAAATCCCGACCGTATAGTTATGGCCGTGTAGCTACGCCGCCATGTGGAAACGCTAAATTTTCGACAGTTGACCAATTATACGGCGGGAACAAATTGTTCTGGCCATATAGTTTGGCCGTATAGTTGTGTCCGGCCATAAAATCGCCATGGGAGGTACCTCCAACCCCCAAAACTTCAATCCTTTTTCTCTCTTCGACCTCCAAGCTCTCTCAAAACCTCAAGAGATCTTCATCTCTACTTAATTTCGTTCGATTTCCTCGCACACAAGTGATCTATGGTATGTTTCTCCTCTGATCCTCCAATTAATTTTTGCAAATTCATTCTCGATCCGTTGTCATTATCAATCTAGGGTGATACCTACTATGAACTAACTGCCATGATTCTCTTGCCTAGATTATTATTTTGAGGGGATTCTTCAGTGTGCTATGATGGGGAACATGTTATGCTTATTATTGTTGGATCAAAAAGTTTTATTTTTATCTTTCCTTGTTATTTTAGATGATGAACATAAGGAACCAAACTCGTGCTCGTGTCGCCGCTAGCGCTTCTCAGGCTGCCGCACAAGAATGCATGGGGATATGATTAAGGGATGAGCCCCAACGTGATCACTTCAACATGATCAAGAACCAAGAAGTGAAGGCAACCAAGTGGGATTGCCCCATTATATTGAACCAACTCAGTATTTTTAATGACTTCAATTTACTTTGCAATAGGGTTGGCCTGCAAAACTTTGTATTCAATGATGTGCCTACCTATCACCGGTTAACTCTTGAATTTCTATGTTCTTTGCAAAGCACCGTTAAAGCATGGAATGGAGAGGACATGATTTCTTTTTGACTTATGAACAACAATTATGCTTTATCACTAGATGAATGATGTGCATGTTTTAATTTTCCAAACAATAATGATAATGACTTACGCGCATCCTTTACTGGCTTAGAACCTTCCTCGGAACAATATTATAATGGAATGAGTTTCACTTCTAGAGTAAGCAAGCAGAAGAATATTCAACATCCTGCAATTTTTGCTATTTGTTCTATGTTATTGCTAACACCTTGCAGCCATGAAATGAGTTCACGAGACTCAGTGAGGAGGACATCTTAGTCCTCACAAAGGCTGCTTTCAATAACACCAACTTTTCACTCAACTTGGGTGCAATTCTTGTGCGCTACCTGCAGGATGAATCCTCCCAAAGCCAAGGACCAGTCACAGGTGGAGGCGTCATCACCGTGCTTACCATTACCCTAGGCATCGACCTAGGTGAGTTGCAACCAGTGCTAGGTGAGCGACGTGTTGGTTTCTCTACTTCAAAAGCTTGTGGAATGCTCACTAGGAGAGGTGGTGTTTATTACTTGCATATTGCTGGAGCTGGGCGTCTCTACCCCGCTTGACGAGAGGTTAACTCATCAATGCCATTGTTATGGACTTGGGTTTTGGAGAAGGAGGGAGCACTGGAGGCATCAATCTGCTAGCAAACAAGCACACAGGGACGCAAGGTTTACCTAGGTTCAGGACTCGTAGAGGTCCCTACTCCTACTTGTCTGCTCTTGGAATTATCGAGGGAGTCGAAAGTTATAGGGGTTGCGCGGATGCAATCTGGCAATGGTTGTGGAAACTAGGGTTGTGATTGTCCTCCTCACTGCCGCCAACTAGCCTTTATATAGATAGGCTAGGTCTCGGGTAGCAGGTCGAGTCAGTTACAGATTAGGGTTTGTCCCTTTAAACTTTCTATCTTAAGCTTCATCTTGCGCCGCAAGCAATCGGAGTCTCCGTGGGTCACCCGAATCTTATATTGGGCCTGCGTAACACCGTGGGCTTCTACCTTACTTGGACCGTATATGGCAAGCTCGAGTACCTGTAAGGTATGACCATGTTTGTAGCCCCCGAGTGTCTGGTTGAATCGCTGATTCAAGTGGAGACTTTATGAAGTCTTTCGAGTGCACAGCCGAGCATATTTCGAGTGCTTTGATTGGTGTCATGGGGATTGTTGATATATGTGCCTAAGTCATCCGATGCATCGGGATCAGTTAACATCCTTAGGGCAAAACAACGCAATCTACTCAAACTCGAGTCCCCGGACTCGAATTCGGAAAAGGGCTGGTGTAATTTGACTCAGGCCGCAGAGGTCTTATAGAGTTCGAATCCCAGTGTATCAGTGTGAGCACTCGACGTGTCCATCAAGGCATATTTCATCATACCCGCAGGCACGGATATTTTCTAGTAGAGCATAGCAGATGCAATGCCAGGCCTTGCTTAGGTCTTATCTTCATGTCGTAGACGCGGCATCCGAATTTTTATCATCACGGAGAAGATTCGGGTGACCTAGGAGACACAGTCTCTTTGCAGGGAAGTTATGAGGCAGAGTCGCCATTGTTCTCGAGAGTGGACGTAGTCAACACGTAGTTATGTGTAAGAAAAAATCATAGGGTGCGCGACCAGCGCTCCCTATGGGAGTAGCCCCCGAGTGCCTATTCGAGTCGTAGACTCGAGTGGGGACTATAAGTACTTTGTGACTGTTGTCATCTTTTGCTTGTTTCAGTCGAATGTGCTTTCAGCGCTCCCTATGGGAGTAACCCGAAGTCCACAATCGAATGGTTGACGAGGGAAGGGTTCTTGAACGTCGTAGAAAAAATTTCTCGGGTGCGTGGCCAGCGATCCTGTTAGGAGTAGCCCCCGAGTGCTTGGTCAAGTCAAAGACTCGAGTAACGACTAAAGCAATCAAAAATTTGCTCCTGCTGGAGTTAATGACGTCAGTGCTGACGATGAGATGACCTCAGTTACCCGCATGAGCGGTTTTTACGGGATGTGATGAGTAGTGGGTCCCATTTTCTGACATTGATTTGACCAGGCGTGTGTAATCTTCTGGTTTAACTGTGTCTCATCGATTCTCGCGCGTAATGGGTGGAGTGGGGCAATGGTTCGTGGACACCCTTGCCATGTGTCGACGTCGATCTGTGCCATGTGCTAGATTAATTTTCTCCTAGCCATTGGATGGCGTCTGCTATGAGGTTAAGTAGGGGTTCACCGTGTGGTAATTTCCCCACATCTTCTTCTCCTTTGCGCACCTCCGCCATTGCTGCTCTTGTTGTTCCATTGCTCACCTCTCCTCTGTGGCACTAGACCTACTTCGCACCTTCCCTAGTTACTTCCCGCGCTCACACCGCCAACGCAAGATGGGCAAGAAGAAGGGAGGCTCCGCTGCTGGATCTGCGACTGCCATTGTGGCGCCCAAGAAGAAGGGCACCGCCACCGTGGGCACTTGTGCTGCCGCCACGGCGGGGAATAAGAAGGGTGGGGGCACTCGCATCACCAATGGGTCATGGCGCCCATCCATCATCAAGCCATCAGAGCTGTTCACCCGGTGCCAAGATGGAGCGCTTCCTCCCACGGAGGATGACTCTCGCGTTCCCGACGAAGAGGTAATCCCCAGTCCTCCTGCAGGTTTTCGAGTGATGTTCCTTGCGTTCATCATTCGCGGTCTCTCTCTCCCCCTGCATTCGTTTGTTAGGGGTCTTCTTTGCTTCTACGGGCTCTAGCTACACCAGATGTCCCCAAACTCTATTCTCCACATCGCCTGCTTCATCACTCTTTGCGAGTGCTAGCTCGGAATCGAGCCACACTTCGGCCTCCTCAAAAAACTCTTTAAGCTCAAACGTCAGTTGGGGTCGGGTTCAGTAGTCTACGATGTAGGAGGCTGCGGGATCCACGTCGCCATCAAGCTCACTGCGTCTGTCCAAGGGTGGAGAGATAAGTGGTTATACATCCGAAACCAGAAGGCCAATGGAAAGAACTATGGACTCACGCCCTTCGATCCGGTGGCGATCTGCAAGAGGAGGTGATCCTAGAAGAACGTCGTGATGCCCGGCGAAGTCGAGGAAACAGAGATGATGTATCAGCGTGTCTGCGACCTCGAACGCCGCATATGCAAGCAAGAAGGTGGCGTTGAACTCATCCGCACATCGTTGCGCTGCCGCGTATAGCCTCTTCAGGCCAGGGTGCATCCGATGTACAGTTGGATTGGTGCTGGTGATGTCACTCGCATCTCTGTGGAGGGCATTTCTTTTGGCAAAGTGGACAGGAGGTTGCGGCTGGTGACCAAGTACACCACCAAGGAGTATCTCCCAGGCGACTCAGTCGTGCCTCCATTCTGTGCCAGCAATCCTCCACCTGAGGTGGTCTTCTGTAAAGTTTTCTTGGTTTTCGATTGCCTGTTAGGTGCTTGATATGCTGATGCTTCTTCTGATTGTAGGACGTGAAAGTGGCTTCCAGTTTGCCTCCTTAGCCTGAAGGAGTAATCCCACGCGAAGTGGAGGAAGAAGATGAGTCGGGCTCCACCGCCCCTATTGGGGAGGAACAGGAAGCCCTCGAGTCTAGTGATCACGGGACTCGCAAACATTCTCGGAGCGAGGGCTCGGATGCTTCCTCACCGTCGACGTCGGAGGATCCTTCTACTGCTGTGGAGGAGCCAATCGCCGCTGCACCCGTGCGTGCCATGGCTCCCCCCTCTAGGAAGAAGCTGAGGTTACCGAAGGAGTCATCTAGTGATTCCTTTGACCTCAAAATTTTTGACGGGTATGTCTTTATTTTTTGTGAGTTCGTCTTAACTCTCGCAAATTTTCTCCCCTCTGAATTGGTGATGGATAATTTGCAGACAAATGGCGTCGTCGTCCTCCGACGACTGCCAATTTGTTAAAGAGTTCGGAGTCGCAGACTCCAAGAACAAGGAGGTGGCGGTGCGGTCTTCTACTCGTCCGGTGGTGGCCCACTCCGGCACGAATTCTTCGAGCTCCCCCCATGCTGGGGAGCATCAAGTTTTTGCCCGGACGTCGGTTCTAGAAGGATCTGTTGAGTCCCTAGAGGAACACGTGAGTTTTCGTCATGCCGCTAGCACTCGAATTTTGTGTTAATGCTCACATTGCTTCTCTTTTTCAGGTAGCCTATCATGAAGAATTCCACTCGCCTTGCTGAGCAGATCCTTTCCTTAGGTCGACAGCATGCCTTGCTGGATAACCGCCATCGTGCCTTTGAAGGTTAATTTTAAACTTTTCTCTCCGTTCTGTTGTGTAAAGATTGGCGAGTGATCTTGCCATGTTTATGTCATTTGCAGGTGCGCATAACGAGCTTTTTCGGCACGTCCCTTCCCTAGAGAAGGGTCTTGCCACGGCAGAGAAGAAACGTGATGAGGCAGTCGAGGCTCTGAAGGAGGCGCAGAAACGTGAGGAGGATTTGCGTTCCTCCACTGCTGATAGGGAAAAGTTATTCGTAGAAAAACTCTTCTCAGTCACGAAGGCACTTTCAGGTACAACTCTGCCTTATTTGTATTTTCCATGTACATTGCCTTCACATCATTGTGCTCATATGTGTATTCATGCAGATGCCACCGGCATAGGATTTGACGCCCAGGCACTGGCCCACGCGGATGCTTTGGCCGACGCCATGACTGCAGTCAAGGACCGCAGTGCCGCTCTCCAAGACACACTTGGAAAGGCCAAGGGCGTGCTGAGTCACCTTCGAGAGGAGGTGGCTCCGAAGGCCAATATAATCGAGAGTCTTGATGGCTTGGTGGAGTCCTTCGCAGAGGGCATCTCGATGGACTTCAAGAATTCGCAGAGGTCAGTTGGCGCGACCATGGCACTCGCAATGGTGCAAGCCCACGGCATGGAGCTAGACCCAGTGAGATTTCCTCGGCAATGCTGGTCGCTGCAGATGGCCAGCAGGTAGTCTTCCGGCCTTTCACCACTAAGTGCAGTAAGTATGGGCCGCGGCTCATTAATACAGTCGCTGCTTATTCTGCTGAGCTACGGCAATTGAAGAGTGTGAAGGCTGCGACGTCTGGGGCTACAACTGGGAAGTCTGTGGCGTCGGAGATTGCTACGGATTCAAGGAAGTCCTCGAAGTCCAAGTCGAAAAAGCAGAACATGCCTTAGCTGCTAGTTGTAATAGCCTAGCTTTTCTTAGGATGAACCTTATTTTGTGGGCGTATCCCTTTTGATACTTTGCTGGTCTTGAATGCACTCCTTGTTAATGCATGCTTGGTATTATTCATCTCTTTTTTGGCTGTAATAGGGTCCTTCGAGTGGTCCTCCTGACTGTCCTCCCACTAATGAAACTATGGTGAACCACGTTCAAGAGTGGAGGAGCTGTCGCTGTTTGCACGATTGCGCTATCGCGTGAAGCAGTTGGAGTGAGAATTGCCTCTGATCCATGGTAATGCGGATGTATGGAAGTCGAAGGCTGAGAAGGCCAGTGCGCGCGAGAAGTATCTCCTAGACGAAGTTGCGCAGCTGAACGAGAAATTTAAGTGTTAGCCTTCTATCTTCTTTTCTTTTCTTTGGCCATTCGGCGGTGCTCTGTCTTATGCTATTCTCTTGCTTCTTGTAGTTGTTAGCACTCGCCTGCATAATCTGACCCAGGAGCAGCTGGAAGCTAGTGGTTACTTCTGGGTGGATCATGACCGCATAGTCGCGTTGGCGACGTTGCAGGATCATGCCTCGCGAGTGCTTGTGCTTGAAGAAAGCGCAGTTGTGCCTTATGCATATCTTCCAAGCGATGTTTCCCCTAGATGCGGTGCCATCAAGCTTGCTAGCTTTGCTGGCAAAGTTTCAAGATATCAGCGTAGTCCGCGAGTGTGTGCGCCAGTAATTGGTCACGGGTGCCAAGGCTGTGTTGGCGCTTGTTCAATTACATCGGCCAGATGTGGATGTCGCGGATATTGCCGCTGGGCCACCGCCGCCAGAAGGGATGACCTAGAACATGGTCACACACTACCAGGCGGTTGATCGGCCAGCCGAATAAATGTTCTCCTTTTGCAGCAGTAGTGTAGTTTGTATCCTCCACATATATGTATAAGTGTTGTAAAATTCATATGATTGTGCCGGGTGTGTTTGATACCCATTAATGTGTAAAGAGCTTGCTAGCTTGTATATTTTCCGAGTGTATTGTAAGATACAGTTCCTTTTCGTTAGCCTGTCGTATATTCATCTCAGCACCTTGCCAACCTGTCAGGTGCGTTGCAGCTGGGTTGGTGTTATCAAGGGTTTGATTAGTAGTGCGTCAGCTACTCAGGATACTGTGTTGCTCGTGGAACGAGGTGTAAAGGGTGGCGTAGCCCCCGAGTAAAATAATTGCAAGGAAAGTAGAAAACATAGGGTTTGGGGCACTTAGCTTTATTTATTCGCAGAATATCATGAGGTATAATGTGTGGCTAAGTAGCCTGGCTATATAGCCTTATTTGTAAAGTAAAAAACATCTAAGGGTAGAAACAGCACAGTTGCGTGACGTTCCAGGGGTAGGAGTATGCGACTCTGCTCTTGAGGTCTTTGAGGCGGTAGGCACCACCTAGGATTACTTCAGTAATCATATAGGGTCCTTCCCAAGGGGACTCAAACTTGAGGTGCCCTTGTTGTTTCAGTCGCAGGACCAGGTCGCCTTCGATGAAGGATCTGGGGCATAGCCTTCTGCTGTGGTAGTTGCAGAGGCTCTGTAGGTAGATCGTGGATCTATCCACTACAATCTCGTGTGCCTCATCAAGGAGATCGATGGAGTCTTCGAGTGCGAGTGTGGATTCTGCCTCGCTATATGCTACTACCCGTGGGGCCTTGTAGCACACCTCTGCGGGTATTACCGCCTCAGCACCATGTACCATGAAGAACGGAGTGTATCCTGTGGCGCTGTTTGGAGTTATGCGTAGGCTCCATAGTACTGATTGCAGCTCATCTGGCCAACATCTGCCAGCTTTTTCGAGTGGCCGGAGAAGCCTTTTCTTGATCCTGCCATAGACGAGGTTGTTGGCCTTTTCGACTTGACCGTTGGTCTGGGGATGTGCTACCGAGGCGTAGCTAATGTTGATTCCCAGGTTTTCTCAGAAATCCTGGAACTCCTTGGAGGTGAAGTTCGTCCCATTGTCCGTGATGATGCTATGTGGCACCCCGAAGCGGAAGATGATGGGCTCGAAGAACTTGACGGTGCTGCCTCCTAATTGGTTTGTCACCAGCATGGCCTCAATCCACTTGGTGAATTTGTTGACTGCGACTAGGAGGTAGACGTATCCTCATCGCAAGGAACTCTGGAGCTTGCCGACCATGTCGAGTCCCTACTGTGCAAAGGGTCAAGCCATGGGTATTGGCCTGAGTTCTGTGCCAGGTGCATGTGGCTTGTCCGCGAATCGCTGGCAGGCATTGCAACGTTGGACGATATCCTTGGTGTCGCGCATGGTCGTTGGCTAGTAGAATCCTACTTGTAGAGCTTTGGCGACAAGGGCACGACTGCCAGCGTGGTGGCCACAAGTGCCTTCATGTATGTCGAGGAGAATTGCTCTGCCGTCCCCATTGGAGACGCACCGCTGAAGAACTCATGTGATGCTGCGCTTGTACAGTTCACCATTGATGAGGGTGAATGCCTTGGATCGTCGCGCTATATGACGCGCATCAGTCGGGTCATCTGGCAACCTTTTGCTGAGCAAGTATGTGACATATGGTTGCGTCCAGGATGGCTCGATCATCATGACCTCCATGGTGCCTTCAAGTCTTGTGCATGGCTCTATGTCATCCAGTGCCATTGGCTCATTGGGTGGCATAGCCCCCGAGTCTGTTGGTGTGCTTGTCTTTTTCTCTAGAGCTTTGGGCTTGATGGAGCATTCGCAGATGCACTCTAAAAATACTCGAGGTGGCACTAGGGCACAGGTGGAACCGATGTTGGCGAGTGTGTCTACCTCCTCATTGCTTTCGCGTCCAACATGCCGCAGCTCGCAGCCGTCGAAGTCTCCCTCGAGGGTGTCATAGAGGTCGCGGTAGGCGATCATGTTGTCGCTCAGAGCATCACACTCGTTCATTGTTTGGTTGACCACCAGTTTGGAGTCGCCGTAGATGATGAGTCGCTTGGCACCACAGGCTTTCGTCATCCGCATCCCATGGAGCAAGGCTTCATATTCAGCTTCATTGTTGGAGGCGGTGAGCTTCATACGTAGAACATACCTCATCTGGTCACCTTGTGGTGATGTCAGGATGACACCCACGCCAGCGCCTTCCTTGCGTTTGGACCCATCGAAGTGCATTATCCATAGATAGGACATATCTGGCTTGTCGGGCAGCTGATTTTCCATCCAGTGTACGAGGAAGTCCAGGAGAACTTGCGACTTGATCATGTCGTGCTTCTCGTATGTGATGTCTCGCGGAGACAGCTCTATCCCCCAAAGCTCGACTCGTCCAGTGGCGTCGGGATTGTTGAGGATGTGCCCAAGTGGGATGTCGTTAACCACTATGATTGGGTGCTCCTGGAAGTAATGGTGCAGTCGCCTAGCTGTCATGAAGATGTCGTATGCCAGCTTTTGATAATGCGACTACCGTTATTTTGTTGGCGTGAGCACCTCGCTGAGGTAGTAGATTGGGTGTTGTACCCCGTGGACTTTGTTTTCTTCGGCTCGTTCCACCACGAGCACAGTGCTTACCACCTGGTTAGTGGCGGAGATGTATAGCAGTAGCGGCTCTTTTTTTGTGAGGTGTCACCAACACTAGCGAGGTGGACAGTAGACGCTTGAGGTCCTCGAATGCTTCTTGTGCTTCATTTGTCCACTCAAATTTGTCGGCCTTGCGGAGAAGTTGGTAGAAAGGCAGTGCCTTTTCCACCATCCGACTGTTGGATGCCTTTTACGTTCTTCCGCTTCTCCATGGCCAGTATGGTCTTTATTTTCTTCGGGTTTGCCTCGATCCCCCTCGCGGAGATGAGATACCCGAGTAGCTTCCTAGATGGCACGCCGAAGGCGCATTTTTCTGGATTTAGTTTGATCCGCTAGCGGTCAAGGTTATTGAAGGTCTCGCCGAGATCGTCGAGTAACGAGGCTTCCTCCTTGATTTTGATGACGATGTCATCGACGTAGGCTTGGATATTGCGACCAAGTTGATTCTTGAGGCAGGCCTGCATGCACCGCTGATAGGTGGCTCCTGCGTTTTTCAGCGCAAAAGGCATCGTTGTGTAGAAGAAGACACCGAAAGGCGTGACGAACGCCGTTTTTTCCTGGTCCTCCCCCTTCATTCATATTTGATTGTAGCCTGAGTAGGCATCGAGGAAGCAGAGACGTTTGCATCCCACAGTGGAGTTGATTATTTGATCGATCCGTGGCAACGGGAAGTGGTCCTTCGGGCAATGCTTGTTCAGGGAAGTGAAGTCCACACACATCCGCAGGATATTCGTGTCCTTTTTGGGAATGAGCATGGGGTTTGCGACCCAGTGCTTTCCTTGATCTCGCGTATGAAATTAGCGTCAAGGAGTCTGTTGACTTCCATTTCAACCGCTTTTGCCCTTGGCTCCGATATTCGCCGGATTGTTTGTTTGACTGGCCTTGCTTCAGGATTCACGTTGAGTGCGTGCTCGGCAAATTCCCTGGTAACTCATAGCATGTCCGCTGGACACTAGGCGAAGATTTCCCAGCGCTCATGGAGGAATTCAACGAGCGTGAGTTCCTATGCGGGACTCAAGTTGTTGGCGATGAGGGCCATCTTGATGATGTTGTTTGGGCCCTGCATTTTCATCTACAGGTAAGCGTAGTGTAGCACTACCATGAACCTCGCGAATGCGTCACGTCCGAGGAGGCAGTGATATTGTGAGGGCCAGTTGACGACTTCAAATTCAATGCGCTCTCGTCGAAAGTTCTGCAGCATGCCAAAGATGACATCGATGCTGATCTTGCCGAGGGGGTACACGCCCTTCCCTGGGACAATCCCGTGGAACGTTGTGTCTGAGACTTCCAAACATGTCAGAGGGATCCTCATTGCACGCAAGGTACTTGCGAACATGAGGTTGATGCCGCTTCCGCCGTCCATGAAGACGCGGCTTATCTCGAAACCCCCAATCTATGCCTCGAGTATGAGGGGACGATGGCATGGGCGAGGTACTTGGCGCGGGTGGTCGCGCTTGTCGAAGGTGATGCAGGACTCGCTTCCACTAAGGTACTCGGTGGTGGAGGGCGAAGAGTTCATCGCCAAATTGACTGGGCGAGTGATTGCCTTCTGCACTCGATTTGAGGGGCGCCCTTTTTGGATCATCTCCATGTTGCCCAGCGCTCGCGGGTATGGCTCGCCTCCATGGTTCTAGACTGGTGTAGCCATAGGTGGTGGTGGTCCGGGTGGTGGCGCTGGTGCTCCATGAGACACAACGCCCGGGGCAGCTCTGTAGCCCTGGTTTTGATCACGTCGCGATTCATCTTGGCCAGGCCTTCTTGGAGCTTGAGGAACTCACGATAGTCCTCGAGAAGGTGGCTGGGATTTTTCTTGCTGCTGTGCTTGTCGATGTAGAAGTGTACGTTGAATGGACCGGATAGTTTGTCCTAGATGGATATTCCAGGCTCCTCATCGCGAGTGTGGTGCTAGCACACTTGCGTGGTTTTTCCGCTGTCGCGGTATCCACCGCTGCGGTATCCACTGTTGCAGTGTCGTCGCGTTTATCGGTGTAGCCAGCCGCGACCATGTCGACCTCTTCGTGGTCCTCATAGACGCGCATTCGACATTTCCCTCGGTGATCACGTCTGCACCCGAGGTCGTCGTCATCATCGGAGTAGGCATGGTTTTTCACCGAGTCCTCTCCATTGGCCCACCGATTCGCAATCTCTATGAGGTGGTCGATTGTCTTGGGCTTTGAGCAACCCAGCTCCTTCCTGAGTTCTCCATGGCGCACGCCGCCGTTGAACGTGTCGATTGCACGATCTTCAGAGATATCTTCTGCAGAATTCTTAATGATGGACCATCTCTGGATGTATGAGCGCAGCGACTTGCCAGACCGTTGGTGGCATCCTCTTAGTTCCTCGATTGATGCGGGCCTCTTGTAAGCGCCCTTGAAGTTGCGCACGAAGCTATAGACCAGCTCTTCCCAGCTGCGAATTGATCCGTGTAGGAGGTTGTTGAGCCATGCATGGGCAGCACCTTGTAGCTGTAGCTGGAGGCATTGCATTGCTGTGCTTGAGCTTCCTCCATGCAGCCTGACGAAGGAGATGTGATCTTCTAGCTAGATCTTCGAGTCTTGCAAGCCATCGAATTTTGGGTTCTCCAATGGGAGTTTGAACCCCTTAGGCATTCGCTTCTGCCTGATGGCTCTGCTAAAGCATCTGGCGCCGTAGAGCTCTACTTCGTCATCTTCCGAGTCAGTCGAACGGGCATGCCTTGCGCTCATCTTGTCGACCTTGCGCTACGTGATGTCATCACGCGCATCGTAGTCGTGGTCATGCCGCCGTGAGCGGCGTCGCCATGACAGATCGTGGTTATCGTCGCTAGAGGAGTATGAATAGTAATACTTGTCTAGAGCTTTAGTTTTCTTTGGCTCCGGTGTTGGCTCCTTGACGAGGGCAGCTTCGACTAGCCCCAAGCCCGCGATCGTAGATCGGTGCATGGCAGCTCGTAGATCCCCAGCTGGTGGCTGGTTGTTGAGGATTTACATGGTGGCCGCTGTCACCGCCGCTTGCGGTGTCTTTGGGAGCACGTTGCCCAGCGTATCCACCGTCATGGAGCCGAAGTCGAGGACTCGTGCAGCTTCTTCTCACTCCTTGTCGGTGAGGTGGGCCAGTCGAGAGTGTTGTTTGGTAGCCACGTAGTCGTTGCCCTTAGAGGAGGATCCTCCCATGGAAGAGAGTTGGGACCGTTGAAGACTCGACTCATCCGCCGCCTTTCTGCGCGCATCGAGTTGCGTGATTACTTGCTGTTGGCGCTTCTACTCCTCCTTAAGCAGCCACTGGTAATCCATCAGCATCTGTTGTGATGAGTTTAGGGGGAGGGGATTGCCCCCGCAGGGCTTCTCGACAGCAGGCCCTTCGGTGCGCTTATTTACTGTGAGGTTCGGGTCTCCTTCTGTCCCATTGTTGGTGGGCGCGCCATTGGAGGGGCCACCATTTTCACCGTTGGTCGGTCCAGTACCGGTGTTGTCACGATTGACACCGGTGTCTCCTGCGTTGATGACGGTGCACATGAAGTGATTGGGGAAGCTGTTGCTCCCACAACTTTCAGATCTGGAGCCGTAGGCTCCATCTTCTGTGGCCAGATCACCTAGATCGGATCCACGATTGCTGTCGCTGTCCGTGCTCCCAATTGTTGCCGGGGCGTTGAGCTCGCTTAGAGTGCCGATTGGTGGTGGTAACCACGATGCTGGAGCAATCGCGGGAACTATCGGCTGGTTAGGGAGGCGAAGTGTGCCTAGCTGACCAACTTGGAAGTGTAAGCTCCTGATTGCCAAGCCGATCCCATCACCCACGGACTCAAAAGCCGGGCGAGTGGCCGGCGTGTGGATAGTGAAGTCAAAGGCACCGAAGAGGAGGCGAATATCCGTTGTTGCAGAGTTGTAGATCGCGGTTTACAGGGCCGAAGAAGTTGTGACATCAGCACTCCCAGTTCCCATAGACGGTGCCAATTGACGTGGGGTTAACTCATCAATGCCCATATTTATGGACTTGGGTTTTGGAGAAGGAGGGAGCGCGGGAGGCATCAATCGGCTAGCAAACAAGCACACAGGGACGCAAGGTTTACCTAGGTTCAGGCCTCATAGAGGTCCCTACTCCTGCTTGTCTGCTCTTGGAATTATCGAGGGAGTCAAAAGTTAGAGGAGGTGCGCAGATGTAATCTGGTGATGGTTGTGGAAACTAGGGTTCTGATTGTCCTCCTTGCCGCCCCCTCCTAGCCTTTATATAGATAGGCTAGGTCTCGGGTAGCAGGTCGAGTCGGTTACATATTAGGATTTGTCCCTTTAAACTTTCTATCTTTAGCTTCATCTTGCACCGCAAGCAATGGGAGTCTCTGTGGGTCACCCGAATCTTGTATTGGACCTGGGTAACGCCGTGGGCTTCTACCATACCTGGACCATATATTCCAAGCTCGGGTACTTGTAAGGTATGACCACGTCACCGCTCCTTTGCCTAATGGTCTTTTCTCTATCGAGGAAGGACACTTGCTATATGACTTGTAGGTTGAGCAACACCAACCCGGGGAGGAGATTCCAGATAAGGATGAGGACCAAGAAGAGGACCAACAAGAGGAGTAGCCACCAACCCGGCTCTCTACATACCAAGACTTCCAAGAACTTGGAGGAACTGTGTTGAGAATGCAAAACCTCTCCTTGAACCTCCGAGAAACAACTAGTAATCTATCAACTCAATTTGCGAACTGGAGTTACAACTTTTTCCCGCCACCACAATGATTTGAAGGGCTTGCAAAATCCTAAGCTTGGGGAAGTTTCCTCATTATCTTTATTTGCCATTCATTTGTTTTTATTTATTTTGAGGTTATGTTTTTAATTCGAGTTTATAAACACTCATGTTGGTTTCCCCAACACTTTATCTTTAGTTATTTTTATTTGTTTTCAAGATTTTCTAGCCGAGCTTTACCACCAATTTTCTATTCCTTAAATCCCTCTCTTAAAAACAACAAAAAGATTTTTTTCCATTTATCTTTATATTCCCTCTTTCTTCTTTTCTATTCTCCTTGTGGCTTTCACATATTTGCAGGAGAGTGATCGACTTCGAGTTTCCAAGAAGAAAATCAAAAGGGAAGAGAGAAGTGAAACCAATCATGAGAGGTATGTCTTAAGACTCCCCACTTTTGAAGTTTCAGAAACCCCTGCTAGTTAGTAGTAAATGATAAGATTTTATATTGGTGGAGTGATTCTTTGTATTGTAGTAAAAAATTGTTTGCATGGGTATTTAGTTGAGTACGTTTTGTTCCATCTCTTGTAGTTAACCAAGTCTTGCCTAAAAATTTGCTGAACAATTGTAAGAAGAAAAGGTCTCACAATTAAAGACTTGGGTGGTGTAGTGTTTAGTCTTGAAGGCTTATTTCTAGAGACACTCAACACCAAAGAAAATAATGATTGACTTGATAGCTCTCTTTATAAGGATTTGTTCGATTGAATTAATGTTTAGCGGTTTTTTGTGAGCATGCCAAAGTTTGACTTGTGAGAAATAAGAATGATCTAGCTTTATGCATGTCAAACTTAATGGGATGCCAACAACTCTGCTAGCCTATGAACGATCTTCATGGAGGAAACTCCTAGATTTCGGCTATGAGTTGATTAAACATATGTAGCAGCAATGCTATAATGGGTAAGATTCTTGGCATTCCTGGGTAGTTGTGTTCAAGATGGAATCACTCCTCTGGCTATTATGAGTAATCATTGTGAAAAAAGGAACAAAACCTTAGTGATGCCACGAGTGTCCATCACAGCCCGGTAAACTAATTAAAATCTTTGGCATGCTCTCAATTACTTAAGAACTGAAATTCTTGAAGGAAATTGAATAGAAAAGTAGTGCTTGAAGCGTCTTGATTTATTGATGTGGGGGAACTAAAATACTCTAGTGTATACGTTTTTCATGACAAACTCTCACACTCTCAATTTTACATGATTATACTTTATTGTTCAAAGGCAAGCCTATGAGTTGATTACATGACATGGAATAAGGTTTACTCATTTGAATCATCCATGTTGACAATAATTTTGCTGCGCTATAAGGATGCATAAAAACCCGTATGATATACTTGCCATTACTCTATCTATGTTGAAGCTTTTCAGATTTATAAAGTGGAGGAAACCTGAGACTACCACTCATGAGTAAGATCATAATCTCGTTATTTCAGTTTAAATGTTGAGTTTGTTTTTGATTTTTGTTTTCTTGCTCAAGGACGATCAAGTTCAAGCTTGGGGAGGTTGATGGCTGTGAAATATAGCCATCTACGTCCACATTATTCATACTTTTGATGAAATATCTCTCTAAACCCTACCACTAATGCCTAATAATCAAAGGGGTATGCAATCCTTTCTTTCTATTTTTCCGTGCGCAAATAATGACGTTTGATGATGGGAATCACAAATGTCGTTGTATTGATGACAAGTACGCCATGAGGGGGTCCTCGAGGTGTGTGGAAGAGAGGGGTGTGAGACGTACGGTGTTCCGGGACGGTGAGCACACAAGTTTACCCAGGTTCGAATCCGCTGGCTTTGGATGGATCCTACTCCTGCTAGCAATCCAGTAATACGGCAGAGCCGGAATATGGGTTACAAGGGTTCGCCTGTGCGAGTTGAGATTGTAGACTATTGTGTTACCCTAAAGGCTCTCCCTACGAAGGCTTATATAGATATCTAGCCAGGGTTTACAGGAGAGATCTATCCGGCTTTGACTAAGAGTCGGTTACAGAGTACATCTTGAACTACAAGTAACACTATGGGCCTAAGTCGGTAAGTCTTCTGGGCCTTCCCGTAGCCGGATTGGACTCCGTTCTTCTCCCTGACTGGGCTGCCTGTGAAGCAAATCTCTAACCCGAAGTGGGCCACCCTGGTCAATGAGGTACGCTGAGGATACCCGGAAAGTATATCCCCAACAGCAGCCCCCGGAAGTCTCCAAGATCCAAAGTCGGATGCATCATCGTCTAGCTTGATCTTCGGCTTGCAGAATCTTGAAGGGTTCCTAAAACTTCAAAACAAAAGATATAATCCAGGTCTCAAAAAATAACTTGGACCAATCAGTATGTTATTCAGATTTCCAGCTTGATATTCAAACTAAGACGGATCTTGGGTCTCTGACATCATCTGACACTGGTCATGGTCAAGTCACGTCACTGACAGACAACTCCTATCAGCACGACCGTTGGTGGGTCCGCCGTTCGCAGAACCGAGGCGCCGTTTCAATGCACGCGCGGAGATTGAGGCGGCGTAATCATCGCGTGGGGGCTTCCCAGTTCTTTCCATGACGTGTGGCGTGCGTACTGTGCCATTTGCACGAATCTTGGCGTGGTTCGGTGGTTATAAAGGGTGAGGATTGCCTTTCCCTCATTTTCTTCACCTATTCCCGTGCCGTTTCCTTCTCCTCACTTCTCCCTCGCGCGTAGAGCTCCTTTGCCTCCAGATTCCCAGCGCCGCCCACCCAAGGTCACCGGCGCACCGGAGAAATGGCTTCATCATCATCAGGCTTGGCAGCGGCGGCGGCAGAGAAAGAAAGCAATCGCGGGGTCTGGATCCCGTGCATCCTTGACGATACCAAGCTCATCGGCGTGGAGAGTGAAGGACTCCTCCGCACCGGCGACTAGTAGAGCGGTTTCAGCGAAACCATCCCCAATCCACACACTGACGAGCGGGTACACTTTGGCACCCACCTCGACGGAGGTTTGTCTTGCCCTCCCTCAGAATTCTTTTCCGAGGTGATAGATCATTATGGCGTCCAGCTTCACCATCTCCCCCCAAACTCTCTTTTAGAGATGAGCGCCTTTGCGGCTTTGTGTGAGGGGTATCTTGGCATGAGGCCGAGTCTCATTCTCTTCCGGTTTTACTTCCATGTCCGGAGAAACTCTATCACCGCCGGTAATCCTTACATTACCAGCACAATTAGTCTTTCGGTTAGACGTGAGCGTGTCTATCCTAGGATTTTAGCTAGTGAGTCGGTCAGACAGTGGACGGCTACCTTCTTTTATCATAAGGATATTCCTGCTCCCGGCAAAGCTACTGCTTTGCCGGCTTTTGTCGACGGAGCCGCCACGCCCCAACCTTCTTGGGACAAGGCCGCTCCGGCTCTCAGTGACGATCTGCTTCTCGCCAAGAGGCGGATTGAATATCTGATGAAGCACAAGGTCCTGAGAGGATCCGACTTGGTCCAGTGCTGGGTGGCACGCCGGACCCAGCCTCTTCAGCACCACGGCGACCGACTGATGCATTCCATCACTGTGTCGAAACAAGACTCCCTCCGCATCAGCCCCAAGGCTTTAAAGCCACATGATTACATAAGCCAGATCAAATGGCTGATAAAGGAGCGGATCGAGAGAAAGATTCCAGATTTGTCTCTAGATATGCACACAACGGAAGACCCTGTAGTGCTGGTAAGCTTTTAGTAGTAAACCCTTTTTATGCGTTTCACCTTTAAGTTATTTCGCAATACTGAGCTATTATCTTCTTTTCAGCTTGTCGATCTCCCCGAGTCGGAACTGGCTCCTATCGAGGGATATCCTCCGGAGTTTTCTCAGGAGGAGGAATTGGCCCACTGCCGGACGTTGTGCCCAGGAAGCGCAAAGCTCCGACAGTGGCCGTAGGCACAAAGTAAGTGCCAGTTGTGAAGAGGTAACTTTCCACACAACTTTTGCCTTTGTTCTTTACTCGTAACTTCTTCTGAGATATAATGTTCTTTATTCTATTACTTTCTCAGAGCTAAGAAGCTCATCAAGGGCAAGGGGAAGGGGACTATCTCGAAGCCCCTGCGTCAGTCAAAGCTAACTCTGGCTTCTCCTGCCGTGGCTCCTCTGACTCCTGCCCCTCAACGTTCTGCAGCGCCGGTGATTACTCCATCCCCGGTCGTCGCAGAAGATCCGGCTCCCTCATCAGAGCTAGCAATCCTTGAATCGCAGATTGACGTCACCATGGGTGACTCAGGTTTAGATAAGGGTGAACCCTCTTCGGGTAAAGATCCCTTGGCAGAGCCCTTCGCCGAAAATCTCCTAAACAATCCGGGACTTGCCAAATTTGGCTTGTCTCAGAAATCTGCAGAGGAAATCTAGTGGCTGGCCCATCAATGCCTAGAAAGCCGTAATATCTCTGCCGAAGAAGAAGCACAAGAAGCGGAGGACATCAAGGACCCCGATCTTCTCGAACAAATTCGCCTTCGTGACAAGGGACTAAGAGCTGGTGTGCTCCCACCACCTCCGGTTATTCCACTCACCCTCGCCGAGAAGGTTACTACTGAGGTGAACATGTGCCTGAGCAAACTCACACATGAACATTATGTAAGTCGGAATTCCAACTCACGCTTTTCCTTTACTGTATTTTATGCCATATCCTCTAGCCCCCAAGCATGAAGTTGGATAGTAAATCCGGGTTTATGCTTCACTAGGATGCCAAAGAATGAACTAGTATAGCCCCCAAGGCTCGTGCTGATATTAGCTACAATATTAGCCTGAGTCTTTTGAAGACCTCTGACTCTGGGTATTCTGACTTACAGAAAGTTAATTCATATAACCAGGAATTGTTGAATAATATCTGCAATAAGCGGAGAGAGATCAAAGCTCTCCGACTTAAAAATGCTGAGATTAAAGTTCCTAGGGATGAGGCCGAAGGTGAACTTTCCGAGACTCAAACTTTGTCTTGATTTTTCATAGCCAAATATTTTTGTTGAATTGTTGTTCTTTTTGACTTACAGCACTGGTGAAACAGTCATGTGCTATGATTGAAGAGGCCGAGAATGTGAAGACCTTGGTGGAGGAAAACAAGGATCTCTACCAAGAGCTAGACCAGCTTAAGGCGGATGATGAGAAGAGCATTGCTCAAGTTCTCGAATCCTCCTCCATGGCCACCGTGGAGCGTGATCGCAAGATTGCACTCCACGAGAAGAAAATCTCGGATCTCAACGACGAGCTATTCAGAGAGAAGGATATTTCTGAGGCACTCTGAGCTGAACTCCGGAGTCTTCATGAAGAGAAGACCAAAGTTGATGATGTTATCTTTAGTATGTTTCTGTCTTTCTTACTTGTCTACATTCTTCGATTCTTTTGATGTCGGATTTATTTATCTTTTTTGCGTTATACGCGTAGGTCCTCTGAACTTGACGGACTCCACCTCTACCGAGCCCCGCACCCACCGGCTTACCCAAGTCGGTGATTTGCTTCATGACTTCCGCCAATCCATTGAGGATATTGGCGAAGCTCTCAATGTTTCAGAATGCATAGCATGTCCGACTTTCAGGTGCGGGACAAGGCAAAGGAGATGGCCTACGCGCGATCCGCAGTGCAGAACGCTCTCACCATGGTTATGAGCCACCATGGATGCATGGAAATCTGGCATGTGACCAGAGGGTACTCTACTGTGGATGAAGACGGCCAGGAGCAAGATATCAAAGCCATCATGGACTCCTGCACCGGATATGGGTGCCACGTAGCTGATTTGACCAGCTACGACACTCCCTTCTTCACTCGCGTGGACACGCCGCCTTCTCCTTTCGAAGAAGAAACCAAAGTTTCCGACGATGACCACACCATGTTGGATGTGGACATTACGGAATGATATCAAGGTGATGTATCCAGCGAACCGGCAGCTCCTACCTCTCCTCTTGCATCATAAGTTATCAAGAAAAAACAAATGTGTTATTCCAAAAACATTATGGGTCTGTAAATATTTAGTATGATACTTTTGCTAGTGCTAAGCTTTAATCTATTCAGCACTTTTGGTTTAATTTTTGTGTGCCTGAAATCTTTACATAAGCACTTGTACTTTTTTGTCTGTACTTACCGTTTATCTAGCTTTCCGCCTTGTCCCTTTCGTGAGCCAGCTAAACTTTCAGCACGAAAACTTTACTGAGCAACGGAGCTCAATTGCTAAACCAATTTAAACTCAGAAACAAAGCCGGCTTACAGTACCAACAATTCACTACTCACAAAATACCCGCATCCGGCAATCAGACAAATAACCAAAGTATAGACTAGAAACTTTAGAGTTACACCCGAGGGTAGCAATTTTTAGAATCGGAAATCTAAACCAGAACGAACATGAGCATAAAGTACTTTCAAGCATTCTGGGATTTTCGACTGTGACATGATCATTTGGAAATAAGATGGCAAAAACTTCTCAGAAAAAACTTGAGGCAACCAAGACTTTTATTTCTCACAGAACATGTACATATATATGATTACAAATAAGGATAAACTAAGAATAAAAATGATGTATCTGAGCAATATTCCATGGTCTGTCTAACTCATCTGGATTTGTACTGCCTCCAGCTCTCTTTCTCTTCTTAGTAGAAGGTCTTTCTTTAACTGGTCGCATATCAGTTAGTTAGTATCAGCCATTGTGTAATACTCGACTAACTAAAAACGGCCCTTCCCAAACTAGGGAAAGTTTGTGCTTTCTTTGTTGCACAAGCCGAAGAGCCAAATCGCCCTTATTGAAGGATCTGTTTCTGACTCTCTGGCTATGATACTTGTGTAACTTCTGCTGATAGGTTGTTGATCTCATTTCAGCAACGACACGAACTTGTTCGACTAAGTCGAGATTGTTTTGTCGAGAAATCTCAGCATCCTCTTCAATATACGCGGCCACTCTAGGAGAAGTGTGAATCAAATCACTAGGAACTGCTTCTATGCCATATACCAAGAAGAAAGGTGTGTATCCGGTTGACCTGTTCGGAGTTGTTCGTAAACTCCATATTACAGAAGGTAATTCCTCTGCCCAAGCCCCCGCAGCACGTCGTAGTGGTGCTTCAAGTCTCGGTTTTAGGCCTTGTAGGATTAAACCATTTGCTCTTTCGACTTGTCAATTAGCCTGCGGATGTGCGACTGACGCAATGTCAAGCCGGATATTTTGTTTGTTATAGAATTCAGCAAGTTCTCCCATAGAGAAATTACTCCCGTTGTCCGTGATAATACTATGCGGATAACCATACCGGATTATAACATCCTCGACAAATCTTTTGGTTGTTGCTCCATCACAACTAGTGATGGGTTTAGCCTCAATCCATTTTGTGAATTTATCCACCGTCACTAAGAGGTGAGTAAATCCACTTGGATCCCATTTGAACGGTCCTACCATGTCAAGCCCCCAGACCGCGAAGGGCCATGTTATAGGTATTGTTCGTAGCTGATCAGCCAGAACGTGAGCTTGTTTGGCATACTTTTGGCAGCCTTTGCATGTCTTGACCAGCCGTTCTGCATCTGCCTTAGCTGTAAGCCAGAAAAAACCGTGTCGAAAAGCTTTTGCCACTAAAGATTTGGCTGTAGCATGGTGACCACACTCGCCTTCGTGGATTTCTCTTAAGATTTCCACTCCTTCCGGAGATTCGCAACGCTGAAAGACCCCAGATACACTTAGTTTATAGAGCTCACCGCTAACCACAGTATAGGCTTTTGCTCGTCGGATTATCTGCTGGCTCAGAACTTTGTCTTCAGGTAATTTGCCAGATACCAAATAATCGAGGTAGGGTTGAGTCCAGCTGGGAATTACATATAGAACTGCTATTAGAGGTGAATCGGATTTGGTTGGATATTCCTCGTCCACCCCCTTTATTGAGGGAACTTTGAGGTGCTCTAAAAAAGCGCCATCCGGGACCTCTTTCCGTGCAGAGCCTATTCGAGACAGTGCATCTACTTCCTCATTTCTGCTCGAGGGATGTGTTGAACCTCAAACCCTTCGAACGATTTAGATAAATCATCCACGACAACTTTATATGCTGCCATGTGTTTATTTGCATTACAAATATCCGACACTTGCTGAGCAACAAGATCTGAATCTCCGTAACACATCAAACGTCGGATGTCGATATCCTTAGCAATCCGGATTCCATGCAGCAGTGCTTCATACTCGGCAATATTATTTGTCGCTGTGAAGTGGATCTGCAACATGTATAGAAGTTTATCTCCTTGAGGTGATTTGAGCAGCACGCCAGCCCCCGAGCCCCCTCGAGCCTTAAACTCATCAAAATATAGGGTCCAATATTTCGACTCAAGTAGGGTCATATTCTCCTTCGTCTCTGTCCAATCAGCAACAAAGTCGGCAAGGATTTGGGATTTGATTGTTGTCCGAGGTTTGTACTCAATATTGAAAGCTGAGAGCTCTATGCCCCATTTGGCAACGCGTCCTGTGGCGTCACTGTTGTTGATTATATCTCTCATGGGAGCTATGCTCACCACGGTAATTGGATGTTCCTGAAAATAGTGTCGTAGCTTACGAGATGCCAAGAACACACCATAAGCTAGCTTTTGATAGTGCGGATACCGCTGTTTCGATTCTATCAGGACCTCGCTGACAAAGTAAGTCGGACACTGTACCAAGTGTTCCTGATTTTCCTCCGGTCTTTCTACTACCATGACAATACTGACGACTTTGTTTGTCGCAGCAAGATATAACATCATCGGTTCCTGTGGTTCCAGGGCTACAAGGATTCAGGCAGATGAGAGTACTTTTTTCAGGTCTTGTAGCACAGCTTCCGCTTTGTCGGTCCACACAAAATCCTTGGTCTTTTTCAGGAGTTTGTATAATGGTGCGGCTCTTTCACCAAGCCGGCTTAGGAACCGACTGACTGCGGCAATGCAGCCAGTTAATATTTGTACGTCCTTCAGGCGAGTTGGCCTGGAAATATTGAGTATAGCCTTGATTTTGTCTCGGTTCACCTCTATGCCTCTTTGAGAAACGATGAAACCTAACAGTTTTCTGGCTGGGATTCCAAAGAAACATTTCTTCAGATTAAGCATTATGTTGTATTTTCATAGATAGGCGAACGTTTCCTCCAAGTCGGAAATTAATGTTTCCTTCTTTTTGTACATCACCGCAATATCATCCACATATGCATGTACATTGCGTCTGATTTGATCATGGAGGCAACGCTGCATTGTGTGCTGGTACATAGCTCCTTCGTTCTTTAGCCCAAAGGGCATCATAACAAAACAGAAGGTTCCGAAGGGGGTTATGAATGAAGTTTTGACTTTGTTAGATTCCTTCATCCGGATTTGGATATAACCGGAATATGCGTCGAGAAAACAGAGGAGTTCCGAGCCTGCCGTAGAATCGATAACTTGATCAATCCTAGGCAGAGCAAACGGATATTTGGGGCAAGCCTTGTTCAAGGCAGTATAATCAACACACGTCCTTAAATCAGTGGTGTCCTTTTAGGGACCATTATAGGATTGGCTGACCACTCAGTGTGGATGACCTCTTCTATGAATCCGGCTAACTTGAGCCGTGCTAGTTCCTTAGCTATTGCCTTACGCTTTTCATCGCCGAAACATCATAAGGACTGTTTGACGGGTTTGGCATTCGGGTTTACATTTAGAGAGTGCTCGGCAAGTTCCCTAGGTACTCCGGTCATGTCAGATGGCTGCCATGCGAAGATATCTTGATTTGCTTTGAGGAACTTGACGAGCGTGCTTTCCTATGCGCTATCTAGGCCTACACCTATCTAGGTCACCTTGGAGGGGTCATCGTCCTTCAATGGTGTCTTATTCGTCTCTTCTGATGCCTTGAACTCCCGATTCGTCTTTGTCACCTCCTTCTTCGTTGCGGGCATCTCGGACGGATCTATGCTCTTCTTTATCTTCTGGTACTCCTGGGCATGCAGCACAGCTTCAGCAAAGGCGGCATTTCCATCCTCGCACACTCGCGCTTTCTTCGGGTCTCCCCTGATGGTGATCACGCCGTTGGGACCTGGAATTTTCATCATATTGTAAATGTAACTCGGACAGCCATAAAAGCCCAGTAAGCCGGACGTCCGAATATAGCATGGTACGCGCTCTTGAACGGGACCACTTCGAAGGAAAGTGCCTCCGTCCGATAGTTCTTTGGAGTTCCAAAGGTAACATCCAAATTGATTTCTCCCAGGGAATTTGCTTGTCTTCCTGGGACAACCCCGTGAAAGATCACAGAGCTGTGGTTCAGCTGGGTCTCCGAGATCTTCATCTGGCGTAGCATTTCGACTAATAGAATGTTAATGCTTCTACCACCGTCCATGAGAGTCTTGGAGAAACCATAACCGTCAATAAGTGGATTGACGATTAAGGCATATTTTCCTCGCATGTGCAACTTAGGCGGATGATCAGCGCGGTCAAATGTGATTGCCACTTCCGACCAGTCCAAGAATTGAGGGATAGCCGGAACTGTTGTGTTGAGTTCACGTAGTACTGCCTTTTTGACTTTTGCTGGTTGAGATCCGAGGAAGGTGACATAAGTGTCTTTCTTGGTCGGAAAATTTTTCTTCCCTTCCGGCTTGGGATTTGAAGCATCAGCTTCCTCCATGTCAGAATCTTCCTTGGTCTCTTTATCCTTTTCGGGATTCTTCTTTCCCTTCTTCCGCTTAGCTTTGTAGGCAACGGTATCATCTCTCTTAATGTCGTCATTGAAACGACACTCGGCGTTTGTGTGGGAAGAGCCCCCATTGGCATCTAGGTGATGCACACATGGGTTATTGGCAATATCGGCCCAAGAGTAGGTTTGGCTAGGCTGCTGGTCTCCTCTACCTTGAACTCTTGACGTCCCACGACCGCGTCCGCGGCCACCGCCACGTCCTCCTCGTCCTCCAGACCCGAAAGTAGCAGTGACTACCGCCGTTTCCGCGTTGGGTTTTTCTTCCGAGGTATTCTTGCGCTTCTGAGCTTGTTGCTTTGGTTGTTTTGCCGACTATGGCACAGCCAAGGTGTTCAGTAATCCCTCTGCATCATCGTCGGCATCTACATATTTGCTCACTGTTTCTATCATCTCTCCCAAATCAGTGACTTTGTCGCACTTGAAGCGATGACGTAGTAAACCAATTGGGAGACCTGTAATGAAAGCTTCAATCACAGTTTGGTCATTTACTCCTTCACGGCAGTTCTTGGTGTTGATCCATCATCTGAGATAATCTCGGAAAGTTTCTCCGGCTTTTTGTGTGCAATGCTGTAGGTCTCTGACCATACAGGGCCTCCTATATGTGCCTTCAAAATTCCGAAAGAACACACGTTGCATGTCATACCAGTTGTGGATGGTGTTCTCCGGAAGTTCATTGAGCCATGATCGTGCCATCTTCCGCAACATAAGTGGGAGATATCGGGTTGTGACCAGGCTGTTTCTGCCTTTGGAAATGCAGTAAGCTTGGAAGAAATCCTGTAGCCAAGTATCTAGCCGAGCTATGCCGTCGTAGGCTTGAATGTGTCTTGAGATAGCAAATCCTTCCGGGAATTTTCTAGCTCTTATGCGTGGTCCGAAGCACTTTGGTCCCATGTATATGTCCTCATTTTCATAGCGCCGTGCCTCTATATTGGAGTTGATCCTGTGTCTTGCGTCATTTGGGGATAAAGATCGTCCCGAGTGACGGCTATGGCTGCGGTGCCTCGGAGCCGGACTTCTGCTTCTGCCGCCACCTCCTCCACCACGACGCCCTCCTTGACCTCCTTGGGAGCCGTTGTGATGACTTCTTGGTGGGGAAGGTGGGACAGCTGGGTTATTTTCGGCTGATCGCCGGCCTCCGTTCGGAGCGTCATTATTCCGGTTCCGGGGAGGGTCTTCATTGCGACAAGCCCCCTGTCAGCTTGTCTCGGCACGGTTTCCGTCGTTCCTTCTTCCATCACTCCCACCATGGTGGGGCTCAACCGGACAGTTTGTGGGTCTAGGAGGTGGCATCCTTTGACGGTCCTCCTCCCGACGTTTCTCGTTGTCTTCTCCCCTACGATCGTTGGACTCTCACTGAGGAGGGTTTATCGGATACAGTGCAACAATTGCTTCTTTCTCGGCAGCTGGAGCGACATTGCACCATTCACGTGTAGCTCTGTGATGTTGTCCTGATGATCTGGTTCTTGAGTAGTTGTCTTCCCGTCTGTTGGAACGGTGATGTCGCTCCAGAACATGCTGGGGCCTTATATCATTCTAGGCCGAGTCCGTGCGACATTGGTCAGATTGGGAGACCAGTTTTCCGCTTTCGGATTTCGTAGCCCTTTGCTGTTCCAGACCCTTGGTGAGTATCTTGATGCCCAATCGAACATGTTCTAGGCTTAGATTATTCGACAGGATATCTCGAGCTGCAACAGTGTTCTGTACCGGTGTTGGATACACCAGATCTCCTTTGCTATCGAGACGAGGCATCCCTGGGTCTTCTTCAAAGTTAACCATGTGTACTTCTAGGAATTGGTCGTCACGTGTGTGACGTTTCCGGGTCTTCTGATGCTGCCGAGAGATGTACTTCTCCGGAGTTGCCATGCGTTTCTTCTCCTCCTCGATGTTTTTTGCTTCATCCAGGGGTACTTGGCGACGTGCTTCTACGGCCTGGGCCCTTTCGTCCAGTTCTTCGGAACTAAGTTCTGCAGCTATATGGATAGGTGTGGTTAATGCAGCATCGATGAGTTTACGCGCACCTTCAGTGATCACGTGTCCATCCACCGACTCTTCTTTGGGCTCGTCTAGGATAAGTGCTCCATCTGAGTCTTCCACGTATTCCTCGGCAATCACTTCCTCTGGCGGAAGATCTTTTGTCGGGGTCTTGTTCTTCTTCTTTTCCTTTTTGGCAGCGCCGGTAGCAAAGACAGCTTTGGTTTCGTTTCCTAGAGTCAAGCTCTGATTGGTACTTTCGGACATCTGGACCTCGGGATTATCTCCGATTTCCATGTCATCCTGTGCTTTGGGAGAGTTCTCCCCGGATCCTTCATCCATGGCTTCTTCTTCCTCTGCGGCTTTGGAGTTACACTCCTCGTCATACTACGCAGAGAACTTTCGGAAATCTGCCGACGTCATCGAATCATCCGAGGATGCGGGTACGTCGGCTTTTGTTCCGATTGCATCCAGAACTGAGTCGGTGTTTTCTCCAGAATTGGCAGAGCCGGATCCGGATCCAACGTATCCGACGAAGTGTGATGTGTGGGTCCTAAGGCAGTTGCAGATTTCCTCGTGGGCTTCCTCGAAGATCCTGATGGTTTCGAGGATCTCGTCCACGCTCGCGTCTTGCAGTATCATGCCCATCAACGTATGCCTTAGGAACGATTGATCTGTTCAGGCGCTGGTAGAGCCGGAACCATGGTTGTTACTGTGCTCCTCCTGGATCTTGACCTTAGCAGTCAGATCGATCTGGGATTTGACCACAGCCAGGAGATCCACCCTAGATTCGACTTGAACCGCAAGATATGCTTCAGGTTCAGCTTTCTCCACCATCTCCGTGATTGGTGCGGGCTGGGTGGGATTAGGGGTCTCTGAGATCCGGAACTCTGCCGCCTCTGCGGACAAAGGGGACCCTAAAATTTCTTCTGCCTCTATTATCACCGCTGGGGTGGGTGGGGCAGGTTCAGCAAAGCCGATGTAAACATCGATCTTGCCAAAACACATGATGGTGTAGGTAGTCATAGCCTCCCTAGCCGGAATCAAGGTCTCGTCGAGAACGATGAGAGGGACGTCGCTGGCGTAGAGGATGCGATCGATGGCGATAGTCTCGCCGATTCCGATTCTTGCAGATTCCACTTGGAACGCAGGTCCGAAGCTCACTTGCCCCATGGCGGGTGCCAACTGTCGTCGTATTGATGACAAGTACGCCATGAGGGGGTCCTCAAGGTGTGCGGAAGAGAGGGGTGTGAGACGTACGGTGTTTCGGGACGGTGAGCACACAAGTTTACCCAGGTTCGAATCTACTGGCTTTGGACGGATCCTACTCCTGCTAGCAATCCAGTAATATGGCAGAGCCGGAATATGGGTTACAAGGGTTCGCATGTGCGAGTTGAGATTGTAGACTATTGTGTTACCCTAAAGGCTCTCCCTAGGACGGCTTATATAGATATCCGGCCTAGGGTTTACAGGAGAGATCTATCTGGCTACGACTAAGAGTCGGTTATAGAGTACATCTTGAACTACAAGTAACACTATGGGCCATCGGTAAGTCTTCTGGGCCTTCCCGTAGCCGGATTGGACTCCGTTCTTCTCCCTGACTGGGCCGCCCATGAAGCAAAGCTCTAACCCGAAGTGGGCCACCCTGGTCAGTGAGGTACGCTGAGGATACCCGAAACATATATCCCCAACAACAACATTAAAGTCAAAGATATGGGATTTCCAACAATCCGAAGAAACCAGGAGTCGTGAAGTGGAGACAGATGCTTTAACGACCAACTATACGGCAGGAATAAAATTTCGGCCGTACAGTTCCGATCGTATAGTTGCCATGGACACCACTAGGTCAAACAGAACAACTTTCGTGAAGGGACCCCTATATAATGACGCCTCGGGCGACGAGAAATAGCATGTCCATGGAGAGCAGAGCTCTCACACAAGATCGCTAGCACCCAGAACTCCATCCACAACACCGAAGAGCCGTCGGATGAATAGACTTAGATCTAATCTCCAAACCCTTCTCCACCACCATAGCCATATTCCACCACCTGTAATAGTAGATCTCATCTTCAATTGGTGACATTGTAAGACTATTTGCTAGCAATCGCATGATTTCCATTGCAATGTGTATGATCATTGATCTCATCTCTATGTGTGAGTAATTCTCTTTGGGTTAAGGGCTTCGGCCTAGCCATGTAGCTTTTGTGCATGTTATTTATCATAGATGGGATCATGTATTAGTTTGTATGACATGATGATTATTGTATCCTCTCTTGCCTCAATCTAAGGACTTGTCAGGTACCCAATACCCCGAGGATTGAGCCAGGTATAGGGAGTATGAGTAATGACTAATCTGCAGGTTGGGAACCCCAATGATAGAAGCGGTAGTACGGCTGTATGTGAGGGATTTACTTGGGATTAACGGTGACGTCACTATGCATATCATTAGTTCTCTTTCTTCTATGGATGAGACTAGTAGGTTATTGCTATAAGCGGTTGCGGAGGAAGTAGCAATTATGGATGCACTTCCCACATATAATTATCTTGCTCTAACAATTACATGCATACTTTATTATTATCTTTTATTCCCATCAGATGTTTTGCACAGCTACAAGTGAAACCGAAGCCCTAGGCCCTCTCTATCCATCATTGACAACAACAAAAGACAGCAAACTCTTGGTACGGTAAAACACAAAAAGAATTCTAAAACTCCCGAAGGTCCATTAAAGTAACTTCACTATGCTTTCTACTTCTCAAGGATTCGGTAACCTAGGTCTACTAGGGAAAAAGAGCTATACTACATTAGTAATCCGGATCGAAGGTATCAATGACCCGATCCACCTTCAAACCAGGAAAGATGGAAATCTAACCCGAGAAGAGTACGCTAAGTTTATAAAGGAGCTTCTTTTCCTGGTAGCCACAAGGGGCATCCACGAGGGCTTCTTACACTATTCTTCGGCAAGTGTCGGGACGAAATTATCGCCCAACTACCACCTTGCAGCGCCAAGGGTCTTGATGATGGAGACGAATCCCCTCCCGAGGTGGATGACCTCTTGAAAGATGGGCATCCTTCTAAGGCGAGTGAGGGCTCATCGCACATGGCTCAGTCATCCACGGAGGGGAAATCCTCTCATGAAGATTCCCCGCCATCAGCAAAGAGTGAGCCCGGTGGCGCCGCCGCCTGGAGGACCTCTTTTGCGTCATCTCTAACTTTTAGCTTCTGCCATCGGTGAGGGCGCTCTAGGGAAAGGCAACAGTTCGACCATGCAACACTCCTCGAGTTGATCTCAATTCTCCTCTAGAGGAGCAGCCAGAGGAGCTTGTGCCACCTCAGGTGTTCCCGGCTACCCGTCGTAAGCAGTCTAGCATTCGCTCAGATGACTCCTTGGTTCCCTCAGTAGGTTCCCCCTTCCGCAAGAAGGGGAGGTAGGTTTTGAGGACACATGTCGGTGAGTATTTCTTAGTTCATTTGTCTTTGATGTGTCTTGGTCTTTGTTTTGACATGGCCTTCTTCTGTAGTGGGAAAACCGGCAACTTGTTGGGCTCCCCACTGTTGCAGGACTGAGCTGAGGTCGTGAGCCTCCCCGGGAATCCCAAGATTCCTATTTATGATGATACCTTACCCGACAAGGTAAGGGTATTTTCTAGTTATTTTTCAGCTTTGAACCTTTTCTTCTACTGATCTTCATCAGCCGCTGGCCGTAGAAGGAGCTTCAGATTCTCCTTCTCACCCATCCTAGACACCCTCCACTGCTTTCCCGAGGTGGGAAACTGAGGAGGGGTCAATCTGGGTGTCGACGCCCCTGCATGAGGTGCCTCTTCCCGGTGGCCAGGAAGTTGGGATGCTTCCGACCGTGCACCCACATGGACGAGGGCTAGGGCCTATCCTGGAGAGCTCATCTATCATGCGAGGCAGAATGCTGCTCTCTTCGGACTTGGTTGGAGGTCCCAGACATATTCGCGGATAGCTAGCGTGGCAGTCCTCATGGGGAAGAAGCTAGAGAGGTGCGCTACCAAAAATGACTCCATGGCATGGAGGGGTTTGAGCGAAAGTTAGTCCTCGACGATCCTCGCTCGTTGAGAAAGAGGATCTCGCCCTTGTGTGAGGGTATTCTCCAACCGGCTAGCCGAGTTGCCATACCGGAGGGAAATCAAGGGAACCCCCTGGAGTAGTAGCTAGGTACACCACAATGTCTCAGCGTTCTCCACAGGGGTCTCCCTAGCTTCGGGAATGAGGTATGATGCCTGGAGGCCCAACTGGAGGAAGCCGGGGAGGAAGCCGACCTTGCGTCGCAGGCACTCCGTGAGAAGGAGGTGAACAAGGAGCGGTCGATGTCACTACTCTCGGTGGTTGCCTGGCTAAACGAGTTGCTAATTTCCCTTTGGCTACACTTGATGGATCACCTAGGTCCGAGAATGGATAATGGACTTCACATCGTTTCTGTGTTGTCATCCCAACTCGAGGACCTTGGCTTGTCCGTGGATACGCCATTGTAGGAGGAAGGTTGGGAGGTGGCTTGTTGAAGGGTTCACAACATAGAAAACAAAAAATTCCTACATTATGAAGGCCTAATTATGCCGAGATCTAATCTACTAGATGATTCTAACGAGTAAGGGGGTAAACAGAGTAACTTATCCTCAAAGACCGAAAGCTTCTACAAAAATTTATTTCATTGGTGATGTAATTGATCACTTGATGATCTCAAGATCGAGTTGAAGGAAGCCGCAACCCAACAGCATATCCATCCTTGGGCACACATCTAGCTACCGACAACCTCCATGTCCACACTCCAGCAAAGCAGCGGAAGCAGCAAATCCTTCTAGAGAAACCACTGATAACATATACTTCGCTAATCTGAAGCCATGTGGAATTGCTAGAGGGGCAAGAGAACCATCACGAGGAGGTGGTGCTAATGGAGAGAAGGGAGTGGCCTTCTTTTATAGGGGAGGGGAAGCCCAAGGGGTCCATGACGCCAGCCATGTGGGTGAACTCTCCATTCGCATGAATTTCCTCTCCACTCACTTGCATTTAATGCCCACTAGCTTAAATGAATTTTCTCATAAATAATTTTTTTTTATTTCTTTTATTTAGAATTTTTTCAATTACTATAATAAAAACATTTCCATAAAACCCCTTCCAATATTTTGATATAACATCTAAAACCAATTTGAGCAATTTGACCTGAAAGAATTCCGGTGATCATCGAAATTTCACGAATAATGCAGACATGATAGAGACACTTCTCTGATCAATAATCAAAAATGAGATCTGGAGATCGGTACTTGAAGGGAATATGCCCGAGAGGCAATAATAAAGTGGTTATTATCTTATTTCATGTTTATGATAAATGTTTATTTTGCATGCTATAATTTTATTGATCGGAAACGTCAATACATGTGTGTTTAATAAACAAAAAGGGTTCCTAGTTATGCCTCTCTTATAGACTAGCTCGTTGATTAACAAGATGATCAAGGTTTCCTGATCATGGACATTGGATGTTCTTAATAACGAGGTCACAACATTGGTGGAATGATGTGATGAACATTCATCCGAAGTATAGCATTACGATCAAAGTCATTATGTTTATATTGCTATAACACTATACAAAGTAATCTTTATCCTTAGACCATGAGATCATGTTAATTGCTAACACAGGAAGAGTATCTTGATAACATCAAACGTCACACCGTAATAGGGTGACTATAAAGATGGGTTCAGTGCTACGAAGGTGTTATGTTGAGGCTCATGGAACAAGAGTGGAATTTGTCAATCCCGATGACGGATAGATATACTCTGGGCCCTCTCGGTGATATCACATTAAGATAGCTTGCAAGCAAGTGATGTGATCACTAGAATGTTATATCACGGGAACAAGAAAAGAGTGCATGTCGGTAACGAGATCAAACTAGGTATGGAGATACCGATGATCGAATCTCGGACATGTAATATATCGCGAGACAAAGGGATTTAGTTACAAGCGTTAAAGGTTCTCACGATCACAGAAGTCATTGTTGAATGTGTAGGAGTCAGTACGGATCTCCAGGTCCCGCTGCTGATTACTGATCGGAGAGGGGTCTCGATCATTTCTGCATGATTCGCGAACCGTAGGGTGACACACTTAAGGGATACCGACACCATTTGGAGCAAATATGTTTCAGATAAAGATTTAAGAAAGCGCTGGAATTATTTCAATAGACACCAAAACTGTTTCTGGTGAAATTGGTTCTGCATGTAATATTGAAATATTGCAGGGGGTTTTACGTGATTGTTTGTTAATTAAAGTAATTAACAAAAATTCTGAATAAAAAATAATAAAAGAGTTTTATTAAATGAGAGCGCATTAAATTTGGAGAAATTTAATGCATTTAAAGTGGAGACTTTAAAAGGGAATGTGAAGAGGCATTTTAATGTGGAGGGGTTACCACCACATGAATGGAGGAGGTGAAGAGACACCTCCTCCATGCGCTGGCCATGAAGGAGGGGCACCCCCCGTCCTCCTATAAAAGTCCACCCTCTCCTCACTTCTCACACACACCTCCTTGTGAAGGATCTCTCTCCCCCTCTAGTATTATTCCCCCATGGTCTCGGATTAGCGAGATACATGTTCCCGGTGGCTTTATCTAGAAAGGAGTTGCTGCTTCCGCTGCTTTGCTGGAGCGAGGCACGGAGGTTGTCGGGTTACCGGACGTGTGTGCGATCACGGATGCACCGCTGCTTTGCGGTACTGGACTTGGTGCTGCTGGAGCTGGATCTGATGGACGTGCTGGAGCTGGACCTGCTGGACTTCCTCATGATCTTGAGATCGGCAAGTGTACGACTACATCAACCACGAGTTCCTACTCGTTAACAAAACTCGTTGTCTTCGAGGGTAAGTTCTCGTTGGATGTATGTCCACCCATTGCTTTGTACCTAGTAGATAGATCTTGGCGTGTAGTTCACATTGTAGGAAAAATTTTGTTTTCTATGCGGCGGACCCAACACTGGTATCAGAGCCTGATCTATGCGTAGGTGCTTTACACGGGTAGTACACATATGTTTATATGTGGGCGATGATGATCATGTTATTGCATCTTCTATGTATTTTGGATATTGGTGGCATAGTGGGATGAAGCGGCCCGGACCAACCTTACATGTCATCATACTTGAGACCGGTTCCACGACTGACAAGCAACTTGTTTTGCATAAGTGGCTGGCAGGTGTCTGTCTCTCCTACTATAGTCAATATCTGATTTACAACGAGTTGCTAATAACTTGGTTATCCTCGTTGTGGTTCATGTTCGTAGGTAAGAACGGTTCTATCTCCGAAAGACCTAAGCCACGTAAAACTTGCAATTGATAAATTAGAGGCGTCTAGTTTAGATCGTTGTTGGGCTAGTGTCTTGATATGGTATTGTTGTAAGTAGATGTATGATAGATACTCTTATAACACACTCAACGTGTAAGTTCCATAGACCTTGGCCTTACACACAAAGGAATGATAGAGATCATACCATGATGCAAATGATAGAGATCAAATGCATGGACCATATCATCTCACTTTACACATTAGATGTTAGCATCTTATACTGCTAGTTTGGCGCTTTCTGTAGCATTGTAAGATGATCCCTCATTTAGATATCAAGATAAAAATGTGTTCTTCCTTAATTATGCACCGTTTTGTGGATCGTATTTCGAGACATCCCGTGATGATCGGGTGTACTCGACTCTACGCTTTCATACAAACGGGTGTAAGACAGTTTTACACATGCGAGTACTAAGGTTCTTACTTGGCGAGCCTAGCATGTACAGACATGGCCTCGGAACATGGACCGAAAGGTTAAGCATGAGTCATATAGTTGATATGATGCCCATATAGATGCTCGCCTTTGAAGCTACAACAACTCACGTGATGATCGGACTTGGTCTAGTGGATTTGGTTCATGTAATCACCAAAAAGACACGAGGGATGTCGTTTTTGAGTGGGAGTTCATTTCTAATTTGGATTAGTCGAACCAAATTTGTCATAAATTAAATCAAAGTGAATTTGCATAGTTTGTTGTAGTCATTGGCATTCGTTTTCTACCTTATGCTTAGTTTTTATTTGAGATAATAGAACTATAGAATTCTGGATATTTACTTTACGAACTGGTATCGTATTGTTTTGAATGTCAATTTAAAGTTTATAAGTCCTATTGCAAACTTTCAGCAAACTCTATTTACTCCATGAAGTTTAATAAGTAGTATTAAATCAAGAGTAAGAATTCCAATGTTAGTATCTAAAGTATCATGTTTGCCTCCATGATTATTCATATCCAAAAGTTGTTTTAATATCAAGATTATATTGGAGCTGAAAATTGTTTCAGAAAACATCATGCGTGAAAGATATTGTGATATCTGAAACAATGTTTTTGGTTGCATTATGATAGAGTATAATTTAGCAAAATACATGTTCTCATATTGTATGAGAATTTGTGAAGGTTGGAGACACTAAGCGTCCTAATCTACCAAAAAGGTTTTGGGAACTAATATTATACTCGCGATTCTTCCTTATAGGCTATAGTAGCTTGATCATGAAAGTTGTCATGATAAGGATGAATAGAAGATGTAAGTAAAATGTTTACTACACTAATAGATTACTAAAGAATGGATTTTTGAAAGAATGCCAAACATTTGATGATGGTGATCCACTTCAAAGTGCAAGTCCAAAGGTATTAGTATTTGACTATATACAAGCTTTGTACCATGTGTCATGTTGATGACACCACTATTGATGTTGATAGATTCTTTTAAAAGAAAAGGAATTGTTGAAAGAGAATCTATAAAATATTTGGCAGAAAATAAAAGGTTGGAGATGTCCAACTTGTGTATATAGAAGATATACATGTTATGGTTGTATTCCTTGCTTATTAAACAATGTGGTTCTTAGGTATTGGATACCGGTATTGGATACTGAATTGGTTTGTATGAAGTGTCATACATGACAACGCAATTCATGAACTGCAATGGCCTAAGTAACTAGAAAGAGAATAAGTGATGATGATCATCGAAAACAAATAAAGTGTTATTGTGCTTTTCGTTGTCGTCAAACCTAGCCTTCAAGATTTGTTTTAATAATTGTTATTTTGTTCCGGTATTATGAGAACAATGGTTGTTCAAATAATTACCGTATTCCATAAAGGATGGATGAACTTTTACAAGTCTAGTGGGAGAAATCACATCCATAAACACTATTGCTAAAATGTCGCAAGACAAATGATTGAAAGATCACTTATGAAGTGACATCGCTGTTTAAATTATATTGTAAAGAAAAAATGAAGAAACTCCATGTTGATGGATTTTTGGAGTCTTTTAATTTTGATCAATTGACGCTTGTGAGACTTTCCTCGAGATAATTGAAACTCCGTCCATGGGCCAGAGAGGAACGGATGACTAGCTTATTGAAAATTGTGCATGCTGATGTGCATAGTCCATTATGTGTAGCCATATGCGATGGATCTTTTTGCTTCATATGCTTTCTTCGAAAATTTGAGTGAATATATCTGTATATTTACTTAATAAGGAAGAAGTATGAAACATTTGAAAGTTGTTCAAAGACTTTCAAGATGAAGTGAAAAATCATTGTAACAAGAAAATAAAAGAGTTTATGATTTGATTGTAAAGGAAGATATTTGAGTTACATGTTTAGCAAAACACCTAAGATTTGAGGAATTGTTCCATGAATTTGGATTTCCCGGTAAACCATAGGAGTATGGCATATTCGAGAGATGAATTCAAACCATGTTTGACATGGTAAGATCAAGGGTGTCATTTATAAAACTGCCATTATATTTTAAGGATTGAAGCTTTAGAGACTACCGCTTTAACACTGAAAAGAGCACCATCGTGATCCGTTGAAATGACACCATATGAGTTATGGTTTGGGATAAAACCCGAATTGTATTTTCATAAATTTTGGTATGCTATGCATAAGTAAAATGTTTACAACCAAATTCAGATAAGCACGTCTTTGTAGGTTATCCCAAAGAATTTGTTGGGAATTTCTCCATAACACTGAGGACAAAAGAGTTTGTCACTTGGAACGTCAAGTTTCTTGAGAAGGAATTTTTCGCGAAAAGTTAAGTGGGAGGACAATAGAACTTTGATAAGGTTGTTGAACCTTAGCTATATGTGCTAAGTAGCGTAGCACCAGAAAGTGTCCTGGTGGCGGCCACAATGCTCATGGCTCCCGTGATTACAAAAGGTGTGATCTCGGAGATTAGAGTTCCTATAGAACCGTGTGGGTCGGTAAGAATCAAATAGTAAGATTTGATAAGCAAGTCGTTATTGTTTTGACAATGATGAACCGAATACATGCAAAGAAGCGATGATGGGCCCTGACTCCATAAAATGACTAGAAGTCATAGAATCCGTGATAGTATCCATACACGAGAAATCAAGTTTCTGAACTTGGAAGACCCTCCAGAAAGGCGTGAAGCCTATCAGTCGTGTTTGGATCTATAAAGAAATAAGACATGGATGTTTAACATCTATGAAATAGTCGACATGTCGGAAAGAAGTTTACGACAATGTTCAAGGAGTTGACCATGACAAGATTTGATCTTTCATACCGATATATAGTCTTGATGGATTAATGTAGCAACCACTACATATAATTTGGTATATGGTAGTTGAATAAACAAAACAATGTTCTTCTAATAGAACGGTTACCTAGGACGTGTATATGACATGGTCCGAAGGGTTTTGTTAATTCAAAGGGTGCTAAAAGGAAATGCAAACTTCAATAGTTGAAGTAAGCATAACGGAGTTGGAATCTTCACCATGATGAAACTGTTAAAAGAGTTTAAATTCATCGGAGATGATGAAGATGCTTGCATTTGCAAGAAATTAAGTGGGAGCGCTGAGACATATTTCTAATACATTATGTAGAGGACATATTGTGATTGGAAATGATGTATCTTGTATTGACACATGTTAAGAATTTCATTAAAATAAGATTTCGATGAAAGACTTGGGCAAAACTGGAATATTTGGCATCAATGTCTGTATGGATAGATTGAGGCGCTAATATGGTTGTGCCAGACATACATATATGAGATATTGAAAGGGTTCAATATGGAAACAACAAGAAAGGTTCTTGCTGCATGAAAAGGATTGTATCAAAATTCAAGTGTTTCAACACTTGGTGAGTAAAATCACATGAAGATTTTGATCGATTATACCATGATATGTATATATCCAGAATGTCCTATGCTCTAAATGTTATGAGCATATACCAGAATGATTCATAATATGATCATTGGAAAATAGTAAAGATATTCTTATGAGCTTTGGAAGAACTAAGAATATATCATGTATAAGTGACAAATAGTTAAAGGTAGTTCATTGTAAAGTGTTACATTGATACTAGTTTTGTCACAAGATACAAATTAAATTTATCTCAATTTAGACTATGGGTGGCACAATGTAATGGAAAGGATGTTCCATGATGGATTTGGATGAGTTCCAAAGTTGAGACATTGTGACGGATACTACAACAAAAGGCTAAGTATATGACTGCTATAGTAGTAGCATTGGAGGGCATTTGTGTTAAGTAGTTTGTTATCAAACTAGGTGTGGTTCAAAGTGGGATAATACTATGAAGATATATTGTGTGACAATAATATCAACATATTTTAACCCGAACGAACTAAAGGTCTCACCAAAGGACCAAATTTATACAATGCCATCTCATTTGAGAATGAGTGATGCGTAGAGACGCAAAGACATGCAAATACACACTGACCTGAAACTGTCAGATCCGGAGATTATGTTAACCACTAGCAATAGGGTATATGCAACACCAGAAAGCCATAGGTGTTCAATACACAAAGTTTTTCAAACTAGATTATTGACTCTAGTGCAAGTGGGAGACTAAAGGGAATATGCCCGAGAGGCAATAATAAAGTGGTTATTATCTTATTTCATGTTTATGATAAATGTTTATTTTGCATGCTATAATTGTATTGATCGGAAATGTCAATACATGTGTGTTTAATAAACAAAAAGGGTTCCTAGTTATGCCTCTTATATAGACTAGCTCATTGATTAACAAGATGATCAAGGTTTCTTGATCATGGACATTGGATGTTGTTAATAACGAGGTCACAACATTGGTGGAATGATGTGATGAACATTCATCCGAAGTATAGCATTACGATCAAATTCATTATGTTTATATTGCTATAACACTATACGAAGTAATCTTTATCCTTAGACCATGATATCATGTTAATTGTTAACACTGGAAGAGTATCTTGATAACATCAAACGTCACACCGTAATAGGGTGACTATAAAGATGGGTTCAGTGCTAAGAAGGTGTTATGTTGAGGCTCATGGATCAAGAGTGGAATTTTTCAATCCCGATGACGGACAGATATACTCTGGGCTCTCTTAGTGATATCACATTAAGATAGCTTGCAAGCAAGTGATGTGATCACTAGAATGTTATATCACAGGAACGAGAAAAGAGTGCATGTCGGTACCGAGAGCAAACTAGGTATGGAGATACCGATGATCGAATCTCAGACATGTAATATATCACGAGACAAAGGGATTTAGTTACAAGCGTTAAAGGTTCTCACGATCACAGAAGTCATCGTTGAATGTGTAGGAGTCAGTACGGATCTCCAGGTCCCGCTGCTGATTATTGATCTGAGAGGGGTCTCGATCATGTCTGCATTATTCGCGAACTGTTGGGTGACACACTTAAGGGATACCGACACCATTTGGAGCAAATATGTTTCAGATAAAGATTTAAGAAAGCGCTGGAATAATTTCAATAGACACCGAAACTGTTTCAGGTGAAATTGCGGAAATTGGTTCTGCATGTAATATTGATATATTGCAGGGGGTTTTATGTGAATGTTTGTTAATTAAAGTAATTAACAAAAATTCTGAATAAAAAATAATAAAAGAGTTTTATTAAATGAGAGAGCATTAAATTTGGAGAAATTTAATGCATTTAAAGTGGAGACTTTAAAATGGAATGTGAAGAGGCATTTTAATGTGGAGGGGTTACCATCACATGAATGGAGGAGGTGAAGAGACACCTCCTCCATGCGCTGGCCATGAAGGAGGGGCACCCCCCGTCCTCCTATAAAAGTCCACCCTCTCCTCACTTCTCACACACACCTCCTTGTGAAGGATCTCTCTCCCCCTCTAGTATTATTCCCCCATGGTCTCGGATTAGCGAGATACATGTTCCCGGTGGCTTTATCTGGAAAGGAGTTGTTGCTTCCGCTGCTTTGCTGGAGCGAGGGACGGAGGTTGTCGGGGGTACCGGACGTGTGTGCGATCACGGATGCACCGCTGCTTTGCGGTGCTGGACTTGGTGCTGCTGGAGCTGGATCTGATGGACGTGCTGGAGCCGGACCTGCTGGACTTCCTCATGATCTTGAGATCGGCAAGTGTACAACTACATCAACCACGAGTTCCTACTCGTTAACAAAACTCGTTGTCTTCAAGGGTAAGTTCTTATTGGATGTATGTCCACCCGTTGCTTTATACCTAGTAGATAGATCTTCGCATGTAGTTCACATCGTAGGAATTTTTTGTTTTCTATGCTGCGGACCCAACAGTACTGACTCCTACACATTCAACAATAAATCTTGTGGTCGTGTGAAAAATTAACGTCATACCCAATTCCTTTTGTCTCAAAATATGTTACTTGTTTGAGATCCGATCACAAGTATCAACCATACCCTAGTTTGATCTCATTCTGATAGGTACTCTTTACTCGTTCTATGATACAACATCCTTGTGACGTAGTCACATGCTTGCAAGCGGTGTTGATGTGATATCACCAAGAGGGCCCAAAGTATATATCTCCGTCATTAGGATGGGAAAATACCACTCTTGATCCATGAGCCTCTACATAATACTTTCGGAATACCTGGACCCACCTTTATAGTCACCATGTTACAGTGTGACATTTTATGTTATCAAAGTACTCTTTCGGTGTTAGTGATTGACATGATCTCATGGTATAAGGATTAAGGCTATGTTGTATTTGTTTGATATAGAAATGTAAACTTATTTACTAGATCGTATTGTTATATATACTTTGGGTGTATGTTCATCATAACATTTTTCTAATGAAATGACCCTGTTATTAACAACATCCAATGCTCATGATGAGGAAACCGTGATCATCTGTTAATCAATGAGCTAGTTAAATAAGAGGCATTACTAGGAACTTTGGTTTTTTTACTAAACACACATGTTTTAATGTCTCCTATTAATACAATTATAGCATGAGAAATAAACATCAATCATAAACTTGGAATAATATAATAACATTTTATTATTGCCTCTCGGGCATATTCTTCACTTCTAGTGTCGCCCGGGCTTTGCTATCCGTGATACACCACCACATCCCAGACTTCAATGTTGAGGTGATCTTCAAGCCCCCGAGCCCCAGCAAGAGCCTCCATGCTTCCTAGGAAGCGGTGGAGGCGTCCATAGTCAAGGTGGTAGTGCCGTTTTTTTCCATTTTATCTTTTTGGACATGCAAAGCAACACATTGAGCTTTGTTAATTCTTATATTCTTTTTGTTCATCGTTTCGTATTGTACTGTTTACTTAAAAGTTTTGTGGTGTTCCTGGTCTAAGTTTTCCTTTTCCTTCTGAGTGTACTTGTTGCCCCACGTCTTTCTGAGGGATCGATTAGCGTGACTACAAGAGTTGTAGGACTAAGGGCCAGTCCCTGTAGTATCGACTATGGTGTGCACCCCCACTTCATGATCACTTCACCTTTCGTTTGGTACACCCCATCACTAAGGACCCTAGGTCGGACCCGGGCAACCGCTCAAGGGGACGCTCCCCCTAGGGCGCCCTTTGAACGGCCAGGCATACACTGAGCTTTCCATGGGAAAATAAGGTGGGAACACAGATAAAACTGCATATTATGATCATAATATTAACTGAGATAGTACAAGACTTATCTTTCTTCGAGCACCAAGGATCGAGAAGATGCCTAGGATGGACTGGCTTAGGATTTATCTTCTATGGCTGGGGGGCTTACCTGCATCTGGCTTCTAGGAGACCCTGCACTCGGAGAACCTTATGGTCCCGAGGCCACCCATTTGACCTAGCAGTTCAGGATGGCTGCCCTCCCCAAGTCCATGCGGCTACCAACACGAGGCCGCACCAGGGATCGGTCGTGAGGTCCAACTCCCCTTTTGTTTCCTCAAATGTGTACCCCCGCACATACCTGATACCTTTGATCCAGATTACGGATGTAGTATAGTAGCTTTTTCCCTAGTAGACCTAGTTTTATCGAACCTTGGGAAATGATTGTTGTATGGAAATAATAAGGCACATCTGCAAGACTTTGTTTCTTTGTTTTTCTTTATGTTTACTGGACCTTTCTAGTTTACTTCGAATCGTTGGTTGTTGCAATGGATGGAAATAGGCCAAGGTTGAAGATTTACCTGCAGCTGCACATACATATGGGGTAAAGATAATAATAAGAACATTCATGTGTAAAATGATATAATATAGATAGGGATGTGGGTAGCACATCCATAAACACTAAAGCCCCTATGAGCCACATGCATAGCAATATTCTTTTGATCCAAACGTTATACCATGAAGCACCAGGCTATAACAATTGTTAAGTAAAGTATAGATCAAAGCATTAAAATGGTCATGTTGTTGTTACTCCCAAGTGGATCCCTTAATAAAGACCGTACTCCCCTTGATGTCACTGGATTTTGCATGAAGTCATCATTGACCACTCATATTACCTCGATCCTTTATCAATACTTGGGATCTTGGGTACCTAATAGTCCATGGACCGAGACAAGAGACGAAGAAACAAAGATACATATCTCCTATTAAATCACCACACAATATTCCCATGTATTAGATGCACATAATCGCTACGAGGTTTCACCCCAACCCACAGCCCATGAGGACTACTCACTCATGATAAATAAGATCAATGACAGAAAATATTGTGCAAATACATAGATTGAAATCAAATATTCTTACAATGGTCGCCGAATCACAAGGTGATATCATGTACAAGATAATGGCTATGGATATGGAGTGGATGGAGTATGGAGAGGATGAACTATGGTGGTGGATCTCCTTTGGTGGTGTTGTGATGCAATCTGAGAATGGCGGCCTTCTACACAGCGACTGGAGTCCCAAAATATATAGGCATCTTCATGAAAGTTGTAGCATTTGACCTAACGAAGCCGTCGCCGCACAGTACGGGCGGGCCTTTACCGTACGGCAAGTCATTAAGCTTGCAGATGACTTATTTTCATCCCTAGTTAACTCCGCTGACCAGGCAACGTGATAATCTTTAATGAATGCTCCTGATTTCGCCTTAAAAGTGTGATTTTCTGCATAACAGAAATTAAAACCAAGGATTGCACATCTTTGCAATAATTAGTCATTAGTAGAAAGGATAGAGAGAGTCTTGGTCAATTACTTGCCTTAAAATGTGATTTAAACGCGGAGAACTATGGCTATTTTCACAAACATCAACTTCCCCAAAGCTCAAACCTTGATCTTCCTCGAGCAATAAACAAAAGAAACCATAAGGAACTCGACGTTTAAACTAAAATAGTGAGAAGATGAATTCACTTATGGTTAGTAGTCATATGCATCTAGCACTTATTTCATGTGAAAGGCTTAAAAATAGAGAAATGCCAAGAGTACTATACAAGCTTCATTAACTCAAAACAATCAAAGCAGAGTTGATATAAGTATAAACAACTAGAGGTGTAACAATCATTCTAATTCCTCTAGTTAACTCTCAGCTTGCCAAGGAACACTAGGAAGTTTCATATTAGTAGAATTAAGTATGGGAGATCATGTCTATACTAGCTTAACAATGAAGTGTCTTATTGACACCCACATCAACAGATCAAGACTATCAAAACACTAGTATTCCATTCACTGTCTTTCAATAAAATTCATGTAGTAGTAAATAGACCATGCCCAAGACTCTTCGTGTGACTTTATTTCAAATAAAATTTCCATCAAGGATCATTGAATGATTTTTTAGAAATACTTCGCACAACCTTCAAGAGTACCCATACTTTTTCCCATTACGATAACAGTTGATACCCATGTCATCAACTCAATAGTCAAAATCAGGGGTTGTACCATTGATCGTTTGGAGGCCAGTGGAGTTGTTGGCATCCCAAATGTGTGGATCAAAAAATTATAAATAAGCAATAACATACTCTGACTCACAAATTTTAGCTTTGGCATGCATCTCAATTACCACTAGACTTCATTTCAATCAAACAACTCCTTTCAAGAGTTTCATCAAGTCTATCAATATGTCTAGCGATTTAAATTTGTGTGCCCTTGGTTCTTTAGTTGTACTCAGTTTTCCCTAGACGCTAAGATTTTCCTCACTTTTGTCCAACCTCTTGTATGAACGGCAGCTGCCGTTAGGTTGACTGTTATGCTGACGTGTGGGGCCACGTTGTGTGACACCGTGTGGGTCGGTAGATCAGGAGCGCGTTATGCTGGCGCATGCGGATGCGCCGTGTGGGACCGTGTGGGAACGGTAGGTCGAGAATGTGTTATACTGATGCGTGGGACTACACTGTGTGGGATCGGTAGGTCAGGATCGCGTTTGGTAGTGCGCACGAGTGGGGTCTGTCTCTCTTGCTCAAATTGGTAGTTTTCCTTTTTTGATGGTTAATTGGCAGTTTTCAGAGAGCCTTTTTCCTCTCTCACTAACAATTATGTTTCTTTTTTTGCCCAAATTTTTAGCTAATCTAGAGCATCTTATCTTTTCAATCATTCGTTCCTTTTGGCCCTCGTTTTTGCCCAATATAGTAGCAAATCTAGGGCAACAAATCACACCAGCAACATACAAACATTCAGAAAATAAAACAAATGTAGGTAAGCATCGCACAACAACTAATATAGGATATATTAGCGATATATAGTAGGGTACTTAACGCGGTTCAACATTCGTTGCTCAGCACCCAACACACAACATATACAAAGAATCGTCTTTACAACAACAGCACACACACGTTCAGCCCCTCCTGGCCTTCACCTCCTCCCTCTGGTGCTTCCTCCACTTATTGCTACCTAGTACCTTGATCTTGGGCACCTTGGGCTTGATTGAAGGCATGTGACCCTCTAAGGTGGCCACCTACTGGAGGTTGCGAAGGTGAATGTTGAGCGCCATGTGCTAAGCAAAGAAGGCATTGGCGTTCACGATCGCATCGATGTTGGGGTTGCAGGAGCTCAATTCCTTGGCATGCCTCATGAGGTAGTTGAAGTCAGTGGTGGCGAGTCTCCTATTGCAGAAGGGGAACATGTTGATATCGGCATCAAAGTAGGCATCGTACTGGCCGGACTGCAGCCTCCTCAGCACCTAACGAGCCTTTGTGTGCCTGGACTCGCCGTCGCTGTAAACGTCATTGTTGTGCACCTGTTGGAACAAATAGTAGCATGCATGATGATAAGGACATGATTGAGATCCCTTGATTATCGAGATTATTTATTTGCATAAATTAGAAGATTGAGATCCCATGATTATTTGCATAAATTAACCGAGTGGGTTAAATTCCCCAATCCCCAAATCACAAACAAAATCAAAATTTTGATTCCAACTAAAGACTGGGGTTACTATTAACTAGGGAATCCCTTAACTACAACTCGAAGCACAAATAAAATAGGATTGAAATGCAATTAGGCAGATTCATCAAAACACAAGATCAAACACAAGAGGATTAACTGATGTAAGAAGATTGATCTATCATCCAACTGTTGAAATTCGAACAGCCGAACCCTAATAACACAAGATCTAGCTTCCAACGATGGGAATGGGAGAAGAACAAGTGAAGGGGAGGAAACCCTAGTTACCTCTGACCATGAGTCCATGATGCTGGTATCATAGGGGTTCTCCAAATAGATGTAATCCTTCTTGTAGGGGTCCCAGTCGAGTGGGATCTACCTGTGACCGGCAGGGGCCTCCTCACCGGTGGCTACATTGGAAGTGGGGATGGAGGCCTGGAAGGGGACAGCGACTACCTTTGACGCCTCGACGGGGGCCTAGATGGATATCGGGGCCTCCTCTCCGGTAGCCTTGGAGGCGACGATGGCCACCACATCCATCTTCTCCATCACCGACGTGGTTGGTGTTTTCTTCGGGGTTTGCAGAAGGTGATGGGACAATGGAGGTGGTTGCGTGAGTGAGCGAGAGTGGGTGAGTGAGAGTGGGTAGGGGGAGAGGGAGAGGGGCTCTATAGTACAGGTGAAGGGAAGGGACATTTCATTGCACCACTGTGCATCGCGTATGCTACTGCACCTGCACCACGAGATGCATCTGTTACTGCACCGTGCACCGCGACACGCATACCGTAAGTCACGTTTTTCCCTCGAGTCTCACCCTAGAATGTTAGGCATAATCGTTTATCTCCTCGAGAGTAACAATGGCGTGTTAGTTGTACTCACTTTTACCCTCACGTAGTAACCCTTGCGCGCGCAATATACTCACTTTTACCCTCGAGTGGCTGGTCAACGCAGAGTCAACGAATGAGGTTTAGTTACTAATTGGGTTATTTTATACACAACTAATTCAAAAAAGATCAAAACATAGTGTAACCTACTAATGGAGTCTTTTGTATGTGACCTGCCGCCTAGGAAACCATAATGAACATAGAGAAATCAAGTTTTACCCTAAACCACCACTTCTCAAATCATCTACTAGCTATGAAGGTGCATGGCTTTCTACTCAAACCCTTTCCCAAAACATCCTTCCCTAAAACATAATTTGTCTGAATGAGGCCATATTTGGCACACTCATGTATATCTGAATTGCAAATAATTTGATGTAGGCCAAGATATATTTCATTTTATAAAACACACATTTTCCATTTTTTAAATCTATTTATATTTTCTATTTAAATCACTTAGTCTGTTTTGCCCTTGGTTTTTGATACTACTCGGTTTTTCCCTCTCTCACAAAAGCCCAAACGTGTGCTTACTTTGGCTACTACGCCCTGATTGGTTGACACAGTTGTCATGCAGATCGTGTCCACCAACTATTGATCATGTGTGATCCAACGAGCAGGATAACCCCTCTCTATCAGTGGCACCTCTCTATTTATGCCACCAATACTTTACCTCCATAAATAAATGAAAAAGAACGGAATGTGTTCAAAGGACAACATTATCATGTCTAGAGTGTAATTTGAAAGTGTTCAAGAGTTGTATAATTTTTGTATATGCATGAGACATAAAGATTTTATTTTAGGGGTCCTTTTAGTTTATGCATTTCTTTTCACACTCCAAAAATGGTAAACTCTCAAGATTTTCTTAGTACAACGTTATCGTGTCCAAAGTGTAATTTTAAAGTGTTCAAGAGTTGTATAATTTTGGGGTATGCATTAGACAAAAAGATTTTAGTTTACTAATCTCTTTAGTTTATGCATTACTTTGCATGCTCTAAATGTGGTAAACTCTCAAGATTTTCTTAGGACATTATCATGTACAAAGTGTAATTTGAAAGTGTTCAAGAGTTGTATAATATTGGTATATGCATGAGACAAAAATATTTTAGTCTATAGACCCCTATAGTTTATGCATTACTTTTCACTCTCTAAAATTGGTAAAATCTCAAGATTTTCTTAGGACTACATTATCATGTCCAAAGTGTAATTTTAAAGTGTTCAAGAGTTGTATAATTTTGGTATATGCACTAGACAAAAATATTTTAGTTTACTGATTCCTTTAGTTTATGCATTACTTTTTGCTCTCTGAAAATGGTAAACTCCCAAGATTTTCTTAGGACAACATAATCATGTACAAACTATAATTTGAAAGTGTTCAAGAGTTGTATAATTTTGGTATATGCATGAGACAAAAAGATTTTAGTTTAGGGATCCCTTTAGTTTATGCATTACTTTTCACTTTTTGAAACTGGTGAACTCTCAAGATTTTCTTCGGACAACATTATGATGTCCAAAGTGTAATTTGAAAATGTTCAAGAGTTGTATAATTTTGGTATATGCATTAGACAAAAATATTTTAGTTTAGTGATCCCTTTAGTTTATGCATTAATTTTCACTCTCTGAAAATGTTAAACTCCCAAGATTTGCTTAGGACAACATTATCATGTCCAAAGTATAATTTGAAAGTGTTCAAGATTTGTACAATTTTGGTATATGCATGCAACAAAAAATATTTAATTTAGGGATCCCTTTAGTTTATGCATTACTTTTCACTCTCTAAAAATGGTAAACTCCCAAGATTTTCTTAGGCTAACATTATCATGTCCAAAGTGTAATTTTAAAGTGTTCAAGAGTTCTACAATTTTGGTATATGCATTGGACCAAAAGATTTTAGTGAATGCATTACTTTTCACCCTCTAAAAATGATAAACTCTCTTTTTTACATCAAGAGTTGTGTAATGTTTTTAATTTGGAAGTGTTCAAGAGTTGTGTCATTTTCTTTCTTATTTCTTATACTTCCATCTCCCTAAATCTTAAAGTTTGAATTTCACCTCATAGATTCACTCGATTGCAACCAAGACACTAACTTGATAAACAAATTGAATTTTTCCTAGGTACCCAAGCTAGCATTGGGAATCATCGGAACATCCACTCTATCGGCCACATTCTCCACAACAATCCCCCTAAGCTCCCGAGTTACGCGAACTGATTCCTCCAATCAGCCTATCAATGTACACATCAAACCACTCGAAATTCTTTAAATGCCTGCATTTGTTCAGGATCTGAAAATGGCAACATGAACTCTAAATCCCAAATTCCAAGGGAATAACAAGAAAATTGATAGAAATCAGAACAATTTGGTACGAATGGGAGGCCGAAGTGAAGCTAGACATCACTCACCGGCCGGAGAAGGGATATTGTAGCCGGAGAAGAAGAAGAATGGGGTGCGGAAAAAGAAAGGGGAGCAAACGACACGGGCATGGGCGGGGGGCTGGCTCGGGCTCCCATCTTGCAACGCTAACCTGGGTAAGTTGTGGGTCCAGCGCTCATGTGGATAAGCTGTGGGTCCCACGCTGATCTAGATAAGTGGAGAGAGGTGTCCACTACGAGACCCTACCCAATGCGGTCGCACTCGTCAGCATGTAATGCTAAGGCCGATGGATAGACTCTGTGAGAGTTTCAGACAAGAGGTTGGGAAAAAGTGAGGAAAAGTTTAGCGGCTCGAGAAAAGTGAGTACAACTAAGGAACTAGGGGCACGAAAATATAAATATCATATATCTATGGGCTTAACTATCTTCAAAGGTAAACTCGTGAGACAATCACTCAACCCATACAAGTCATAAATTGGAGACTTTTTCTTATTGTACTTGTTTGGTAATATTATTTCCATGGCAAGACTTGGTTAGCTACAAGAACTAGATCAAAATCTTCCACAACTAATTATCCATATGAATAAAAATCTTTACTCTAACTATTTTGAATTAATCCCACTAGCATAGCATCTTAACAAATCAACTAACTAGAATAAAAATTTCAAATTTCTAAAGTGGGAGACATAGGACATACCTCTCATGAGTGACTTCACTGATTCTCTTCCTTATGGGGACTTGTTCCTTCAAAACTCAAGCCAAAAAACTCTCATAATAATGTTGAAGCAAAGAGACAATAGGCAAATCCACTTTCAAGAAAAAAAAGGATAAAAGGACAAATATTTTGTATTTTTTAGGATGGGGATTAAAGAATAGAAAAGGCTTGTGACCAAGCAAGATACTAAAGAAAAAACAAACAAACAAAATAGGAAAACAAAAGAGAAAAGCAAATGAAAAAGCAAAGTGTTGGGACATACCCAACATGGGTGTTTTAATGCTCTCATGGAGCTAGAGTACAACCTCATTATTACACAAATGAAATTGCTTACGAAACACATCCCGAGTCTTAGGCTTTTGCAAGCCCTTTTGTTGATCATTGTGGTGGCGGTGGATAATCTCCCAAGTTCCATTGGCTGCTCCAACTAGTGAACTGGGTTGAGAGGTTTGTTGTGGCATCTTGAAGGTTGATGGAGAGGTTTCTCATGTTCTAGATGTTTCCTTCAAGCACATAGATGTCTTCATAGGTGGTGTAGTAGTTTGGTGGTTGATGCTCCTGTTTGGGGCCTTCTTGTTCTAATTCTTCATATGCTCCTTCTTCATCCACGAGTTCTTCTTGTTAGGGTAGTCCTGCTTCAACCTACACGTCATAACGCAAACATCCATTCTCGATGAATAAACCATTAGGCAAAGGAGCAGGGATCAAGTGATCGGCTCTAGGTATATCAAAGAAGTATCTACCATGTAATTTTGAAATCATACCACCAGATTTGGGAGTAGAAAAAACCGAGACGGTGAACACCTACCAACGGTTGGATATTACCTAGGTTGATGTGGATTGCTCGAGCAAGAGCGGTGACAACTCCTCCTCCGCATATGGGACCATGGACTTAAATAGCTTGATTCTTAAGATAAAGCACGAGAAGAGCGCCCAAATTTTGTGTTAAGTTATAGTTAGGAATAGCAGCTCTTGAAAGGATCATCATGTCCTCTTCATTGAATCTAGTAAAGTCACCACGTGCATGCAAGGTGTTAGCAATGACATAGAACAAATAACGAAAAACAAGACAATCAATTTGATTACCGTTTTGTGTAGTTGAAGGACCTCTCATAGAGTTAAAATATTCCAAGGGTGTAGAACTTAGAATGAAACTAGTGGAGCGGATGTCGGTGGTGTTTTTAGCAAACCCAAAACATTGAGCCCATTGATCGAGTGTTAAGTCATACTCATGGTTCATTAGGAGGAATGTGATGTGATCAACTCCCGGTCTATCTTCCTCAGAGCAATAGACTGGACACACCGTATGCGACAAGGTGCTAAGGAACTCAAGTATCAAGTGGCGATAAGTGGCAACAGCCTGAAAAACAAAGTGAAACAAACCAACTTTGTTGCATAGTAAATTTAAATCATGGCTAAGGCCTAGTTGGTTAAGAATATAAGCACACGCCCATTTGGTGGACTTGATTTCTCGGCTCCTAAGATGGTTGAAATGGTTGAGGTGGTATTCCTTAGTGAAATCGATGCCAAGGACTTGGGGGTTAGCTCTTCAATGGGTGGTGCAGATTGTTCTGCAGCCATCGCACATGTACAGCTCCTTGTGTTCATCTAAAAATAAAATTAAAGATAATTAAAATTTTGATCCAATAGAAACATAGCAAAAGTAATCCTGTACACTTTCTACAAAATAATCTCCTCTAAAAACAAAACTAAGCACGCTCATAATCAAGATTGGTTCAAGAACAAGACCTAACTCTAGATTGACAATGGCAAATAATCGAGCAAGGTTTTGATGCAAATAAGTAGGGGATTAGAGGATAAACATACCTTGAATCACTTGTGTGCGAGGAATCGAAGAAAGAACGAGTAGAATTGAAGATCCAATGGAGGTGGTTTGGACTTTGGAGGAATAAAAAAGATAATAAGTGTTTTAGGTTTAGGTTCACCTCCTCCCTAGGGCTAAAATCAGTGTCGAATAGGTGGTACGGGTGGGCGGTATGGTCGATGCCCACCCGTACCAGGTGTCATTACCTTAGGGTCGACGCAGACTCCAGTCTATGCACTCGGTACGGGTGTGCCGTACGGTCGCACACCCATGTACTTTTGGTCATTATGTTTACAGTACCTTTTCTTAATTCCTAATGTTTTGGTCTGGGGTACGGTACATGCACACAGTATAGGCGGCTCCAGTCTTACGGTAGGTCATTAAAACATATGTCTCCTAGAAACAAAAATCTGATAATTCATTCTTTGGTCTCGATATGTGGTACGGACACGTGGTACGACCAGACCTGGTCATACTGCTGGTTGTTAAAGCCTCTGAAAACATCAAAACTTAAAAAAATTAGTAGAAACTTCATACGCCTTTGCAATTCTACTCTAATAAAAGAACGACAGCAAAAATACTTCACTAGAATTCCGTAACTTCATTGGCCAAGTGTTAGCAAATATTATAGAGTGAGGTTACCTTGATTCCTTCTCCTCTCTTCAAAGGATCTTCCTAAACACACCTTTATAAAAACAAAAACAAAACAAAACTAACACAAGTAAAAACTTTATTTCACATGGGTTGCCTCCCACGAAGCGCTTCTAGTTTAGGTCAATTAGCTTGACCAAGACGGTGATCATTTGGGTTTTGGAAGTGGAACACCCACTCCAAAATAGTTAGGTTTCAAAGTAATGACACCATCATCATTAGGCTTGGCCTTTTTCTTCCTAGGAAAGTGGACTACAAAAGTTTCTCTAGATGGTAGTCCTATTCTCACATTCCCTTCATGTAAATTAATTAGAGCTTTAATAGTTCTTAGGAATGACCTACCTAGAATTATAGGTGATATGGGATATTTAGGCATGTCCACTATAACAAGATCAATAAGAGCAGGACATCCTTTAATTCAACTTCTATACTTTCTTTGATCCCAAAAACTTGTTTATAAGTTGAGTCAGCAAGATGGAGTCTCATTTCAGTAGTTGCAAATGGCCCTAGATTTAGTTGACCAAATAAACTTTTAGAAATTTCGGAAACACTTGCACCAAGATCACAAAGTGTAGCTAATTCCTTAACTCCTATTTTAATTTTAATAGTGGGCTCAAAGATATCATCAAGCTTAGCCAGAAGTTATCAGTTGTCCTTTTATATTCCATCTCTAAATCATGTACCTTTGATGCTACTTTGTTTATGATTTTTTGATACATGACATTGTTACCTTATTCAATACCAGGATTTTTCATGGTAATCATCTTTAGAAGATCTTCCACGGTATAGTCCGGTGATGGCGCATTGCTATAGTCTCGCTCTTAAGGCTTCTCATCAACCCTCATCATCTTGAGGTCTTCTACCGGGTTTGGCTTGGGCTTTCCCACAAATCTTGCAAGTGTGAGAGTCTGACTCTTGACTTATCTTACCCAATTGTGCCTCCACGGTCTTGGTTCTTTCCTGCAGAGCCTGCACATTCTAATAGCAACAGACTGGTTAGATAATTTACCAATAATATTGTCATGGTTCTCCGTTATTTTAATAAGCACATTATTTTAATTAGGTTGTTCTTGCATAAAGGTTTTTAAAGAATTCTCAAATGGGAGAGTACCATTATTTGCTCCATTATGATTATAGTTATTATTATTTGAAGCACCTTCAGGATTAGAATATTGTTTTTGAAAGTTTGAGCCATAATTTTAACTCTTCCATGCAGGGTTATAAAGATTACGAGCTATAAAATTGACTTCATTAGCATCGATAGTGATAGCGTTAACTTGGGTATCTTCCTTACCCTTTACAATATTTAAAAGCTCGTCTACTTTTGAAGTAAGCTCTTCATTGTGCTCCTCGGTGATTGAATTAACCCTTTTTGAGGAGGTTCTCTCTACATGCCATTTGGGCATGGTTACTTTGCATATCATCAAGAAGTTGCTTTGCAACATTCATTTTCTTCTCCATGAAGGTTCCTCCTCCTGTGGTATCTAGCATAGACTTAGATATTGGGTTAAGAGCATTATAAAATAAATGTAAAATAAGTCATTCTTCCATCCTATGACTAGGACAGTTCGTGACTGCTTCCTTCAGTATCTCCCAAGCAAGCGCTATTGGCTCACGATCTTCTTGTCAAAAGCTTGTTATGTTGGATCTTAGCTGCATAGTCTTAGCTGGAGGGAAACATTTAGTCATAAAAAGATTAGTACATTCTTCCCAATATTTAATAGTGCCTTTAGGCAAACCTAGCAACTAATATGCAGCCTTTCCTCTCAAACAGAAACGAAATAAGCGTAATTTTACCACATTTGGGTCAACATATTTTATGCGCATCATGTCACATATCTCAGTGAATGTGTTTTGGTGAAAACTTGAATCCTCGGCAACTAAGCCTCAAAATTGATTATGTTGAACCAAATTCAACAAGTTAGGCTTAATTTCATAAATTTCCGCATCAACAGTGGGCTCGGTAATAGGTGCACGAATAAAATCATCATTGCCTCCAAATTCTTTTGAGCCATGGCTCTTTTCATTTTAGTATTTTTGGAATAAGAGAAACAAATAAGTAAGTAACTATTTTTTGGAGTTTCAATAGATAAAAAATAAACTAATAAAAAGAAATAAACTAAAAATTTAAAACTAAAACATGGTCTCTAGTGACCCCACCAGGATAGCGATTTGCTTCCCTGGCAATGGCGACAGAAAAAGGGTTGATACCTTTGATCCGGATTACAGATGTAGTATAGTAGCTTTTTCCCTAGTAGACCTAAGTTTATCGAACCTTGGGAAACAATTTTTGTATGGAAATAATAAGGCACGTCTATAAGACTTTCTTTACTCATTTTGTTTTATGTTTACCGAACCTTTCTAGTTTACTTTGAATCGTTGGTTATTGACCAATGGATGGAAATAGGCTAGGGTTGAAGACTCACATGCAGCTGCACATACATATGGGATAAAGATAATAATAAGCACATTCATGTCTAAAATCATCTAATATAGATAGGTTTGAGGGCAGCACATCCATAAATATTAAAGCCCCTATGAGCCACATGCATAGCAATAGTACTTTGATCCAAACGTTATACCATGAAGCACTGGGCTATAACAATTGCTAAGTAAAGTATAGATCAAAGCATTAAGGACAGTGATGTTGTTGTTACTTCCAAGTGGATCCCTAACCAAAGACCATACTCCCCTTGATGTCACTGGGTTTCACGTGAAGTCGCCATTCACCACTCATGTTACCTCGAGCCTTTATCAATCCACGGGATCTTGGGTACCTAAAAGTCCATGGATCGAGACAAGAGACGAAGAAACAAAGATACATATATCTTATTCAATCACCACACAATATTCCCATGTATTAGATGCACATAATCGCTGTGAGGTTTCATCCCAACCAACAGCCTGTGAGTACTACTCACTCATAACAATAAGATCAATGATAGAAAATATTGTGCAAATACATAGATTGAAATCAAATATTCTTACAATGGTCGCCGAATCACAAGGTGATATCATGTACAAGATAATGGCTATGGATATGGAGTGGATGGAGGATGGAGAATATGAACTATGGTGGTGGATCTCCTTCGGTGGTGTTGTGATGCAATCTGAGTATCACAGCCTTCTACATGGTGGCTAGAGTCTCAAAATATGTAGGCGTCCTCACGCAAGTTGCAACATTTTACCTAGCAAAGCCGTCGCCACACAGTACGGGCATGCATTGCCCGTATGGTAGGTCGTTAAGCTTGTAGACAACTCCTTTTTGTCCCCAGTTAACTTGGCTGAGTAGACAACATGATAATCTTCAATGAATACTTCTGATTTCACCTTAAATGTGTGATTTCCTGCACAATATAAATTAAAACCAAGGATTGCACATCTTTGCAATAATTAGTCATTAGTATCAAGACTATAGAGATTTTGGGTCAATTGCTTGACTTCAAATGCGGTTTAAACATGGAGAAATATGGCTATTTTGAGAACCATCAATACCAGAGCTACGCATCAGATGCAGCAATCTACCCTATGGCAAACGACACAAAGCAATACCCCACTTCCTCTTTTCTAGTTTCTCGGAGGAAGGGCCCAAGAGTTGTCACCATCATGCCTCTTGCCTTCTCGATCTCGCTCTCAGGAAGGCCTCATGGTAGGATCTGAGGTACCCATCCTGCTTCCGTCCCCCCATGCAAAGGACAACTTGTCTTCATCTATTCGTGCGCAGCAGTCTGCCAGATCAAAGAGACCTAACACCGTGTCAACACATCTGCTGTGAATCTCCCTCCGGAGGAGCGCGTAATGCATCCCCCATCGAAGGGCCCTAACGACGAGTGTTGGTGGTTCTCCTTGGACGGTGTCTAGGATTACGCTAAAGCGATGTAGGCATTCCCTTAGTCGCTCACCCGGCCTCTGCCGGAGCTCGTAGAGGTCGTTGATGCGGCATGGTTGGTTCCACCATTTAGGAAACCATACCCTCCTCTAAGGGCATGCAGGTACACAAGAGACGGGGTGTCCCAGGAGAACACCACTTGGTAGGGTGGAGGATCCAGGCAGTGCCTTGTCCAGTCGCACCTCCACCCACCTTCTCGCTTTCCCTGGTGGTGCTAGGGAAAGCCATCAACCGAGGAATTCCACCAATCCCCAGAGTGAGTCTTCCTCCAGTTCAGAGGCTCGCATGGTTCCCTAGGGCCCTCCGTACCCAAGCATGTCCGTTCGCAGGTGGTGAACCGATGGAGCCTCGCCTTAGCTGCACCCCTGTAACACCCTCGAATTGGCCCTATGCAAGTTTCAGCGCTTCCCGCCAAACCCGCATAGAAACGATTCAAGGACGCCCACCAGGCACTTTCGTGCGGGTGGAAAACGAAGTAATACCATTACACATTAGTCCACGATGGAACCCACAGAACATATATATACAACAACGACTCCATGAGTCAAGAATACAGATATACTATACAAAGATTCAAATCACCTTGAAAACGATAGAACGTCCGACTACGGACAAGATGCAAATGGGGCTAAGAGCCCTGAAGAATAACCAATGGCTTTCATAACCCTGCCTAGGCCAAGCCGGAAGGGTAACCCTGCTAACGACGTCGATCTCAAACCTGCTAAAACTATGGGGGTGCCGACAAAGGGCAAAGGAAAAAGAGGAGCGTCGGTACTGAGGCCAGTACACGGCGAGGCTAGAATTCGGCGGCTCTCGCCTACATATGTATGGTGGACTGAAGCGGCAGCGCAGCATGCACTAAACAACCTATAGAGACTCGATGCAACTGTCGGCTATTAGAGAGGGATAAGAGAGACCTATTCGGCACCCACCTGATTCTAACACCAATCATACCCATCATGGTATTTCCCCCTCGAGACCAAACGAGGAAGTTAAACCGAGGAACTCACACAGTTGGCAGTTTTATTCATTCCATTATTGTTGAAGCACTTACTAGTCAGATATAGATAGCATGAGTCATCCTGATAGCATAAGTAGTGGGCAGTTTTAATTAACCATTCTGTTATAGTTGGAACATTTACTATTCAGATATAATTGTCCTGAGGAATCCCAAAACCCAGCAGTTGTTGGCACTTTTATCACATTCCATTGGAGTTGCAATACTTACTAGGCAGGTATAGAAGGACACGATACAACCCAGATCCACTAGTTGTTGGCATATTTAATATCCATTCCATTATAGTGAAGCTGATTACTAGTCACATATTAAGTCAAATTTATAGCACTCCTTTAGTTATGTTTGTCTATGATCGAGATACTGTGCTCCAAGTCGTCCATAACCGCAGACACGGCTTTCAGAAAGATTTACCCTGCAGGGGTTTACAAATAGCAACACACACATGATCAACCTCAGAAAAACCAACTCAAAACCCAACGAGGCTTTCACGACAAAGCAATCATAGGATTCATAAAATATTTCAGTGGGCCACCCCATTAAGCTACCCGCAACGAAGTTGGTCGGCTCCGATACGGACCCAAGGTTTGCGCCAATGGCTGTAAACGACTGGGAACCCGAAAGTGTGACTGGGCTTGTCGATACCGCGAAAACACTCCGCAATCCTAAACAGTACATGTGCTCCACGCACAATCTTAAATAAAGAAGTAACATGGCATCAGTACAGGATAGTAATAAAGCCCCAAACTAGTTTGTGGCCCCAAGAAATAAGAAATGAATCAAGCTCTGGCTAAGGGGGATTCATAGACTCTCCCGGATGTGGATAGTGCCAATAGTCAAGGAACAGGTATCAAGTACTCGGGGCCTACGAGACACAAGTGGAGATAAAAACCAAATAGCATATATTGCCCACCAGTGCCTGTTTCATTAGTTATCCCAGCAATTCAATAGTTGTATTTAAAGTCATGATCCTCGCCACCGTTAAATATCACCACCATTAATCATGTGCCAACTTGCCATCAATGGTGGAACGACAATGACGCGAAGCAGCACCTGAGCAAGCAACTACAACTCGCAGGGCCGACTACCTATCAAAAACATGCAATAGGATGTGTCCAAGGCAATATAGAGGCTGCAAGGAGTATAAATGGTGCACGGAAACTAAAGCATCGCAAGACGGATAGCAATAGATCAATAGGAGGAAATAAAGACTATAAAAGCAAAATAGGTAGAAAGGGGGAGAATGCTCGCCTGGGAAACACTGTCGGAGGTTCATATCCGGAGAACTTGTCGATACTCGCATCCACTCATCAGCCTAGTCCGTGAAGAAGCAAACACTAGAAGAAACATCGGATGCGATATTTAATACTACGGCAGAAGATCCGGCATGCTTATGATATGATGCATGGCATGGCACAGATGTGGTGCAATTAGGCCATATTAAGCGGAACCACGGTCCCGACAATTAATTATATGGTTCAAGTTATTTATCTACCCCGCAAATTAAATGTTGTCTTAACAAGGCAAAACATGGTATCGGTTCGCTACACAAATTAAATGGAGTCCGGAATAAGACAACAATATCCCGCATATAGACTCCTTATTTAATCATGCGGTGAATCGGCATAATGCCCCCATACCAACAAACATGTATGCATGATCAATTTATATGCAACGGATTTTATATATAGCATTTATAAAGTAGGTCTTGGGAAAAGGTTCACACATCTGGGTTCGGGAGATCTTGGGTTCCAGGGTCCAGGTCCGGTCTCAGGGTTCGGGGTTCGACGGGATCGGTCTGCGGAGGTCGTCACAGGTCTTGGTTCAGCGTCGGCGGCTCATCGGATTCGCACAAGTCAGTGTCGATCTTGTCGTCGCGAAGATCTTGTCAGGTCCGCGTATCGGGTCGGTCTTGGCATCCAAGGTGAAGTACTTGTCGTTCCCGTGGCGATCTTGGCGTTCTTCAGGTTCGGTTCTTGACGTCTGAGAGGAAGTACTTGGTGGTTTCGAGAAGGAGGCCTTGTCGCATCCGATGGATCGGTCCTCGGGGTCGAAGAACTCGGCGCGCCAACGTTCGATCTTCGGATCTTGGTCCGGTCACTGGTAGATCTTGGTGTCCAAGGCTTCTCCGGGTCCGGGGTCTCGGCGCTCCGTGTCAAAGGCCTCGGGTTCCATGACGGAGATCTTGGAGTTCCAGGACGAAGTTCTCGAAATTCGATGCTGGTGGTTGAAGACGGACTTGGGTTGGCACTATGGTTTTCGGATGCACACATCCACGGTGTAGATAGCATCGACGAGATCGAGACGAGGTCCAGGTACTGTGAACATGGGTTAGGACGCTAACTTGATACAACACACAAGCACCAACACATACACGCACGGACACAGACATGTTGCCCTGGCTTACGCGCACAAGTGGACAGATGGAGGACGGCGACCGAAGATCTTGACGGAGATGTGGCAGAGGTGGTGTCACACGGATCCGAGGATGCACGGTCCTGCGCAGACGGGGCCGGCACCATGGCGGTGGCGAGCATGAGTCGGACGGCCGCCAGAGAACGGGGCGCCGTGTGGTCCTAGAGTCGAGGCGAGCGGGCCGATGAGGTGAAGACGGACGGCGACGGTGATGCTGCGAGGTGGCGGTTGAGGGGGAAGGAGGCGTGGCCAGGGGCAGAGGGTGGAGCCGGGGGAGCTCGGGCGGCGCGGCGGGCTCACGGGGTGGAGCTCAGCAACTGGGAAGAGGAGGCCGGCCAGGTCGTGGAGAAAGGCGGAGAGGCGGCTCGCCGGAGGGAAGGGCGGCTCGGCGGTGACCTGCACGAGATCCGGGGTGGCGTACAGGGCCGGCGCGGGGTCGTAGAGGATGACGGCACGCGGTGGCGGTGGAGGCCGTCGTGGCTGGAGGCGGACGGGAGGATCCTCGCCTGGAACGCGCGGGGCGGAGGAGATCCGAGGGGGCGGGGCGGCGAGCGGCCGGGGAGAGATGCTGGCGGTGGCGCCGCCGCTCGAGGGTGAGGCGAGGGAGGCGAGGGCGTCGGGGTAAGTGGCGATGGGATCGAGGAGGAGAGGGTTGCGGTTGGTGGGAGTGGGGCCCGGTTGTCGGGGTGGAGCGGGTCCAGGCTCCAGGGCGGGGAGAGCTGGCTGCGCGCGGGGTAGGGTTGCGCGCCGTGGGGCTTTTGGTCGGGCGGCAGGTGGTGTTGGGCGGGAAACCACAGGAGGGGAGGGAGTTGGTTGGTGGAAGGTGGGGCCCAGGGGCAGGCATGGCAGATGGTTGGTGGGGAGGGATGTGGCGTGCGTGCAGGTGCGGTGTGTGTGCTGTGGTAGGATGGAGGGTGTGGCGGCTGGGAGTTGGAGAGAGGAGGGGGTTGTGGTTAGGGTAGCTAGGACTAGGGTTTGGGGTTAGGACTAGATTTTATTTGGAGGTGGCCGGCTGGGCTTTCGGGCCTGGCTGGCTGCCTCCTGCAAAAATAATTCAACATTTTATTTTATTAAAACAAGGCTTTTGCAAACCGTTTGTAGACAAATCGAAATAATCCGTAAGACCGGTGTTTGTATTGGAATAAAGACGGGTGATATTTAGAAAACAAAAAATAGACTTTTCGAAAATAGTTTTCGACAAAACCATGCATGATGACATGACGATGCTCAAATGCAATGTGGCATGATGACATGAGCATGCGGTCATGATGATGCAATGCACAAAAACACAGCGATTTTCTAGTAGTGGTTTTAGCGGGATGCCACAATTCGACACCACTAACAAGGGATCTCGCCCTCGAGATCCGCCTCATGGTACCGGGAAGAAGGTCGAGGATCTGAATCTTCTCGTTTCATGTAGATCCTTACGACACCACTAACAAGGATTCTTACTCCATCTTTGAATCGGCGATACCACCAACAAGGGGTCGTTGCTCGCGTTCGTCGAGAGAACACTCTGTAGAAACAAAGGCGAAGAAAGAGGTCACAAGGCTACCTCTAACTTCAGTGGGAGGAGTAAATTGCATAGATCTGCCAATTCAATGTGCAGAGCGAATGATAAGAGTAGTGGTATGGTCACGACTCCATCCCGCACTCAAAACATTTCTCCGTACATGAATAGCAGAATTATGCAACCAACTCTCGGAATCAGACTATAGATCTCGACAAGCGAGGTGCGGAACAAAGGAGTGATGCAGACTCTGCATCGGATCTGGCATAGCTGATGACGTCGCATCAAAAACACTGGAAGGCACAAAGGAGGAATGACGAGAAGTCCAACAGAGGAGCGACTCCTCAGATAGCACGAAGACCGGATGTAGGAGCATCGTTACCAAAGGAGGAAGCGAAACCCTGAAGGTACAACGGAAACCCAACCACGAGAATTCCTGGACTCGAAAAAAGATAAGAGAGCAGATCCAAAACACGCAGAGGTAAGAGGAGAACAGCAGAGGGGTAAGGAGTAAAAACAGATCTAATCAGATCTATCCAACCGATTTTTTTAAATATAGTTTTGACACTCTACTTTGGCCGTTAGCTAGGTTATCCTACAGGCTGGACTTGTGGGGTATCATAACTGCTGGGCTCTGATACCACTTTGTAACACCCTCGAATCGGCCCTATGCAAGTTTCAGCGATTCCCGCCAAACCCGCATAGAAACGATTCAAGGACGCCCACCAGGCACTTTCGTGCGGGTGGAAAATGAAGTAATACCATTACACATTAGTCCATGATGGAACCCACGGAACATATATATACAACAACGACTCCATGAGTCAACAATACAGATGTACTATACAAAGATTCAAATCACCTTGAAAACGATAGAGCGTCCGACTACGGACAAGATGCAAATGGGGCTAAGAGCCCTGAAGAATAACCAATGGCATTCATAACCCTGCCCAGGCCAAGCCGGAAGGGTAACCCTGCTAACGACGTCGATCTCAAACCTGCTAAAACAAAGGGGGTGCCGACAAAGGGCAAAGGAAAAAGAGGAGCGTCAGTACTGAAGCCAGTACACGGCGAGGCTAGAATTCGGCGGATCTCGCCTACATAGGTATGGTGGACTGAAGCGGCAGCGCAGCATGCACTAAACAACCTATAGAGACTCGATGCAACTGTCGGCTATTAGAGAAGGATAAGAGAGACCTATTCGGGACCCACCTGATTCTAACACCAATCATACCCATCCTGGTATTTCCCCCTCGAGACCAAACGAGGAAGGTAAACCGAGGAACTCACACAGTTGGCAGTTTTATTCATTCCATTATAGTTGAAGCACTTAGTAGTCAAATATAGATAGCATGAGTCATCCTGATAGCATAAGTAGTGGGCAGTTTTAATTAACCATTCTGTTATAGTTGCAACATTTACTATTCAGATATAATTGTCCTGAGGAATCCCAAAACCCAGCAGTTGTTGGCACTTTTATCACATTCCATTGGAGTTGCAATACTTACTAGGCAGGTATGGCAGGACACGATACAACCCAGATCCACCAGTTGTTGGCATTTTTAATACCCATTCGGTTATAGTGAAGTTGATTACTAGTCAAATATTAAGTCAAATTTATAGCACTGCTTTAGTTATGCTTGCCTATGACCGAGATACTGTGCTCCAAGTCATCCATAACCGCGGACACGGCTTTCAGAAAGATTTACCCTACAGGGGTGCACAAATAGCAACACACACACGATCAACCTCGGAAAAACCAACTCAAAACCCAATGAGGCTTTCACGATAAAGCAATCACAGGATTCATAAAATATTTCAGGGTGCCACCCCATTAAGCTACCCGCAACGAAGTTGGCCGGCTCCGAGACGGACCCAAGGTTTGCGCCAATGGCTGTAAATGACTGGGAACCCGAAAGTGTGACTGGGCTTGTCGATACCGCGAAAACACTCCGCAATCCTAAACAGTACATGTGCTCCACACAAAATCTTAAATAAAGCAGTAACATGGCATAAGTACATGATAGTAATAAATCCCCAAACTAGTTTGTGGCCCCAAGAAATAAGAAATGAATCAAGCTCTGGCTAAGGGGGATTCGTAGACTCTCCCGGATGTGGATAATGCGAATAGTCAAGGAACAGGTATCAAGTACTCGGGGCCTACGAGACACAAGTGGACATAAAAACCAAATAGCATATATTGCCCACCGGTGCCTCTTTCATTAGTTATCCCAGCAATTTAATAGTTGTATTTAAAGTCATGATCCTCGCCACCGTTAAATATCACCACCATTAATCATGTGCCAACTTCCCATCAACAATGGAACGACAACGACGCGAAGCAGCACCTGAGCAAGCAACTACGACTCGCAAGGCCGACTACCTATCAACAACAGGCAATAGGATGTGTCCAAGGCAATATAGAGGCTGCAATGAGTATAAATGGTGCACGGAAACTAAAGCATCGTAACACGGATAGCAATAGATCAACAGGAGGAAATAAAGACTATAAAAGCAAAATAGGTAGAAAGGGGGAGAATGCTCACCTGGGAAACACTGCCGGAGGTTCATATCTAGAGAACTTGTCGATACTCGCATCCACTCATCAGCCTTGTCCGCGAAGAAGAAAACACTAGAAGAAACACCGGATGCAATATTTAATACTATGGCAGAAGATCCGGCATGCTTATGATATGATGCATGGCATGGCACAGATGTGGTGCAATTAGGCCATATTAAGCGGAACCACGGTCCCGACAATTAATTATATGGTTCAAGTTATTTATCTACCCTGCAAATTAAATGTTGTCTTAACAAGGCAAAACATGGTACGGTTCGCTACACAAATTAAATGGAGTCCGGAATAAGACAACAATATCCCGCATATAGACTCCTTATTTAATCATGCGGTGAATCGGCATAATGCCCCCATACCAACAAACATGTATGCATGATCAATTTATATGCAACGGATTTTATATATAGCATTTATAAAGTAGGTCTTGGGAAAAGGTTCACACATCTGGGTTCGGGAGATCTTGGGTTCCAGGGTCCAGGTCCGGTCTCAGGGTTCGGGGTTCGACGGGATCGGTCGGCGGAGGTCGTCGCAGGTCTTGGTTCAGCGACGGCGGCTCATCGGATTCGCACAAGTCGTTGTCGATCTTGTCGTCGCGAAGATCTTGTCGGGTCCGCGTATCGGGTCGGTCTTGGCATCCGAGGTGAAGTATGTGTCGTTCCCATGGCGATCTTGGCGTTCTTCAGGTTCGGGTCTTGGCGTCTGAGAGGAAGTACTTGGTGGTTTCGAGAAGGAGGCCTTGTCGCATCCGATGGATCGGTCCTCGGGGTCGAAGAACTTGGCATGTCAGGGTTCGATCTTCGTATCTTGGTCGGGTCGCCGGTAGATCTTGGTGTCCAGGGCTTCTCCTAGTCCGGGGTGTCGGCGCTCCGTGTCAAAGGCCTCAGGTTCCCTGACAGAGATCTTGGAGTTCTAGGACGAAGTTCTCGAAATTCGACGCTGGTGGTTCAAGACGGACTTGGGTGTGCACTATGGTTTTCGGATGCACACATCCACGGTGTAGATAGCGTCAACGAGATCGAGACGAGGTCTAGGTACTGTGAACAAGGGTTAGGACGCTAACTTGATACAACACACAAGCACCAACACATACACGCACGGACACAAACGTGTTACCCCCTGGCTTACTCGCACAAGTGGACAGACGGAGGACGGTGGCCGAAGATCTTGACAGAGATGTGGCAGAGGTGGTGTCACACGGAGCCGAGGACGCGCGGTCCTGCGCAGATGGGGCCGGCACCATGGCGGTGGCGAGCACGACTCGGACGGCCGCTAGAGAATGGGGCGCCGCGTGGTCCTAGAGTCGAGGCGAGCGGGCCGATGAGGTGAAGACGGACGCCGACGGTGATGCTCCAAGGTGGCAGTTGAGGGGGAAGGAGGCGCGGCCAGAGGCAGAGGATGGAGCCGGGGGAGCTCGGGCAGCGCGGCGGGCTCGCGGGGTGGAGCTCAGCAATGGGGAAGAGGAGGCCGGCGAGGTCGCGGAGAAAGGCGGAGAGGCGGCTCGCCGGAGGGAAGGGTGGCTCGGCGGTGACCTGCACGAGATCCGCGGTGGCGTACAAGGCCGGCGCGGGGTCGTGGAGGACGGGGGCACGCGGTGGCGGTGGAGGCCATCGTGGCTGGAGGCGAACAGGAGGATCCTCGCCTAGAACGTGCGGGGTAGAGGGGATCCAAGGAGGCTGGGCGGCGAGCGGCCGAGGAGATATGCTGGCGGCGGCGGCGGCGCTCGAGGGAGAGGCGAGTGAGGCGAGGGCGTCGGGGTAGGTGGTGATGGGATCGTGGAGGAGAGGGTTGCGATTGGTGGGAGTGGGGCTCGGTTGTCGGGGTGGAACGGGTCCAGGCTCCAGGGCGGGGAGAGCTGGCTGCGCGCGGGGTGGGGTTGCGCGCCGAGGGGCTTTTGGTCGGGCGGCAGGTGGTGTTGGGCGGGAAACCACAGGAGGGGAGGGAGTTGGTCGGTGGAAGGCAGGGCCCAGGGGCAGGCGTGGCAGATGGTTTGTGGGGAGGGATGTGGCGTGGGTGCAGGTGCGGCGTGTGTGCTGTGGTAGGATGGAGGGTGTGGCGGCTGGGAGTTGGAGAGAGGAGGGGGTTGTGGTTAGGGTAGCTAGGACTAGGGTTTGGGGTTAGGACTAGATTTTATTTGGAGGTGGCCGGCTAGGCTTTCGGGCCTGGCTGGCTGCCACCTGCAAAAATAATTCAACATTTTATTTTATTAAAACAAGGCTTTTGTAAACCGTTTGTAGACAAAGCGAAATAATCCGGAAGACCGGTGTTTGTATTTGAATAAAGACGGGGGATATTTAGAAAACAAAAACTAGACTTTTCGAAAATAGTTTTAGAGAAAACCATGCATGATGACATGACGATGCCCAAATGCAATGTGGCATGATGACAGGAGCATGCGGTCATGATGATGCAATGCACAAAAACACAACGATTTTCTAGTAGTGGTTTTAGCGGGATGCCACAACCCCCTACCTGGTGCGCCAGATGTCATGTCTAGGATTTGAACACCAAGGATGGATGAGTCCCCTTTTTAGTTCACCTAGGGGCGCAATGTCCGCGAGCTTGATCAGCAAGCTAGATGAACACAATCACACAGAGAGACACATGTTTCTTTCCTAGGTTTTGGCCGCTATGTGCGGATCCCTACATCATGCAACTATCTACTATGTGGTGGTTGAACACACGGTTACAAATTTTGTTTCCGGGGAAGAAACACAACATTTTTCCCTCCCTTTTTCCTCCCTCTGTCAACTAACCCGGGCCTCCTTTTATAGTGACAAGGGGACACCACAAGGGTCGATAACCATGCGGTGATGGGCCATAAGTAAAGTAGAGCTTTTGGTATTTTACTGCGTTTGCACACACCTTTTGTCCTTGTTTCATCAAGATACCGAATTACTAAGTCTCTTATGAACATATCAATTGGGACTATCATATTATGTTGTAATATGATAATTTTAAGTGATAAAAGTCATTTAATTGATTTTTCCTCGCACCTAGGAGATTTGCATACGCGGAGGAGGACACATTGGCCTTAACAACCACTGGTATGTGTGGAGACCGCCCGTACCATCTGCATGTACCATACGGCAGCACATTTTCCTCATCAAATACTTTCACCTTGCAAAGACGGATCTGAGATCCGACATTCATAGAAACTTCCAGCCATGAAAAATCACACCAGAAAGGGATCTGAAGGAGGAACTTGGAGAAGGGAAAATCCTTGCTGCTTTACGGATCATTAGAGGACATTGCATCATCCCCTTCACCATCAATCACTACATCTCCATCACCATTACTACTCCCATCTTCCATCCATTAGATCTTGTTGTAATTCTAGATTCAATTGTGGTTTGCACTAGATTTATATCCATACTTTTATCCATCCATTTGATTATGATGATGTTGTTGATTGCTTCCATGTGTGAGTAGTTTCCTTTGTTCTTAGGGAGATGGAGAAACCCTAGCATTATTATGAAATGAAATAAAGATGATCTATTACTTGTGTCCATGATCTATTGATCAATGATGTGTGTTTGATCTCGCTATTTAGATGGTATGTGTAATCCGCCACATATCATTTGCCTTTGGCTCTAAAGAAAAGGGTGAAATTCATTGGACGTGTTTGGAAGTATGCCCAGAGCTATTTGTGACTAGAAGCACTAGCTTATAACCTGCACGGTTAAAGGAGGAATAAAGATAGATTCACTAAGATAATTACGATATCCACGGGAGACCCTTAATGTTGGTGGTCTATATAGATGACTGCTCTCAGACGTCACGGTGGTTATTTAGAGATGACCTCATTCCTTGGCTCAACAAAGTGACTGCCTATGAGCCTTGCGGTGAACATATTATTACGGAGCTCTCTCCAAACATGTCATGACATAAGAAATAGGTTATCCTAATTATGATTAATTGCAACATGCTAGTGGTATATCCTATATCCTCGAAAATGTTTTAGCCTTATTGACTTCAACCACCATTCCAAATGCTTTCGTTACTTGTTTTATTTACTTTTTCGCATTCAACCAAAAACCTTTCAAACACCCTTTACTTGAAATCAAAGGCATCTTAAAAGTATCCTTTGGTAGATAGTGATGGGGGCATAAAGACCTTAACCAAATAGCTCTCTATGGGTTCGATACTTTTATTTCAAAACTAGCGCCAAGCGATCTGTGCACTTGCAGTCATCACCTAGCGCGAGGACAAAACCCTAACAGGTACCACAGTTGTTACAATCGCCTCACTTCACATCTTTTATTTCGTACATCGTAGTTAAATCTATCTAACTATGGGTTTTCATCATCAGAAAAAATTGACATTCACAAACTGTTATGCATATGGTAGTGTTGACACTAGTTTTTGAGCCATCTCCCTCTCACACTCTACACATGGCAACCTGTTGTGATTATATGTGGGAGAAATAATATCATGGGCAAGATGATATGAATAACGAATGAAGTAACATGCAATAAATAGAGTTCTTTCTGGGACAATCCTAGTAATTTTATTATCTCATATGCCAAGAATACAATTTGATCACTACTCATCTGGAAAAGCACAGTGGGGGTAGAGAACATTTGGACATGACACGATTAACATACAATATCTTAAAGTTAACTATTATTGGTTCCCGGTTCCGGTTCACCGGTCCCGGTTCATGGAACAAACCGGGACCAATGGGTCTCCACGTGGGCACGCGTGAGACGAGGGGGGTGGATCATTGGTCCCGGTTCGTGGCACGAACCAGGATCGTTGGTCTCTGCATTTCGGGCTATTTTTGTGCCGCGGCAGGGTTTTTATTTATTTATTTATTTGGTGTTTTGTATTCAATTTAATGGTACTACATATATACAGCAATAATGAAACCACGATAAATATATTACACATCATGATCACAAGTATATTATACACCGTCTCATCCGTCTTCTAGCTCGAAACATATTAATTACAAACGGTACTCACCCGAATTTGATCTAATTTACATATTCTTTTTTACACTTCACCCTTCCAAATGAACCGGGTAATAGTATTCTCCTTTCGGATCTATGACTTGTTCTAATAAGAATCCGGCAATTTCCTCTTGAATTGCTTGCATGCGTTCTTGTGATAGAAGACCGCCCCGCATCCGTTTGATCTAATTTAAAGAAGGGGATCAATATATATGAATGAAACTAAACACAATTGGTGGTAATAAAATAAAGTTGTGATTATTGTTTATCGTAGTTCAATTTTTTTGATGTTCCGGTCTGCGCCCTTCTCTTTGGTCGTCTGGCGAATGAACTCGCAGACATAGTATCCACATAAGTTATTCCCGGCTTCCTGCCTCAAGCACTTTACGAGAATGGAGTTCAATCAAAATAATAATCAAGCATGATAATGGTGGTATTGAAACTAGAATCAAAGATATGCATGGATCTAGCAAGTAGTACTTACAGTCAATGGTTGAAATGTAAGCTCTTGCTTCCAAACACCCCTAGTTTTGGCGGTGAACCATTTCCAAGCTTTCTGGAGGCATTCCTGCATGTTCGCCCACTTCTCTAAAGGTGTGTGTATCGAGTCCAGGACTTTTACTACTCCGGTGTCAACAGCAATGATTAACAAAATATAGTGGAAGCTGGACACACTAACAAAATATAACACGAGTCAATTATACGCTTAACATCAAGTAAGCGAAAATAGAATGTGTACAAGACAGTAACACTCACCCAACATTGTAAGAAAATAGTATTTCCCTTCTGTTGCTGAAATGCGTCAACGCTTGTACCAAGTTATCCTCTGTCTCTTTGGGTTTTGTTTTTAGAGTAACTTCATGAATGAAATTATAGTCAACAAACCCAAGGTCATAGATTTGTCCTTTGTTGCATTCGAGAATCTTCATTCTGCATATATAATTAGTATAGTGATGAGTAAGATTATACAAGCAATGAATGAGCTGAGCTATAAAGACTTAATTAAAGAAATTAATAATACTTACAAACAATAGGCACTGATGATAGTTTTGTCGAGGGCGTCTTGTTGGAAAAACTGAAATAATTCTGAAAATTCAATCATTAGGAAGCCATCTCCATGACCGTAATGGTGGTGTTTATATCCAGCATAGATCCAGTTTTTGGATTCAACACAGGCTTGCATGTACCAGTTATGCAATCTTCGCATTTTTGTTGGTAGATCTTTGACTAACTCGGGTTTGACGAGAGGAGCCCCGTGCTGGTATACATATGCTATTTCTTGGTACCCCTCGAACTCATCCATACGGCTCATGTACTCAGTAATAGACAGTCCATATAATTCGGCCTTTTCTCCATACGGTCGAACAAACTCTGGATCAATGTTCGGATCATGCCACTCCTGGGCTCTCCACGCGTGGTTCGATTGATTGATTTTTGTTGTTGTCCGAGCTGGGCAACTTCTTTCCCGACTCTCCGCTCTTTTGCCTTAGCTGACTTGGTAATAGAGCGATTATAGTCTGATGTGAGCGCTATGGGTTGGTGAAGCTGAATCTTAAGCGTGACTGCTTTGGCTTTATCTTCTACGATTACCGGGAAGAATGGCTCTATCGGCTTTTTCTTGTTAGCCATGTCAATCTTCCACTTTTCATAATGGGCAGCTGCGGCCGCAGCAGTTTCCTCATCTATCTTCTCGCAAGTTAGCTTCTTCATATTCTTATGAGGTACTTTTGGGAGGGGCGATAGCTTACGTGTCGGTATTCGGAACATGCTCTTGCTGCTGCTGGTGCTGCCCCTCTTAGTATACTTCCGCTTTTGTCTCTGAGGCTCAGGGGATGGAGACAGCTGACGCGGCAGCGGAGACGGCTGAGGCGGCGATGGAGACGGTTGCACTAAGTGGTGAGGCGGTGAAGGCGACGGTTGCGCTGGAGAATGGTGAGGTGGTGGCGAAGGTGGATTGCTGCTCTGAGGAGTGGGTGGCCTTGGTGGCACAAAATTTGGAAGCACGATGCGCTCCTTTGGCCATACAATAGTCCCTCCTTTGGCTTCTCCTAGTTGAGTCAGCTCCATATCTTCCCCCGCAGGGTGGTCTAGCTTCAGCTCCTCAAAATCTTCCTTCACATCATCCACCGTGATGACAGCTGATGACCCACAAGTATAGGGGGTGTATCGCAGTATTTTCGATAAGTAAGAGTGTCGAACCCAACGAGGAGAAGAAGGTGTTGGCTAGTGGTATGGATCATGAATTCTCTGCAAATACTTAGCAAACGGATTTTTAGGGGTTTTTGATATAGCAAGTAAACAAATTACGAGTAAATGAAAGACAGTAAGAATGAATGCAGCAAGTGGCCCAATCCTTTATGCAGGAAAGGACAAGCCGGTTGTATTACTTAAGATGACCAAACGTTCTCGAGGACACATGGGAAGACTGTCAAGTGCTTTTGCTTCATATAGTTGATTAATCTCCTTTGGCTTGCTAGTTGTGTGGGTGAACCTGTCCTAATGTACCGACCTTCCTAGGAATAATACATACTTGTGATTAAATCCCTTGCAAACATCCATAAGTACAAGAAAGTAATTAAGGTAGAAACCTAACCACAGCTATAAACTCTAAGACCCCTACGTCCCTTGTGCAATAGTTTCCTAACGGGGGTTCAGGTTTCTGTCACTCTGGAAACCCCTACGATTAGTAGCCAAATACACAATGCATTCCCCTAGGCCCATATAGGTGAAGTGTCACGTAGTCGACGTTCACATGACACCACTAGAAGAAGTACACCACAACTTAAATATCAAACCATTGAATCTTTCTCAACACAACTCCACTACTAACAACATGACTTCTCCCATGTCCTCAAGAACAATACAAACTACTCACAAGACATCATATGGATCATGATCAGATATGCAATAATGATGTATAACAATCTGAACATAAACAATAATTCAATGGTTCACTCAATAGCATCAACTACAAAGAGTAATCAACACCGGGAAAGTTTCCCCTAAGAACTATGCAAGATTCAACCCAATTGTTACAGCAATATGGAGATGGTGATGATTGTGCTGATGGTGATGATGGTGGTGATGATGATGATGATGATCCCGATGAAGTCCAGCTTGATGGTGGTGTTCATGGCGACGATCTCCCCTCTCCGGGAAGGAATTCCCCCGGCAGAAATCTGTCTGCCAGAGAGATCTTTCTCTCTCGGTGTTTTCCGCCCCGCAGAGGCGGCGGAATCTTTCTGTGGTCGCCCCCGAGTCTTAGGGAGTGCCAGGGGTGGACCAGGGTGGCCACACCACCTGCCATGTTAGGCCATAGATTTTTGTCTCCGATGCTGACCTTCCTCCGTCGCTACCGCTTCCTCTCCATGGGCCTGTGCTAAGAAGACTATTCACACCGCCAAGCCCCTCCTTGACTCGTACCTCGCTTGCACCCATGGTTGATCCAATTTTCCTACGGCGGACACCTCCACCTGAATCTAATTCTACCAAGACGCTGAGTCATGACGCTATAGCCGTGGAGCAAGCTCCGGCTGTGACGTTGCTGCTCCTGCACAATGAAGGCAAGGATGTACCATATGCTGATGTTGATGATGATGATGGTGGCATGGCTATGTCCGAAAAGGCTGATGCTATTGATGATGGTGGGGTGGCGACGGCTGAAGTTAGAGGCGTCATGGCCTCAATGTTTGAAGACGATGTTGCTATTGATGGCAAGACGACGTTAAGCGAAGAAGAGGCAATAAAATATTCCTATGATGATGCGGCCAATGACGGTGAGACGGGCATGAATGATGATGAGGTTGAGCCAGCTGCTGAAGATTGCAAGTATGACATGGTAGTCACTAAGGACGTGGTAGCGGATGAAGAGGAGCTGCAGACTCCGTTGCATATCCCTACAGTTCAAGATCCAACTGCCACCTCGATGCCACTCTTCGTCCTGGTTCAGTCGACGCTCCTACTGGCCCTTCCTCCACTCCACCAAGGCGTCCATCGATGAGAAGAAAGACACTTGTTGGTGTTTTGAGCTTTGATGGCTTCCCTCTGTAGCAGCTCTCTAGCCCAGGCATCAAGGAAAATAAGAGGAACCTAGGTGAAGGGCCTAGGTGCGGCGAGGTGCTGAGGCCTAGATATGTTCTCTGAGATTATCCCGGCTTAGGCTTCCCATCGATCACGGGACAAATATCCCTTCGCATAGGAGACATGCCGCACCGTGATGTTAGGGGAAGGGCCTAGGCGTGACGAGGTGCCGAAGCCCAGGTTAGTTATCCGAGATTATCCTAGCTTAGATTTCCCTTCAATCACGGGACAAAACTCCCTTCGCATAGGAGATATGCCACTCTATGACATTAGGGGAAGGGCCCGGGTGCGGCGAGGTACTGATGACCCACAAGTATAGGGGCTGTATCGCAGTATTTTCGATAAGTAAGAGTGTCGAACCCAATGAGGAGCAGAAGGTGCTGGCTAGTGGTATGGATCAGGAATTCTCTGCAAATACTTAGCAAACGGATTTTTAGAGGTTTTTGATAAAGCAAGTAAATGAAGTACGAGTAAATAAAAGACAGTAGGCATAAATGCAGCAAGTGGCCCAATCCTTTATGCAGTAAAGGACAAGCCGGATGTATTACTTAAGATGACCAAACGTTCTCGAGGACACATGGGAAGACTGTCAAGTGCTTTCGCTTCATATAGTTGATTAATCTCCTTTAGCTTGCTAAGTGTTGTGTGGGTGAACCTGTGCTAATGTACCGACCTTCCTAGGACTAATACATACTTGTGATTATACCCCTTGCAAACATCCGTAAGTACAAGAAAGTTATTAAGGTAGAAACCTAACCACAGCTTTAAACTCTAAGACCCTTACGTCCCTTGTGCAATGGTTTCCTAACGGGGGTTCAGGTTTCTATCACTCCGGCAACCCCTACGATTAGTAGCCAAATACACAATGCATTCCCCTAGGACCATATAGGTGAAGTGTCATGTAGTAGACGTTCACATGACACCACTAGAAGAAGTACACCACAACTTAAATACCAAACCATTGAATCTTTCTCAACACAACTCCACTACTAACAACATGACTTCTCCCATGTCCTCAAGAACATTACGAACTACTCACAAGACATCATATGGATCATGATCAGATATGGAATAATGATGTATAACAATCTGAACATAAACAATAATTCAATGGTTCACTCAATAGCATCAACTACAAAGAGTAATCAACACCGGGAAAGTTTCCCCTAAGAACTATGCAAGATTCAACCCAATTGTTACAACAATATGGAGATGGTGATGATGGGCTGATGGTGATGATGGTGGTGATGATGATGTTGATCTCGATGAAGTTCAGCTTGATGGTGGTGTTCATGGCGACGATCTCCCCTCTCCGGGAAAGAATTCTCCTGGCAGAAATCTATGTGCCAGAGAGATCTTTCTCTCTCGGTGTTTTCTACCCCGCAGAGGCGGCAGAATCTTTCTGTTGTCGCCCCCGAGTCTTAGGGAGTGACAGGGGTGGACCAGGGTGGCCACACCACCTGGTGGCGTGGCCTAGGCTGGCCCACGCCAGGCGGTGGTGTGGGCCCCCTGTGGCCCATCCCCAGCCCCCCTTCTAGCTTCCTTCGTCTTCTGGAAAAATAGGATTTTCCATATATTTTCCTGGATTTTCTGATATTAGCGAATTTTGCCTCCAAACAGCACCTTTTCCATCAGAATCCTGACTGCAGCGGTCCATGCTCCAAAAGTCATCAACCATGTAAAAATAGATGAAATAACATAAGTATCACCTCTCAATACGAAATATATCAATGAATAACAGCGAATTATGACATAGAATAGTGATGCAAAATGGACATATCAACTCCCCCCAAGCTTAGACTTCGCTTGTCGCCAAGCGAAACTGAGCTCAATAAACATGGCCTCGGGTTTATGGAGTGAAGAGTCGATAAAAGGATACGGACAAGAAGCATCACATTCATCAAATACATAGATCATAATAGAAGACAACTCACTATTATATGACTCAACTTGTAATGGGTAAAGGAAACACAATAAAGATACATGAAGTAAATCATAATTGGTAGTGGCAAACTTAGCTCTTGGTCGAAGAATAGTTGATAATTTGCTGGAGTTCACAAATAGCTGGTTTTCAATGATAGCTTTCAAAGTAGTAAACATCAAGATAAGAGCAATGTGCAAAACAAGGAACATAAGAAACATGATTGAATAAATCATCATGTGAATGAATGAAACACAACAACTCAAAATACTTTCTGAGATAGAATGGAGTAGGTTTACTGACTCAACTACAAAGTAAAAGAAAGGCCCTTCTGTAGCACCCCAATTGTCTAACAATTGTAATGCTACTTGTCCTAGTAAGATTTTGGCTACTCCATAGATATTATTATTGCATCATAATTATATCATGCTCATGTCATCAGGCCACCTTGCATTTGAGCATCATATAAAACCCTTTTTCTTTTGGCTCTTCTCTCACATGCATTATTAATTGTATTTGCCTCTTGATATTGTATTTGGTTATTGATATATTGTCTAAATGCCCAAGTTGAGTTGGGGGCATATCTTTTATTTCATTTCTATCACCTTTCTTTTCCACCACTTTATAATTCCACCATCCTACTAGATCATGAGCTTGTTTGTCTTTATTTTGGATTTCTCTAGCTCATGTGCAATAGGGTGGATCTAGTCCATTAAATGCCTTTGCTTGACTTTATATCACTTCTTGGAAATGCATAAGATTAATGCCATCATAATATTATTGTTTTCACGAAATATATCATGGCATTATTATTTTGCATGGGCCATGCACAATTCTTCACCACTTTTCTCTCCATGGGTTTTCTTTGAATTTAATGGATCCTATCTTGGGAGTCCATCTTCTACCATTCCACCATCCCCATACTCCTATCCACCTATTTATTTTCTTATTTTTATTCCCCATGCATGAGCCTTTTCCCACCTAATTCCTTTCTTCCTCTTTCTTTCTTGTTTCTCCTCCACTTTAGCTTATGCAAGTTCAAGCACTAAGGTTCTTCTTGATATGATCTCTTAAACCAAATTAAATTCAAAATATCTAAAACCACCAACCTAGCTATTTACTCTCTCTCTCTCTCTAATTCTACTAAACCCTAACCTACTCCCAAATCTCTCTCTTACTCTCCCTCTCTCTCTAACCTGCTGAGCACCACCTGGCCACCCTCTCCCTGGCCCACACCCAGCCACCCTAGCCTAGCCCATGCCCTAACCCGAGCTCCATCTAACCCTAGCCCGAGCTAGCCTCCCTCTTCTCTCTTTCTTTCTCCACCGCCAGGATAGCCCCACCCTGTCCTCTCTCGTCCGCGGCCCCACTTGCAGCCTCCCCTGTAGCCCTAGGACGATGCCCCCGCCCTGCTCGCCCATGTGCTCTAAGAGGAGGAGGAGGAAAAAGGTGGCACGAGGCCACCTTTCCCTCTGTCGTGCCCCAGCTGTCCTCCTCCCTCTCCCTTCTTTTCCTCCCTCCCCACGCCTCTCCTGGCTCGCCGAGATCCACCCCGAGTCGCCCCTCCTCTCCTCCTTCTTCCTCCCCAACGACTACCACCTGCCGCCGTTCGCCGCCAGCACCACTTCACCCTCGTCGTTCTAGCCGGCGTGCGTGACGTGGAGTTGTCCTGGGCGACCAAGAGGACCCCCTTGCTGCCCCCTGTACGCGCCAACGTGGACGAGTAGCTCCCCAGCACCGCCAGATCCTCGCCGTCCTCCAAAACCCTAGCCCGCCGGTGCGTCTGCATCCTCGCTGTTCCAGCGCCTCCTCGACCGATCCAACACCGCCGTCGAGCCCGCGGTGAGCCTCCCCTTCCCCCTCACATGCTCCGCCTCGCCGTACCGCCCTAGCGTCGCCGTTGTTTGTGTCGAGCGCTCTCAGTGCGCCAGAGCTCGCCGCCGTTTGCCGTTTTCCCGTGCCGCAGCAAGTTCACCTAAGCCCCCGCCCCTTCCCTGACAGCTCCCCTAGCCTGCCGCAGTGGTTCTGCCCCCTCAACGCGCTCGCCCGCGTCCCGGGCTCGAATCCCTGCTCCGTGCTGTGCGCACCCCGCCGTCAGACCGAGAGGAAGAAAAACTGTAAACCGGGCCGTGGTCGAATTGCAAAAAGCCCCCCACCTTTTTGATTCACGCAACCCGCGCTCCTAGCGGCCGTACCTGCCAGCCACCCTGAGCATCTTGCAGAAAACCCCTCAGCCTTTCTCAGCCGCAACCCGCGCTCCAGCCCCAGCCCCACCTGTCAGCCCCTGTCCCGCTCTCCGCTGACACGTGGGCCTGCGCCAGTTGGCCACCCCGCAGTCACAGTGGCTAGCTTGGGACGCGGTGACAAAAGGTTTTTCCCCGCGCGTGGTCCAGTCAGCACAAAGGCCCACCTGTCAGTGTCTGGGTTGATTTCGCCTGAGTAACAAAAGTTTTTCCCTGTGTTTGTTTTTAATCAAATCTTTTTCAAATTGATTTAAATTCAAATTCTTTTCAGATTCAAATAATTTTTAAAATAAAAATCCAAATAATACAAATAATATATGTTTTAGAATAAGAAAAATGGGAGGAATTCAAATATGCCATTTAAATTTCGAGATGATTAAAATTACAATAAAATGCCCTTTTCCTTTATTTAATTAATAACTTTTGTTTTATAACTCCAAATTTGATAAATAATATGTCTAAATCGACCAGCGCGACGAGCCCGTTCTATTTATGCAGTCCTTGTTCTGATTTGAAGCATGCATCATGTCATCATTCAAAATCTGAACTGTTTATGACAATAAAACTTGGTCAAATGAATAATAAAATGTTTTATTTCTTGTATCCACACCTCACCTTTGCCATGCTACTTTAATGCCATGTAATTGTGCATCATTCATCATGGAATGCTTGGTTGCTTGTTGCATTTCAATTCATATGCTTGCGCACTTTATTTATGTTGGCCCTTATTTGTTTGGTTCTTCTTCGAATAGACGCCCAGCAGGAGAATTACCAGGAATCACAGGAGTACTACCCAGATCCATCTCTCGCTTCAACTGAGCTGCCAGGCAAGCACTACCACATGCTTGCATACATACAGTACCGATTGCCTCTATCTTAATCTTGCATCATTGAGTCGCGATTGCATTAAATTGAATCCCAAGTACTGCATAGCCTTTACTTTTAAACCACACCAAGCTTGTTCCGGTCCCATGAGCCATTACTACAGGAGTTGTTTGAGCCATGCGAGTCGTAGAAAAGCATGAGTAGGGTATGTGAGTGTCTGATGGATAATGAGGTACCTAAACAACATAACCTGAGTAGTAATGGGATAACTAATGAAAGAGGCACCGGTGAGCAATATCTGCTATTTGGTTTTTCATGCTCACTTGTGTCCCGTAGGACCCCGAGTACTTGATTCCTGTTCCTTGACTATTCGCACTATCCACATCCGGGAGGCCTTATGGACCCCCTTGAGCCAGAGCTTGATTCATTCTTATTTCTTGGGGCCACAATTAGTTTGGGGCTTTATTACTATTCTGTACTTATGCCATGTTACTGCTTTATTTAAGATTGTGCGAGGAGCACCTGTCCTGTTTTGGATCGTGACACGTTTTCGCTGTATCGACAAGCCCAGTCACATTTTCGGGTTCCCAGTCGTTTACCGCCGTCCACACAAACCTTGGGTCCGTCTCGGAGCCGGCCAACTTCGTTGCGGGTAGCTTAATGGGGTGGCCCCCTGAAATATTTCTGAATCCTGTGATTGCTTTGTCGTGAATGCCTCGTTGGGTTTTGATTTGGTTTTTCCGAGGTTGATCGAGTGTGTGTTGCTATTCGTGCACCCCTGCAGGGTAAATCTTTCTGAAAGCCGTGTCCGCGGTTATGGACGACTTGGAGCACAGTTTCTCGATCATAGACAAGTATAACTAAAGTACCGCTTTTAAATTGACTAAGTACTTGACTAGTAAATAGTGCAATACTCATGGAATGGTTAATAAAACTGCCAACGGATGATGGGGGTTGTTCATCCGCTTCCTCGTTGGTAAGCGAGGAGGAGGATGGATCTGTTAATTATACTGTTATAACTGTTGTTCTTAATTCACAGACTTCCGTCTATCATTGGTTAGGCGGAAGGTTAGCGAGTCTCTATAGAATTGTTAGGTATTATCTTTTGCTGCAATTGCGTCACCCCAGGTTGTGTCCCCTTTAGTGGCATAAAGACTTGGTGAGTACCCCTAGGGTCTCACACGATAAATTGTTTGATTCAGATGAACAGGTGTACCCGCAAGATGGATACTGGGTGGAAGAGACAGATGATGTTGGCAATGATCATTCGGTGTAGAGATTCCGGGAACGGGGATCCGTGTGATCTATGGGCGGGATGTGTTTATTTATGGGGCATCTTATGCCAATTTGCTTCTTATCCGTACTCGGATCTTGTTTTCCGCTTCCGCCTGATACTCTGATGTGTGATGTATGAGGAGCTATCCTAAATTATTATATCTATCTAGGACATTTGGATCTTGCCGTATGGCGTTGCAATATTTCTATTTCTTTTAGATGGAATGGCTCTGAGGACTGTTGTATGTGGCTTGCATACATACCGATTTGTGTATGTAGTTGATCCCTTCGCCTGCCGATTACGCCGCTCGTTCTTGTCCCGTTGTTTGAAAGTGGTTAGGACGGCCGAAAGGTCTACCGTGAGTGGCCCTGGGCCCCATCGTACTATTTTAACCTCTTCCGTTCATCCAGGCATTAACTAAGAGCGTAATTCACCGAGGTAGTTACACCTTCGCAAAGGGAAGCAGGGATTGCAAGTCTCATAAAGAGCTCCCAAAAATTATGATATTTACTAGCTTTCAGCTTGCATTGCCCTATCATAGGCATCTTTAGGTGATTAAGGTTAAAGTGACACAACTAAGAGGATATGCTTGACAAGTTATAAGTTGAAATCTCATGCCCCTTACTTACGAGTACCGAACCTCATGCTACTCAACTTCAGTCACGAGTAAGCTCTTTTCATTGTAAATACACGTGTATCATTGAGAACCGCCAACGGGGTACCCCTTGCACATGACACAGGAGCTATCCCATAATCAAAATAACAAGGCAAGCAGACAGTGAGCATCTCAGCGATCTTTTTATTTGCTATTTGCATAGGTTTTCATTGAGGATGCTTCATAGAATGCTCACTATAGTTATGCTGCAAGTTTCCACCATGATTAGACATGGCTTAGGCTAGCGGTCCAGGCGTTTCTCTAACACACATATAAACTCCATGATCTTACAAGTTCCACTTTTATTTCACACCGCCGGGATCCGTAAGCAAAATAACATGATATCAAGAAGGTACAAAGTACCAATGTAGTGTTGAAAGCGTTCCCCATGATACATGGTTCTGCTAACTTCAACTCATAAAGCGCAAGCATATACGCAACAAAGAAGGACCCAATCGTTCAAGTTTATTAAATGCAAGAAAGTAAAGTGTGCCATCAAGTTCGTGAGAGCTTTAAGCACTAATTTTCACATAACAAGTTTAATTTGGAAGGTAGATAAAACAAAATTTTACTTGGAGTAGCAATAATGCTAATAGGTAGGTATGGTTGACACAAATGGCAAAGGTTTTGGTTTAAAGGAGGTGGATGCACGAGAAGAATTCCCTCTCAGTACAGGTTTTTGGCTAGCAAGGCTGGGTAGCAAGTACAAGAGTTGAAGGAAACAAACATACAAGTGATAAAGACAAACATGCAATCTTCGTTGGAAGCAAAAAAGATCTTAACTAGAGAATACTAGACTTATGAGCAAATCAAGAAAGAAATATGATGAAATTATATTTCTTTAGACTACTTTTATCTTTTCATTCAACTCTCAAAAACAGTGTTGCTACTGACCGAGCCAGGTTTGCCAAAACCAACTAAATTAACTCAATGATCCCAAAGTGATACCAATACTAACAACAAGATCAATCATATAACCACGAATTGAAAACTAATATAAACTATGAAAAAGAGTGAATGATAGAACCTCTCATTAATATTCCATAACGGCAACTCACACCAAGGGATACATATCTAACGAGAGAGGGGATACTTCCATAATGCAAACCATACTACATAATAACTTCTCTATTCATGTTATGACTCTACTAATAAGGTAAAAAGATAGAAGATAGTGATATAATACAGCGGCACTCCCCCAAGCTTGGAACAAACCAAGGGGATGCCAAACCTGATGACGAACTACTCCTTTGGTGGTGGTGGTATCCTCTCATCATCGTCCGACTTCCAGGGTAAAGGCTTCCCATCAACAAAGGACATCGTGGTCTCCAGCATCCTGAAACTTGTAGCGGCACTTATGCGTTTAAACCTAACCTCATACTCACAGTTTTGATTTTGAATGTCGTAGAGCTGTGCTTGCAGTTCGTTGGTTGTTTGGCAGAGTGAGAGGACTTCATCCTTGAGCTCAGCAGTCTCCTCTTGGTCCCGACGATGAGTTCAGAACAAATCTTATGGATGATATCCACTTTGCGTTCTGCCATCTTCTTGTACCTAAAGACTTCTTGCTCTAGTGCTTCCATCCTGTCCTCCAGACTTCCTTCACCTTTAGGGCCTTGAACTTCTTTTATCCGGACCTCCCCATATTCAAGCAACAACTCCTTGGGATGAATCTTCAACTCTCTCATGTATGGGTTGATGATACGTTCTAAGGAATCTCCCTTGGCTGATCCAGAGGAAAACATTGTGGCTCCAAATCTTGGACTCTACCTGCCAGAAACAGATCGAAACAAAAACACGACGAGAACACGATATACGAACCTCGGAAGATCCAGGGGATTATATATTACGAAGTTTCATAACAAAAGGAAGGTACTGGGAGAAAACGGGTCGGAGACGGAGTCTGGGGTGGCCACACCACCTGGTGGCGCAGGGTGGGCAATAATTAACCATGATACCGTGTTGTAATAATTAACCATGACAATGAAATCGTGAATAGTGAAATGACCACCCTACATGGACACATGCAATATTTTTGTATCAATTACAGATAAAGAAGATAAGGTCGCAAACCTCGGCCGAGGATACCGTGTTGTGCAAACTTAAGCGTGGCTCAGACATTTTGTCCAACACCTTGTGTGTAGTGTGAAGAAAAAAACCTAGCATCCACCTTCCACACAAAATTCCAGAAAAAATAGGTGGATGGGCTGGGCTTATTTATAGCCAGGGGAGGGTTTTTGGCCCGGTTCATGCCACGAACTGGGAGCAAAGCCCCTCCCCGCGACACGTGGCGACCCAGCAACGCCCCCCACCCAGGTAATTGCTCCCGGTTCATGCCATCAACCAGGACCAATGAACTGGGTAGGGGGCGTTGCTGGGTCGCCACGTGTCGCGGGGAGGGGCTTTGGTCCCGGTTCGTGGCATGAACTGGGACCAATGCCCAGCACCGTCGCTTCGTCGTCCTCGTGTACAAATAGGAGGTCACAGCGCATCGCTTTCGGCATCGCCTCAGCCTCTCTGCAATCTCTCCACAGCGCCATCGCCTCGCCCTCTGCAATCTCTCCACTGCGCCATCATCTCGCCTCCCTCCCTCTCCAATCTCCACCGCGCCGCCATGGAGATGCCCGCGCTAAACTTCTACGAGGCGGTGATGTTCACGCACTATGACATCCTCGCGCCGCCAGGCGCGACGGTGCCCCACGGATGGCGCATCAGCTACGCGGGTGTGCCGGTGGCTCCGCTCCTCATCCCCGGCGGAGCCGAGATGGAGAGCAAAATCACGGCGCGTCCCCGCCAGATGCCCGCGTGGAAGAGGACGCTGCCCCGGTACGCGGCGGCCAGCCTGTACTGGCCGGCGTTGTTCAAGGAGCGAAAGGCCAAGATTGGTAACCACATCGTTTACGGGTGCGTGGTGCACCCGGATCTCCGCAATCGAGAAGGGCGGGAGAGGTTCTGGTCCGTCCCTGGAAGGACCAAGTACACCGTCAGCGATGCCGCTCGCCGCGAAGAGGAGCTCTGTCTTGCGAACAATGCGGAAATCGTGGAGGTTCCGTCCGACGACGACAAGGAAGCTGGTTTGTTCGTGGAAGACAACGGCAGCGGAAGTGAAATTGTCGACTAGGAAAATTTTGTTAAATCGCACCTTTGTTTAGGAAGAATATGTGGTTGAATTAATGAAATGCCTCAATTTAGATCTCTGTCTCGATTAATTTGTCAAATAATTCAAAAATATTAGATCAATTCAATTTCTGCCTCGATTTAATTTAGATCTTTGTCCCGGATTGCGAACCGTCGAGGGGTTTTTGGTCCTGGTTCGTGGTATGAACCGAGACCAATGCTCCATAGAGCGCCACGTGTGCGTCGTGGTGGCATTGGTCCTGGTTCATGCCACTAACCGGGACCAATGCTTAGAGATGAACCGGGACCAATGCCCAGGCAGCATGAACCGGCTCCGATGCCTGGTATTGGTCCCGATTAAGGAAACGAACCGGGACCAATGACATTTAGGTTGCTGGATCAAAGACCTTTTTTCTACCAGTACCATATTCGGTTTCTAAGAATTTAGAGGGTGAGAACATGTTAAGATGAACTACGAGGAATAGGGTATAAGAGCAAAATAGAATTCTCTGGAACAATTCTTACAAGCCTCGACGGTTCTGCTTCTCTAACTTATTCACCTCCCGATGCAGTCTCATTTGTGGCAAGAAAAACTGAAATTGTGAAGCAACAAAGCTTCTGTTAAGTAAGTATGTAAGCTTCCTTCTGTTGGTGCGGGCCACCCTCGCTCTCGTAAGTTCTATGGCTATTGTTAGAAGTCTAGCTACCCTAGGCCTTATTGTTTCAAAAAGTAGTGTGAAAGTGAGCACACTTCTTCTTCTAGGTCATGTGGTCCTCCATCGACACCATCTACCGTCTCCCTCATTCAACAGGAAATTGTCCTACTGAAGCATATGCACTATCGCAGATTTATTGAACCCGGTTGATTCACATTTTGGGGCTTGTATAATGGCGATGAAGAAATTTTCTTCCACCATAGATCAGAACTAAATAATAGTGCTAGATTGTTTCGGCTCAAATTGCTATCCACGTCGTCCCAATTTTTTTCGGCCGTGGGATGGAAGCCGAAAAAGACACACAGCGACATCGCAAGAAACTCTCCTATCTCGTGAAGTAGGCCCCACTGGGACCTGGGCAGAAGTTTCGAGACTGTGTATGGGTGTCGCGCGCACCGTCATAGCCCGCGTCACCAGAAGCTGGGCAGCGCGCGAGACATGGCCCAACCGTCAGCGGTATGCGGGCAGTACTGAGCTCTATGAGAGGCGTTTGCGACGCGACACGCCTCCACACCCGTTGGATGGCGGAGCCCGCCAAGAGACAACGTGGCGGTGTGAGCTGATGCCAACCGCGGTCATGGGTCCCGCCAGGTGTCGATGTGGCACCCTAATCCTATATCGGCCGCAATTTCTCGCGGATGTGGGGCCCGTTGAGAGCATACATGGCGATGTAAGCTGTAGCTGGCTGAGGTTTTTCGTGGTTATGGGGCCGTTCATAGCCAACATGTCGATGTAAACCCATGAGCGCCGCGGTTTCTCATGTTTGTGGGCCCATCTAGATGCAACGTGGCTACATAAACCATGTCGGCTGGAAGCATATGCTGTATACGTGGGTTATCGTGGCGTATAGACGTGCTGGCAGCATTATCGCGCGTGCGAGATCATCTCTATCAGTGCGATCTTGCTTGCTGCCGATCGAATAGGTGTCATGGTAGATTGCGGGTTCTCGCGTCTGGCTCAGAATTACGCGTCGCAAGACTTTCTGACACGACGCCGCATTTACCTTTCTCAAGAATGTTTTGTCTATACAACCCTCTTGTCATTCTCGGCATCCGTAAATAGTTATTTCGCTTCGTCTCTTTCCTATGCTCGGTTTCAATCGGCCGTCCGGTGAACACATGCGGACTGGACGGGGGAGCTGCTCCCGGGCAGGAGATGGAGCACGGACTACGTTAGCGGTGCGCTGGTCGTAGACGGACGCTACCGCCCTTCCAATGAACTTTTACAGAATGGGCGGCGTATCTTGACTGCTTCCCTTGACAGGATCATCCCTCGTGTGGCTTCCGGCCACCGTCTTATGGTTCTTATGTCATTCCGGTGAACGGTCCCGGAGCCATCGGGGTGCCTATGATGGTGGCCGACAGGAAAACGTGTCGGGCTTTCCGCGCGACATGGGGAGCTAGGCTCATATACTTCTTTACATTGCCTTTTATTTTTTCGCTCGGCATCTTTTGTTTTTTGTTTTTGTTTGTTCAGCTTTTCTTCGTGTATTTATTTTATGGCTCTTTTGCCTTCACTCTTTCGGCTGTGTCTTTCCGTGCATTTGTTTCTTCCTATTTTCTCCTTTCATCGTCTGACTATTTTTTCGTATTTCTATTCTTAGTTTTCCAATCCACTATTTTGATCGTCTTTCTATCCCTCGTTGTCTTTTGGCTGCTTATTTTTAGTTTTAGTTTTAGTTTTTTCTGCTTATTTTATTTTGTTGTTCTACTTTATTTTGTTCGTTGGTTCTTTTTTCCAACACGGTTGTGAAGCCTATGATAATGAATTATGTGGTAGATCCGACTCGGTTTGTTAGCTCTGGACAGAACGTTGCTCTAACTACTTGCCCTGGCTATTATCAGACAAGTTTATGATAGTGAGAACAGCTCGAACGCAAGCTAATAGCCAAGGTCTAGGGCTTTATACCTACGAAGTCGTATCTTCCATCATACAGACTGAGGCTAGGTAAACGAGAACGTTTAAATTTTAATGAGAAGAGAACGTCTAAATAGTAATAACACATAACATGACGGTCTGTAGAGAACGCTAACGTGTTAATACCGTACTTGAACGAGGTAGGGTACACATGATGCTTGGACGTGGAATACTATACTTCGACGAGTGAGGGTGGAAATGACACTTGGACGATTGAGTGTGGACACGATACTTGGACGATGGAGCGTGGACATGACACTTGGACGAGGGAGCATGGACGAGGGAGCGTGGACGCAACACATGAATGTATACTTCGAAGATTGAGTGAACGACGTACTTGGACGAGCGAGCATGGCTCCGACGCTAGAACCCATAATTGATAAAGATCGTACATCATCAATACTTAGACGAGTAACGTTGAAGAACGCAATAATCGAATGCTAAAATTTGTATCTGCATGTGTAGAACATGTTAGCGTCTTAAACATTTTTTTAGACAATTGTACTATTTTTTGTAGATAATAAATAATATATTTACTTTATATCTTTACGTATTGTTTTTGTTTCTTTTATCTAACGTTTTATTTAGACCATGTCTACGTAAGAGTCATCGTGCAATAACATGTTACATATCAGAACATGTATGATATTATCTTTCACGGTATCAGCCGAGACAGATCAACAGATAAGCCGAGTTGTCGTCTAATTTTATCATCAAACAAATTGTTTTCTCGCTTCTCTGTAATGCTATGTGCCCTATCTTACTAGACGGCCACAATACACACCGACCAATTGCGATGCATGGTTTTTGCACCAACTGGATCTGATACTACGTTCTTTGGAAGACTCTCATAGGACTCGGCGGTGCGAGACTGGTTTCCGAACAAAAAAACTATTACTTGTTTCGAGAGCAGATCGTTTCTCTTGCACTTGGATGTAGCGTGATCCTATCATAAGGCGTTCTTCCTACCGGTCACACCCTGGAGGCACAAAGAGAAGTCTAGTTTATTATAAAGGATACATTGTAAATCAAGTTGTGGGAGGATAAGTGTAACATCCCAAAACTTTAATCCAAGGGTATTAAGATCCAAATCATCAGTTTTAGGGTTAACAAAAACTTTTCCAATTAAAATTATTAAGGCATTCATATGTGTGTGCATTTAAAATAGGAGTTGATTTAAATTGCCTTGTTTAAGTGATCTATTTCTTGTAAAATGATTCTTAGGTGAAGTAAACATCATCTAGATCATTCCCAAACAAATCCGAAAGAAAAACAAATCAAAATGAATAAAAGAAAGAAATGGTCACTTGTGCCATTTTAATCAATATGCCTACTTTGGCTATTCCTAGGACTCAATTCTTAACAGAGCCAAATGTGGATCTTTGCACCCCATGCTAGTACATGTAATGATGTACCAAGGCCTACTTTGTGATCTGCCAAAAACTTTCAAACACTAATTTTAAATGACAATTGAAAATTGAATCTAGTGTAGGTATCAAGATCACCCTATTTCAAAAACCACTCAAATGAGCTCCATTTTAAAAGCCCAAGCAACCACAGATGATCAAGCTTATGACTAACACACCCACCAAAAATATTTTCAAAAATCAAAACTAAATTTCTTTCGGCCATTTTCACAAACACTTGGCAGGCATGATTCACACCTAGTATTAGCTCACTGTTTTCTACAGGGTTTTGCCACCCAATTGACCTCCATTTACTCCCTCTGTCTCCATTTGATCTAACCAAAGCCTAATCACCCCATCCCCTAGTCCCTAGCAGCAGTGCCACGCCACCTCGAGCACCATGCTCGCCGGCCAACCTTGCCAACGCAGCAGCAGACCGCCCCTCTCTCTCTCGCCATGTCTAGGAGCTAACCCAGACCACACCGCCACCCTCTGTCCCCTCCCTGAGCAGAGCCAATCCATGGACCACCCGCAGAGCTCTGCGCCCAGAGTGTCTGTGCCATGCCGAGCACGCTCTGGCGCGTCGCGTCCGATAAGCGTGCACACGCCGCGCCTCCACTGCAGCCCGTGCTCACCGTGTCGCCACGACCCAGGGAACCACCGGACATGCCCGTTCGCCGCCGTTTGACCCGTAGCCACCGCACGCCGTGTCGAACGCCGCCTCTGCCCCTCAGAGTGAGCACCGCCCAACCGTTTGCCACCGCCCCTAGCCACGCATTTAAACCGTAGAGCACCGCCAGGAGGCAGGCCATCGTCCCCTACCTCAAGCCACGCCGCTAGCACGTTGTGTAGCTCTCGCCGGATTCGCCCGCCCACCCCCTTTGGTCGCCTCATCGAGCTATAAATAGAGGCCACCCCAGCACAAACCACTCATACCATTCCACTCCCCTCTCCTCACTGGTCCTCCCCCACCTCTTCCTGGAGCCACTCGAGCCCTTGGTTCACCGGAATTGCGCCGGAGGAGCCCGCTGCAGAGGAGGAGAAGGCACCGTCGATTTCGTCCACCCCGGGAGCTGCCGTGACCACCCCTGAGCTCGCCATCATCCACCAGTTCGATCTCCCCTATCGCCGTCCTCGCTGGAGCCCTGGTATGCCCCCTGAGCACCCCCACCGAGCCGCTAGGGTTAGACCTCGCCGACGACCTGTCCGTCGTCGACGACGATCCCTAGTCGTATATCCTAGTTCTAATCTAACGGCCCACATCGCCCTGTACCGCTTCGCGTGTAAAGAGCCGCTGACTGGTGGACCCCCCTGTCAGCTGTGCCCCGTGCCGCGGAGTGTCACTGGGCCGGCCCGTTTGCTTTCCTGCGCGACCCATTTAATTCAAATTAGGATTTTTCTATTTTAGTTTGAACTTAGTTCTGTCCCTTAGTTTAAAAATCAATTCAGAGAGATTTACATATCCAAATTTAGTGATTCCAATTTTGTTAGAAAGCTGCTGAAAAGATCTACCCAAGACCGTTGGATTTAATTCAATTAGAGTTAGAGACCTCTCCTAGTAAAAATAACAAGACATAAGCTTTTGCACATTCAAACATTTTTATAAAATCAACCATGATAGCTTTTGAGTTGATTCCAACTCTCAAAAATCACATTTCACCATATCTATCTGAATATGTAATAATATTAAGGTTTACATGCAGTGACTTTGGACTAGTACCAAAATAATGCTATATAGGCATTTCTAGTCACTTTAAATCATTAAATAATGAACTTAAACCAAAGTAATTGTGATCCAACCCTTAAATCACATTCCCACATGTTAGAATATGTGGTGATGACATGTGTCCCCATGATCCCATATTTTAAGTAGTGAATATTAAATCTTAGTTAATTTTCAATGAGTAGAAATTACTTTTCTTAAATAAAAAGAATGAAACTAGTTAATAAAACTTGTGATGCTTGTGATGATAATAGATCATCAAATGTGTGCATTAGAGTGCTAATTACACTAGTTAAGTATTGTTTGGTGATTGTGTACTCCGTATGTATTTATAGACGATAGTATTGACCAAGCTTTCGAGGAGGAGGAGTTCTACCAAGAGGAGGAAGAAAACTTCAACCACTGCACTGCACAAGGCAAGCCACCATTAACAATGCAAGCTAACCCTTGAAATCTAGATAACCCAAGCAAAGATGCTTTAGGCATGCTTTGGTTATACCACTTTGACTATTATTCACCCCAAGTATTATTTTCAAGCTTTATTTCCTTTACTTTACCCAAAGTTCTTTACTTGTTTTGAAGGTAGCATAAAGAGTATAAAACTTGACCTATATAGATAACTTTAGATGTCATTCTATGGCATAATATTGGTCCCATCTTTCCACCTTAGTGAACACTCTTAACTTAGTAGTTTTAGAGTAGATAAAAACTTGAGTTACTTTAGATGGGAATACTTGGTGAAAATGAATTGTGAAAACTTTGGAATGATGAGTCATTCTGTTGAGAAGTTTTTACATGTGTTGAGAAACACAAATGGTTTATGATGGTGAAAATGTTGAGCCATGAGCCTAACCCTTTTTACAAAACTGATGGTTGGATTCAGATGCGATACCATTCCAAATTTACCGTACAACCACAATACCTGAATTGGGTAAGGCTTAGCTGGAAGTTTATATGCATTAGTATTAGTTCCCTCGTGGGAGAGGTTTGAGCTGAGGCTACCTCTCAATGTTGTCCACCTATGCAGTGCCCAAGATGACAGATGGTCATGGTTAGGAGGCCATGCTCATAGGAGAGGTGCTTATACTAGGGTGTGTAAAGGAAAGGTTATGTTTGATTATCTGCATACTAAGTATGATGATTCAGGGTTATCCCTGACAGATGTATCGAATCTTGTGGTGAAAGTGTACCACCTCTACAGAGTGTCTAACTATTCGAATAGCCGCGTCCGCGGTTATGGACAGTTGGAGTGGCCATACTGTTTCATTGTCATATGTTTTCCAAAATAACTTATGAAATGAATGATGAATCTTGACATGACCACAACAGGGTTGTGTTTATGACAATAGCTTCCCACCTTAAGTGATTATAGAACTTTCTTTTATCTTTCTTTGCTTCTAAACTCAACTTAGGTTTCAAACTTAACTTTATAGTTAAACTTAGATTTAGCACTTGACTTTAGAATTATACTACTTGTTAGTGGTAGTTTGTGAATACTTAAAGAGTACTCATGGCTTCTGTCCCTGGCTATTCTCATGGCCAGACTATGAAGGAGACTACCAAGATGATGGCCAGCAGGACGGCTATGATAACTAGGACTATCTGCCTTCGTCAGCATTGCCTGTGCCCCTGAAGATGGACCCCACCGCTACGCTTATTATTTGATTCCGCTGCTTGTTGTATTAAGACTAGATCATGAGATCCTTAATTGTGTAAGACCTTATGTATGGTTTGTAATGGATGATGGACTGTGATATCCAATCTGTTATGTCTCGCAAAAATGGTAATCCTGGGATTGCGATTACTGACATAACAGGCATCTAGGATTAAAAATGCGGGTGTTGACAATAAGAGCAAGTCTAACAACACCCTTAAAGGGGGCAAAACCATAAAATAACCATCACTATAAGGGTTTCGGTGAAAAATCGGCGCCGACCAGCACCCTCAAATCAGACGATCCGTAAAAAAAGAAGGGCCCGACTCGTAAACCCTCTTCTGGCCTGTACATAGGAGGGTGGAGAGGACGACCTGAGTGCCGCCCTCACTCGCATCAACCCTAGCGTGCACTGAATCTTCAGGACGAGCTCGCCCACGTCCCTCGCCCCCTCTCACGCTCGCCACCCCCGTCGCTGCCACTAGCCACCTGAATCCACCTCCCCGCCGCCACCGCAGGCACCCATCCCGGCCATCCTCTCTACCTTTCGTGCCTCGCCTCCCCAAGCCCCCGCCGCCGCCTGCTCCGTCAAGGATGAACTCGGACGACCACCATGATCTGTCCGATCCGTCCTCCTCGTCAGAAGATTCCGACATCGAGGAACGGCTCCACGACGATGACGACTGCGAGGTGGCCCTTCTCCTCCTTGCTGTTAAGGAGCAGGAGGACTAGTGGAAGATGTTGGATCGAAGGCGCGGGTCGACAAAGGTCCTCACCTACATCTAGTGCAACCGATTCCTCGGCCACGCCAATTTGATGCAGGATTACTTCACCGACGTACGTACATATGCGTCCAATATTTTCCGTAGGAGGTACTAGATGCAACGTAGCTTGTTTGACAGAATCGTTGAAGATATCGAAAAGAATTCAACATACTTCATGCAACGGCGCAACTTTGTCGGCGACCTAGGATTTAGTGCCTACCCAAAGATATCGGCTTCCATGCGAATGATTTCTTATGTCATCCCCGCAGACTACACCAATGAGTACCTTCGCATAGGCAAAGATACAACCACCGAGTCGGTGCATAGGTTTACGAAGATGGTTATCAGGTTGTATGGGGAGAAATATCTCCGAGCTCCCAATGAGGAAGATACCAAAAGGTTAATGGAGATAAATGAAAAAAAGGGGATGGCCGGGCATGCTTTGTAGTATAGATTGCATGCATTGAACATGTAAAAATTGTCCAAAAGCATGGCATGGAATGTATTGTAGAAAAAACCATGATCCTACCATTATGCTTGAGGCAGTTGCTTTGTAGGATTTGTGGATTTGGCACTGTTTTTTTGGGTTGCCCTGAACACTCAGTGACGAGGGGTAACCTCAGCAATGTCCATGGTGAAGGACTTAGGGTTTCACGGAAAAGAGAACGCTGGGGATTTTGCCGGATGTCATGAAAACAATAAAGTCAAAGTCGCCTGAATATTGGGAAATCGCACTATTACAAGTTGTCTTCTAGATTTCGGTACCCTCGCTTGTGCTTCTCCCGTCCTATGTATAATAGGCCGGGTCTCAAAGTTGTATGCAGATAGGTTTCATACACGCGTAATTACAATACCAACACAATGTCAGTTCATAGTCTTTTTCCTAATACAATCAAAGCCTTTGTCGGTTGCTTCCTTGGGCTGTCATCTAAAACCTTCATGGGCCGTAAGCCTTCTACCCAGTATAGGGTAGCGAATCATAAGCATCCGAGTAATCATACCTATGTTAGTAGCCCCCAAGACTCTACTCGAACCACAGTTTTAGATTGAGTCTCAAAGTTTATTTTCCTTTATTTTTATCACTTTTGCTTTTTTGTAGGGATTTGGTACAACAAGTCTGATGCTTCCGATGGATCGGGAATAAGTTAATTGCTTATGGGTAAAAACAAGGTTGTCCTACATCAAATTCAAGTCCCCAGGCTCGAATCCAGAATTTGCTACAGGCGTAATTCAGTTCGAGCCGCTGAGGTCTTATCGAATACTGAATTCCAGTTTCTTTTTTTTATCGGGTACCCAACGGGTCCATCGGGATTTTTCATTGTATCATCGATACCGATATTTTACTGGCAGGGCACATTCTTGTGCGATTACTAGGCCACACAGAACGAATCATGGGGTCTTACCTGCATGTTTTTGAACATGGCATTCAGATTTTTTGTCGCGTCGGGTGCGATTCGAGAGTTTTTTGATTTGTGGTGGCTGAAGAATTTTTTTCTATAACTGCTCCCGATAGGAGTATCTATTGATGAATTTTTCCTTTGTCTTTCTTTATCAGGTGCGCGCCAGTGCTGCTGATAGGAGTAGCCCTCGAGGCTATGTTTGGATATATGTATCAGAACATAAGCTCGAAAACTTAGGTTTATGGTGCTAGTGCTTCTATAGTTTTTGTCGGGTGCACAACCACTGCTCCCGATAGGAGTAGCTCCCGAGGCTAAAATCGTAATATTGTATATTCGATTATAGTCTCAAATCTTCTCCTGGAGGAATTTACTTCGACTCCACTTTTAATTTCTTCGGGTCGTATTTCTTATAGTGAGCCGCAATTTCTGCAATGCCTCCACTATGACATCAGTAATGACATATCTTATACTGTTGATTTTCAGAAGACACGTCCTGATGGGACATGTTGAACGTGGGGCCATACAGCTGTAATGATGACGCATGATAGCATATTCAGCAGAGATTTTGGACTGCACATCCCCCCTAAGTGCGAAGATCAAGGCGTCACGCGATGTCTTCCATTTTTACCGCGGACATAACTTCTTTAGATTTTTTCTTTATGAAATCTTTGTAACACGTGTCACCATCATGTGATCTTCTGTCGGTTCGATTTTGCATCGAACGGTCCGGACCTCACGCCTTTTCTCTTTATAAGGGAGAGGAGATGTGTTTTACTGTTTTACCTCACCTACCTCTGCTCCATCTTATTCCTTGTGCTCTTGCCCCCTTGCAAACTCCTGCTCTATGCTCGTGTTCTTCTTTCGTCGCCATGGGCAAAAGCAAGGCTGGGACTTCCACTGCTGCTGCGAAGGCCACCAGGAAGAGGGTCGTCGGATGGGCTCCTACCAAGTGCATGGTGCGAGATCTCCGTGAGGCGCGGAACTCCAGCCATCTGGCGTAGGGTACCTTCAAGCTTCCTGGAGATGAAGTTGCTCCCATCCCCGAGCCTGGATGGAGAGTAATGATCCTATCCTTTCTTTTTCGCGGCCTTTCTCTTCCGGTCCATGAATTTCTTTGCGGTCTTGTTTTTGTCTATGGCATGCAGCTGTATCAGCTCACGCCTAATTCTATCCTTCATGTTGCTTGTTTCTTTACTCTCTATGAGTGCTTCCTCGGGATTCATCCCCATTGGGGCATGTGGAAGCATTTCTTTTATGTTCGCCGTAACGCCACTGACACCATTGTCCATGATGTTGGTGGCAAGAATATCATTTTGCGGCCCGAAAGCTGGGTCGCCCAGGCAACGCGGTACCCAAGTTGAGTTTAATCACCACGATTCGAAAAGTTGGGGCGCCAATTGCTGAGAGGGGTGTTTCGAGTGAATGATGGTCAAACCCAATATTTTCAAATCGCGCCCGTTAAGTCATGATATTCCGTTACACTAGTTCCTGCTGTGCCCCTTCTTCGTCGGTCACTCTTCTTAGCCACCATGCACATGTCGTAGGGGCAAATCCATTACTGTACTTTCCTAACTCTCGACACTGAATCTTGCTGCGGCGGTGGTCCCTTTTCTTCCCTTCCCTGACCCTAAATCTGTCGGCGGTGGAGGACCTTTTTCTCCCACCCTCGACACTGAATCCGACGGCGGCGGCCCAGCATGTCTTGCAAGGCGAAGGTTGTAGCTACGTCGCCGACTGATTCGGGTCTGTCGAGGCCTAAGTCTGGGGCTCAACATGAAGCAGCGGCGAGGTCTTTAGCCCCGGTTAGCGAGGATGTCAGCAAGGATTCTGCTCCCAAGGTACCTACGAGCAGCGGGTTGAAGAGAAAAGTAAGGCCGGCGGTGGATTGTTCGGCCCCGGTGGGCAGATGCGGCACCCAGATCTCGAAAAAAAAACCCAGGAGAAGAGCGAGAGTTGAATTTTTCTTATCTGTGCCTTATCTTGCAAGTATATTAGTTACGGCATAATAGAATCGAATGAACTGAAAAGCTCCCCTTTTTAATCAAATTAGGCACAACTTTGATACAAGGGAGCTATATGAGTTCACAGTTCATGTTCGCCAGTACACTACAAAACTTGATTTTGGTTGCGAGAGGGTTGTGTTCAAGCAAGATGTGCATCTGCTTGTGAATTGCAAAGAGGTTGTGTCTATTTCGCAGCTGGTAGATATGCTTGCCGCTAGAATTCCCTAGGGTTCTAGATAGCGGACAAAATTGGTGTGGCGCAACATGAATGATACCTATCAGCAAATTGAGCACTCCCATGAGATTCAGATGGTTTGGGAGTGTTGTGCAACTGATCGTAAGGTGAAAGTTGAAGCGATGATTGATGATATGTATGCAGATGTTGGAGATCTTGCTGCCAGAGCTTCTGCTCCTAGAGAATACGGACCAATAGATGCTGATCTAGATAAGTTCAGTATACGCATAGAGGTGGATTCATACATGGCAAAACTTGATGAGGGAGTTAATAAGCCAGTTTCTTCATGTACTGTGGAGATCACTATCGATTCCAAAAACACAACTCTTGATGAAATGAGAGAGATGATCGGTAAGGAAATCAGTATTGGCCCTAAGAAGATGGCAACAATCTGATGGTGGCATCATAAGAAGCAGCAATTCATAGATGTTTTGGATACTGAAGATCTTATGCAGATTGTGCGACGAAAGAAGCGAACCAGGAAGGTGTTCTTCCTTGGTACCATTTCTGATGTTGTTGAACAGGTTATAGTGGATGTAGATGCCCCTGTAGTGGCTGAACAGAATGAGGTGGTCGACATTGATGAGATCTGATGAGAGCTGCTACCCTAGGCTTGTCATATAGACCGCAGGGTTCCCCTGCCTATATTTGTAATATTGACTGTTGTTGCATTTAGAGCGTGTTTCTGTGATTATGTTTGTTGAGAGATTGCGATATAATGCTATGCAAGCTGTTGAGATTTTCGGACATGTCACTCACTTAAACCATCATTGTTGTAATAAGACATAAGTACATTGTAGTTGACATGATTATGTTTCTTAAGATGACATACCGTATTTGTTTCTCTTATTATGTTTGTTGGGACATTGTAATGTAATGTTTTCTGAAACCATGACTAGACAAGTGATGCATAAATACATTGTAGTTGACATGATTATGTTTCTTGAGATGATGTATTGTACTTGTTTCTATTATTTTGTTTGTTGAGAGATTGTAATGTAATGTTTTGCGAAACCATGACAGGACAAGTGATGCGTAAGTACCTTGTAGTGGACATGATTTTGTTTCTTGAGTTGATGTAATATACTTGTTTCTATGATTATGTTTGTTGAGAGATTGTAATGTGATGTTTTGTGAAACCATCATGTGATTATGTTTGTTGAGAGATTGTAATGTAATGTTTTGTGAAACCATCACTTAAGAAGTGATGCATAAGTACCTTGTAGTTGACATGCTTTTGTTTCTTTAGATGATGTAATATACTGGTATGTTTTTGTTAGGCAATGAAATTAGGATGGAGGGAGTACAGGTTTAATATTTGAAATAAGAATGTATGAAGAGAATCCATATTACGCAGGAGACAGGAATCCAGGGAAAGGGCATGGTATCCATTAAACTATTGTAACATGCCAATTTATTCATTGTTGCAGCGGTAGAAGGGCTGCTCTCTCTCTCTCTCTCTCTCTCTCTCACCGACACCGACGCCGTCACCTGCGATGACGCATTCGCCATGCTGTCCTTGAACAGCAAGGATGACCAGTCGAGCAGTGACAGCCTTCTTTTCGACATCGAGTATTCCTTCCACGATGTGAGTTCCTGTGTTTTCTCGGACTAGTGTTAGGCAATGGTAAATCTCTCGATCTGAGCTCCATATGTGCATGCAATCATGTTTGATTTCAGCTTTGCGTTTACCTATAGGTACCACGCACAATCTACAACTCCGAATGGGAGGGCCTAGATCTCGATTGAGAAGTTCCATGTGACCATGGGCTAAAACTGAGGAGATATGTTGCATTCGAAGACAGTAACACTAGGAGAAGGTTTTTGGGCTATACAAATCAGGTTTGTTTACATTATGTGCAACTGGGACATGAAGTAAAATGTATCGTGCATGTTCATAACACTATAGTGTGTGTGTTTTTAGGTTGGCCCGGTGTGTAAAGCAGTAGAGTGGGTGGATCTTGAGTGGCCAGATGCACTTAAGAAATGTTTGGCATAGTTATGGGAGATGTATGAGTTGGAAAGGTCGGGAAGATTTACTAATGTAAGTGATGCAGCTGAAAAAAATTACAAGCTGTCGGTACGAAATAAGGAGCTGGAACAAGAAATCGAGAATTTGCAGTTAGAGCTAACTGACAGAATCAATGGGAGCTTGGTTGTTCGAACTGCAAAGAAGCTTCAGGATAGTCACAGGTTGCTGATTCATAATGCAGAAAAGGAGAGGGATCAGCTCAGGGAAGACAAGAAGAAGCTAGGGTACTGCATTGCGGATCTATTGAAGGAACTGAAGAAGGCGCGCATCGGTGAACAAGGACAGACTATAGAGGATAAAGGAAATTGGAGATGAATAATTTATGTTGTGCCAATGCCTGAAACTAGTTAACTATAAGACTTGCAGTTGCGCTTTCTTAACTAAGCCAAACACAATCCTCAAGCAAACTAATTTCAAACGAACACACATATCGTGCATAGAGATAAGTTCACGCTTACGAAATCACCACTGCAGAGGATAAAGCAGGCAGTTCTGTACTGAATAGACATATGTTGTGTTCAAGCGAGCCTGGTCCGGAGCTACTTGTTTTCCTCCCTAAGATCGGCCAGCTCCTTCAGTACTTTGTCGTGCTTCAGCTGTAGGTTCTAGTGCTCCGTCACGGATTGGAGAAGTTGGTCCATAGCCATACGATTTTCCTTCAAGATCCCTTTCATGATCTCCGTCTGCTTCCTAGCCGAGGTGCGACCTTCACTGTGTAGCTTCGCCCAGTCGGTGTTTAACTCCTTCAGTTTCTGGCACTTGTCAAAAAGGACCGCGACTTCAGCGCGTAGGTGGTCAAAGTCCAGTTTCTAGGAATTCTGCTGCTCCCTTTGGATTGCTATCTTGTCATTTAGCCATGTCGCCAAGTCCTGGTCGATCTTTCGCCTCTTTCCCTGCAACAAAAAAACATAGTATGGTTTGTTCAGTTCACCAAGACAAGCTGGTTAGTTTCCATAATTGACTAAATCGACTAGTGGCACTGTCATAATTTCAAGGAAGAAGCAATCTAGGACTAATCAACATTTTATGAATTGAGTAGTGGCACTGTCATAATTTCAATTTCAAAGACAAATAATATTTATCTACAGTTTAGTGTGCTGTGGGTTTTTCCCAATATCACGAAATAGTAGTGGGAGAGTGGCAAACTCATAATGCAGAAACCCATGTCCAGATACATAATGGAAAGAGCACATGGTGTCCATTCATGAACATGAACACCAACACATGTACAGATAGATAAGGAGTTTCCCTAGGATCTTATTGCACCCTATAATGGGAAGAAGACTTGGGCATTGATCCCTAAACCCTATACATTACAAAAGGAGTGGAGGACGAATTGATATTCGTGTCCCCGCTAACGGGAATCAGACTTGGGTATTGCTCCGATACGCCTCCAGACAAGCCCTTAGCTCCTCGTTCTCTTTCCGAACAACCTCGAGTACGGTGATCCCTCTGCTCATGTCCTGCTTCATCTCCTTCACTTCATCCAGGCAACGGTTCCTGTGATGGTAGGCTCAGATGGTAGCCTTGGTTTCCTCGACGCGTCTTCTGAGTGCCTCGGTGACTTCGTCCTGCAGGAGAGTGCACCTTTCCACGAGATTCTTCTTCTCCTCCATGAGCTCGTTGATTATCTTGATGGCCTGTTCTTGCCTGTTCAAGTTATGGTTGAGCACTTTCTGCAGCCTCACGATGTCACATGCAAAATCTAGCGAGATCTCCTTCTGCACAGATAATTGCTTGTGTAGGCTGTCATTAGCTTGGGTGAGGTAGCGTGCAAGCCCATGTTGGTTGTCAATCTTGGCACTGATCGCGGCCACCTTGTCACGGTACTCGGCCTTCGATCGTTGCATCGTTCATGTTGATTGAAATAGGAATTCTATAATTACACCCCAGGTTCCAGGTAAATACTGATACAGATCAAAAAAATCCCCGTTGAATCTATTGACCGCAGTGTCAAAAATGGACCTAGAGATCTATTCATGACCGCGATAAACTAATCCTAATCACAAAAAATCCATAGTGAATCTAAGAACATAGGTATTAAGGAAAGACCAAGAGATCTAGTCATATTCATGAAAACTAATTCAACTCGCAAAATAAGAAGAAACCCCAATGCAGGGCGGACACGATCTAAGAAATCCACATCACAACTCAGAGAAATAACAGTGTGGAGATTTGCTACCTCGCTGAGACGTGGAACGGGGCCGAACGGGTCCTGCAACGCCTCCGTCATGGTGGATTCTTGTAGCATCCCAATTGTCTAACAATTGTAATGCTACTTGGTCTAGTAATACAATGGTTACTTGCTATATATAATTGTTGCATCATAAGCATATCATGCTCATGTCATCATGCCACCTTGCATTTGAGCATCATATAAAACACTTTTCCATTTGGTTCTTCTCTCAGAGGCATTATTAATTGTATTTGGCTCTTGGATACATTGTATTTGGTTATTGATAAATGCTTGATGCCCAAGTGGAGATGGGGGCATATCTTTTATTCCACTCCACCACCTTTCTTTGTCACCACCTTATAATTCCACCATCCTAATTACCCATGAGCTTTCATTTTCTTTTGCCATTTAATCTAGCTCATGTGGGTAGGGATGGATCCAATTCTAATTTCTTTTTCTTGGCCTTTATTCCACATTTTGGTAATGCATGGGAATCATGCCATGTTATATTATTATTGTTTTCACAAAATGAAACATGGCATTTAATGCCCATGCATGAACCATGCAAATCACCACCATTCTATTTTGTTTGGGTTATGCTTGGAATTTTTGAGTGGAGCTTGATACCTTGAGTATTAATTCATGTTAGATCTATTCTTTTTCTTATCATCAAACTTTTCACCTATCTCTTTATCCATCACCCATTTAGGCATGATCATGTGGGATCATTATCACTTAAGCCCACACCTCCTCCATCTCATGCCTTATTTTGTGGCTCATCACAAAAACCCTCCCACCACCTCTCCTCTCTTCTCAATCTCCATGCCATCACCCATACTTGTGGGATCTTAGGAGCATCCTAGAGTAAAACCCTAACCCCTCTCTAACCTTTTTCTCTCTAACCCTAGTTTTAGCCTAAACCCTAAATTCTTACCCTAACCCTCACCTCACCTCCCTCCTCTCACCATACCGAGGCTGGCCTCTCTCCCTCTCCCTGCCAGCAGGCCCCACCAGCCCCTCTCTCTCCAACCCTAGGCCGAAGCCTCCCTCCTAAACCTAGCCGAGGCTAACCCTAGCTCCCCCGAGCCTTCCCCTTTCTTTCTCTCTCTCTCGCTGCTCAGCAGGTCCCACCCGAGCCTGCCTCGCCTTGTCCTCACCCTGGCCCACCTGCCATGCCCCTGCCCTGCCCAAGCCGAGCCCAGCTTGAGCACGTGAAGGAGAGGAGGAAAAGGTGGTCGAAGCCACCTTTATCTCTACCCCGCTTCCACACGTCACCCCATCCCCCTTCCCTATATACTCCCTCTCCTCACACGCCCTAGCATCGTTAGATCCATCCCAGGGCCTTGCCCCTCCCCTCTCTTCTCCACCGACGCCAGCCTTCCTCGCTGCTCGCCGGTGGCCACCGTTAGTGCCCACCGCCGATTCCTCGTTCCAACAGGCGAGCGCGACGTGGAGGTGGTCGAGGAGGCCGAGGAGGTTCCCCTGCATCGTCCAGTAGCAGCCAGCGAGGAGGACAAGCCCACATCCACAGTACGTCGACGCCCGCCGAAACCCTAGCTCCTCGTCGGCCGTCTGCGTCCTCGTCATCCTCTCCGGGGTGAGTCCCTCTCCCGGCCCGATCCGCCACCGTCATCCTCTCCGCGGTGAGTCCCTCTCCCGCCTAGACACCCTCTGCCTCGCCGTAGACCCCTAGCCTCGTCGGGCGTTTCATCGAACGCTCTCGGTGCGCCGTGGCCGCGGGCGTCTGCACGTCGGCGCGTCGTGCCGAGACCTATCTAGCCACCAGCCGCCCTTCTGTCACCATCCCATACCCTACCGCAGCGGCTGCGCCCTCCGCGCGCACGCCCAGGTCGCGGGTTCAAGTCCCCCGCACGCCGTGCTCTGCCTGTCGCGCACGGATCTGTCCGCGGTTCAGAGAAAGGAGATCAACAGTACGGGCATGTGGTGACTTTGTAAATAGCCCCCCCTTTTTAATTCGCCCTCAACCCGCGGTACCCCGAGTCTCACCGGTTAGCCTCCCCGTCCTTTTTACAAAAATACACCCGCAGTTTTGCACACTCAACCCGCGCTCCAGACTGATCCCACCTGTCAGCCTCTGCGGGTTCAGCCACTGGCGCATGGGCCATAGCCCGCTGGCCCCACCTGTCATTCGCAGTGGCTAGTTAGTCCCCGAGTGAGAAAAGCCCGCGGCTGTGCAACCTTATCCGCTGGGCCCAGTTAGCGCCGGCCCCATCCGTCAGAGACTTGGGCTAGGTCTGGCTGAGTGTAAAAAGTCCTGACGATTTTCTGTTTTAATAAAACAAATTTAGAAATGTTTAAATATGTTTTAAATCTGTTTTAAATAACTTTTAAATTATAAATCCAAATAATACAAATGATATATGTTTTTGAATCAAAAATGTGAGGAATTCAAATATGCTATTCAAAATAATGTTTGAACACTTTAAATTTTCGAGATGATTAAAATTACAATAAAATGCCCTTTTCTTAATAAATTAATAACTTTAAATCTATAACTCCAAATTTGACAAATAATATGTCTAAATCGATCAGCGCGACGAGCCCGTTCTATCTATGCATTCTGTGTTCTGAATTGAAGCATGCATCATGTCATTATTAAAAATCAGAACTGTTTATGGCAATAAAACATGGCTAAATAATTAATAAAATGCTTTATTCTTGTACCCACACCTCACCCTTGCCATGCTACTTTAATGCCATGTAAATTGTGCATCATTCATCATGGCATGTTTGTTTGCTTGTCGTATTTTAATTCATATGCTTATGCACTTTATTTATGCTGGCCCTCGTTTGTTTGGTTCTTCTTCGAATAGACGCCCCGCAGGAGAATTACCAGGAATCACATGAGTTCTACCCAGATCCATCTCTCGCTTCAGCTGAGCTGCCAGGCAAGCACTACCACATGCTTGCATACATATAGTACCTATTGCCTCTATCTTATTCTTGCATCATGGAGTCGCGATTGTATTAAATTGAATCCCAAGTACTGCATAGCCTTTACTTTTAAACCCCACCGAAGCTTGTTCCTCCATCCCATGAGCCATTACTACATGAGTTGTTTGAGCCATGCGAGTCGTAGAAAAGCATGTGTAGGGTATGTGAGTGTCTGATGGATAACGAGGTACCTAAACAACTTAACTTGAGTAGTAATGGGATAACTAATGAAAGAGGCACCGGTGAGCAATATCTGCTATTTGGTTTTTCATGCTCACTTGTGTCCCGTAGGACCCCGAGTACTTGATTCCTGTTCCTTGACTATTCGCACTATCCACATCCGGGAGGCCTTATGGACCCCCCTGAGCCAGAGCTTGATTCATTCTTATTTCTTGGGGCCACAAAGTAGTTTGAGGCTTTATTACTATCCTCTACTTATGCCATGTTACTGCTTTATTTAAGATTGTGCATGGAGCACCTGTACTGTTTTGGATCCTGGAATGTTTTCGCGGTATCGACAAGCCCAGTCACAATTTCGGGTTCCCAGTCATTTACATCCATTGACACAAACCTTGGGTCCGTCTCGGAGCCGGCCAACTTCATTGCAGGTAGCTTAATGGGGTGGCCCCCTGAAATATTTCTGAATCCTGTGATCGCTTTGTCGTGAATGCCTCGTTGGGTTTTGAGTTGGTTTTTCTGAGGTTGATAGAGTGTGTGTTGCTATTTGTGCACCCCTGCAGGGTAAATCTTTCTGAAAGTCGTGTCCACGGTTATCGACGACTTGGAGCACAGTTTCTCGATCATAGACAAGTCTAACTAAAGTACCGCTTTTAAATTGACTAAGTACCTGACTAGTAAATAGTGCAATACTCATGGAATGGTTAATAAAACTGCGAACGGATGGGGGTTGTTCGTCCGCTTCCTCATTGGTAAGCGAGGAGGAGGATGGATCTGTTAATTATACTGTTATAACTGTTGTTCTTAATTCACGGACATCCGTCTATCATTGGTTAGGCGGATGGTTAGCGAGTATCTATAGACTTGTTAGTTATTAACTTTTGCTGCAATTGCGTCACCCCAGGTTGTGTTCCCTTTAGAGGCATAAAGACTTGCTGAGTACCCCTAGGGTCTCACACGATAAATTGTTTGATTCAGAAGAACAGGTGTACCCGCAAGATGGATACTGGGTGGAAGAGACGGATGATGTTGGCAACGATCACTTGGTGTAGAGATTCCGGGAACGGGGATCCGTGAGATCTCTGGGTGGGATGTGTTTATTTATGTGGCATCTTATGTCAATGTGCTTCTTATCCGTACTCGGATCTTGTTTTCCGCTTTCGCTTGATACTCTGATGTTTGATGTATGAGGAGCTATCCTAAAATATTATCTCTATCCAGGATATTTGAATCTTGCCGTATGGCGTTGCAATATTTCTATTTCTTTTAGATGGAATGGCTCTGAGGACTATTGTATGTGGCTTGCATACATACTCATTTGTGTATCTAGTTGATCCCTTCGCCTGCCGATTACGCCGCGCGTTCTTGTCCCGATGATCTGAAAGTGGTTAGGACGGCCGAAAGGTCTACCGTGGGTGGCCTCGGGCCCCACCGTACTATTTTAACCACTTCCGCTCATCCAGGCATGTAACTAAGAGCGTAATTCACTGAGGTAGTTACAATTCTGGCTCCACGGCCCGCCTAGAATACGTAGAAGAGGAAGAGCAAGAAGAAGAAAAACAAGAAGAAGCTGAATAAGATCATGATGGAGAGGGAGATGGAGAAGAATTAGAACAAGAAGACCATACCGGGAGGAGCCCTTGCCTGCTAGAACATTCGGCGCCATTGTCGGGGGAGATTGGGCCTCGATGAGAGGGGGCTTGAGTGGCTGGTAGAGCAAGAAGTCCCTCGCAGCGATTTCCCTCCCTTTTCTTCGCGAGGATCGTAGACCGGCCTCTCCCGCTCCTCAGGGGAGCCATGGCTTGTAGGATGAGGGTGGCGGCGGCAGGAGGAAGAAGATAGTGATTAGTGTGGCAGAAGAGTCAAAGAGTACAGGCCGTGGTCCAGTAGTACTAGTACTATTAGACAAGACCACCATGTACGGTCTACCTTCTCAAAGAAGCTAGGGGCAGGGGTAGGGAATGGATGGGACTTTTCTTTATTGTGATGGACAGTTCAATGGTCTTCGATGCTGCCCAAAATCTAGTATATAATAAGGGGAGTGCGAGCCGGGTCGTCATCACGGGCATCGGCGAGCATGTCCTGCGTGCGTGTGTCTCGTGTTGATGGGGCAATGACGCGCGCAACTGCTGCACGATCACGTCGGCACGTCGAACTCTGTCGAACTCCACGTCTATAGGCATGCACGGGATATTTACGAGTCTAGAATATGATGTGCCACTTTTGTTGTGATCAAATTATGTTCAGTACGCGAGATATTACTTCTTTTTTTTGATAATCGACAAATGCATGCGTGGACATGACGCACGAAACCGCTGCTCATCCTTGATCAGATCGGCACCCCACTCTGTGTACCCGCCATCGACCATTCGGAGCAACTACCTCGAGCACGATGCCCCCTCGCCATGGCAATGGCAGGTCCAAGCCGTCCACTGACCGTCATGCGTCCTCGGCTCTTCGCTCCATCGTTCGCGCTCGCAAGTCGCCTGCTGAGGCAGCACATCATGTCCGACCACGCCAGGATCCATCGACATCGGCACTTGAGGACACCACGACGTCGAAGCTCGTACCGGCCGCGCGTGTTGCACCGACGAGTACGGACAAGAAGAGGAATGAGAAGAAGACCAGGAAGAAGAGAGGAGATAGGTATTTGGATGAGTCCGACTTAGCCAACGAGGAGGCGTTCATCGATCAGTTGGAGGCAGAAGTGGAGGAGAGTGACGTGGACCCGTGGAACTACGAAGAAGAGGAGGAGGACTCTGACGAGGAGATAGCGCTCTTATTTGAGGAAGAGGCAGTGTCGAGTCATCAGAGGAGGACACCGACGGCGGCGATGGCACGGACCATGGCGTTGACGAAGACGAGGACGAAGCGGAGGATGAAGATGATAGCTTCTTTGAAATATGATCATTTATTTTATTTAGATAGATGGATTTTCACTTGTTTATGGAGGTAAAGTATCAGTGGCACGGATAGAGAGGTGGCACGGATTGACCATGCATAAAAAAAGTGGAGAAGGGAGCGGTTATCCTGCCCATTGGATCACATAGGATCAACGGTTGGTGGAGACGATCCGCGTGACATCTATGTAAGCCAATCAGGGCGTAGCACCCAGAGTGTCATTGCATGTGTGTTCTTTTTACTAACAACAACTAGATTCATTGCATGTGTGTTATTTTCACAACCCACATATGGATCCACAAGAGTTATTGCATTTGTGTTCTTTTCACAAACCATATATGGATCAACCAGTGTCATTGCATATGGATCCACCAGTGTCATTGAAACGTGTGTTCTATTCAGAGACCACACATGAATCCACCAGTGTCATTGCATGTGTGTTGTTTTTACTAACAACAACTAGATTCATTGCATGACTATTGTTTTCACATACCACATATGGATCCACCAATGTCATTGCATGTATGTTCTTTCCACAAACCACACATGGATCCACAAGTGTCATTGCATGTGTGTTGTTTTTACTAACAACAACTAAAGTCATTGCATGTGTGTTATTTTCACAACCCACATATGGATCCACCAGTGTGATTGCATGTGTGTTCTTCTCATTAACCATATCTAGAGTCATTGCATGTGTGTTCTTTTCACGTACCACATATGGATCCACCAGAGTCATTGCATGTGTGTTCATGTCACAAACCACACATGGATCCACCAATGTTACTCCATGTGTGTTCTTTTCACAAACCACATATGGATCCACCAGTGTCATTGAAATGTGTGTTCTCTTTAGAGACCATACATGGATCCACTAGAGTCATTACAAGTGTGTTCTCTTCAGAGACCACATATGGATCCACCAGTGTCATTGCATGTATATTCTTTCCACAAATCACACAAGGATCTAGCAGTGTCATTGCATGTGTGTTCTTTTTACTAACAACAACTAAAGTCATTGCATGTGTGTTATTTTCACAACCCACATATGGATCCACCAGTGTCATTACATGTGTGTTATTCTCATTAGCCATATCTAGAGTCATTGCATGTGTGTTCCTTTCACAAACCACATATGGATGCACCAGAGTCATTGCATGTGTGTTCATGTCACAAACCACACATGGATCCACCAATGTCACTCCATGTGTGTTCTTTTCACAAACCACATATGGATCCACCAGTGTCATTGAAATGTGTGTTCTCTTCGAAGACCATACATTGATCCACCAGTGTCATTGCATGTGTGTTCTTTTTACTAACTCACATGTGGATCCACCAGAGTCATTGCATTTGTGTTGTCTTTAGAGACCACACTTGGATCCACTAGTGTCATTTCATGTGTGTTCTTTTCACAAACCACATATGGATCCACCAGAGTCATTGAAATGTTTATTGTCTTCAGAGACCACACATCGAGTCATTTCATGACTGTTCTTTTCACATACCATATATGGGTCCACCAGAGTTCATTGCATGTATGTTCTCTTCACAGACCACACATGGATCCACCAATGTCATTGCATGTGGTTCCACCAGAGTTCATTGCATGTGTGTTCTCTCTTCAGAGACCACACATGGATCAAGCAGTGTCATTGCATGTGTTTTCTTTTTACTAACAACAACTAGAGGCATTGCATGTGTGTTATTTTCACAATCCACCTATGGATCCACCAGTGTTATTGCATGTGTGTTCTTCTCAATAACCACGGCTAGAGTCATTGCATGTGTGTTCTTTTCACAGACCACACATGGATCCACCACAGTCATTGAAATGTGTGTTCTTTTCACATACCACACATGGATCCACCAGTCATTGAAATGTGTGTTCTCTTCAGAGACCACACATGGATCCACCAATGTCATTGCATGTGTGTTCTTCTCAATAACCACTACTAAAGTCATTTCATGTGTGTTATTTTCACAACCCACATATGGATCCACCAGAATCATTGCGTGTGTGTTCTTTTCACAGACCATATATGGATCCACCAGTGTCATTGAAATGTGTGTTCTCTTCAGAGACCACACATGGATCCACAAGTGTCATTGCATCTGTGTTATTTTTACTAACAACAACTAGAGTCATTGCATGTGTGTTCTTTCCACAAACCACACATGGATCAACCAGAGTCATTGCATGTGTGTTCTTTCCACAAACCACACATGGATCCACCAGAGTCATTGCATGTGTGTTCATGTCACGAACCACACATGGATCCACCAATGTCACTGCATGTGTGTTGTTTCCACAAACCACATGGATCAACCAGAGGCATTGCATATATGTTCTTTCCACAAACCACACATGGATCCACCAGAGTCATTGCATGTGTGTTCATGTCACAAACCACACATGCATCCACCAATGTCACTTCATGTGTTTTCTTTTCACAAACCACATATTGATGCACCAGTGTCATTGAAATGTGTGTTTTCTTCAGAGACCATACATGGATCCACCAGTGTCATTGCATGTGTGTTCTTTTTACTAACCCGCATATGGATCCACCAGAGTCATTTCATGTGTGTTCTCTTCAGAGACCACATATGGATCCACGAGAGTCATTTCATGTGTGTTCTCTTCAAAGACCACATATGGATCAACCTGTGTCATTGCATGTGTGTTCTTTTCACAGACCACATATGGATCCACCAGTGTCATTGAAATGTGTGTTCTCTTCAGAGATGACACATGGATCCACTAGTGTCATTGCATGTGTGTTGCTTTTTACTAACAACAACTAGAGTCATTGGATGACTATTCTTTTCACATACCACATATGGATCCACCAGTGTCATTGCATGTATGTTCTTTCCACAAACTACACATGGATCCACCAGTGTCATTGCATGTGTGTTCTTTTTACTAACAACAACTAAAGTCAGTGCATCTATGTTATTTTCACAACCCACATATGGATCCACCAGTGTCATTGCATGTGTGTTCTTCTCATTAACCGTATCTAGAGTCATTGCATATGTGTTCTTTTCACAGACCACATATGGACCCACCGGAGTCATTGCATGTGTGTTCATGTCACAAACCATACATGGATCCACTAATGTCACTGCATGTGTGTTCTTTTCACAAACCACATCTGGATCCACCAGTGTCAATGAAATGTGTGTTCTCTTCAGAGACCATACATGGATCCACCAGTGTCATTGCAGGTGTGTTCTTTCTACTAACCCACTTGTGGATCCACCAGAGTCATTGAAATGTGTGTTCTCTTCAGAGACCACACATGGAGTCATTTCATGACTGTTCTTTTCACAGACAATATATGGGTCCTCCAGAGTTCATTGCATGTGTGTTCTCTTCAGAGACCACACATGGATCCACTAGTGTCATTGCATGCGGTTCCACCAGAGGTCATTGCATGTGTGTTCTCTCTTCGGAGACCACACATGGATACACCAGTGTCATTACAATCGTGTTCTTTTTACTAACAACAACTAGAGTCATTGCATGTGTGTTATTTTCACAATCCACCTGTGGATCCACCAGTGTCATTGCATGTGTGTTCTTCTCAATAACAACAGCTAGAGTCATTGCATGTGTGTTATTTTCACTAACCCAAACATGGATCCACCAATGTCACTGCATGTGTGTTCTTTTCACAGACCACATATGGATCCACCAGTGTGATTGAAATGTGTGTTCTCTTCAGAGACCATACATGGATCCACCAGTGTCATTGCATGTTTGTTCTTTTCACAGACCACATATGGATCCACCAGAGTCATTGAAATGTGTGTTCTCTTGAGACACCACAGATGGAGTCATTTCATGACTGTTCTTTTCACAGACAATATATGGGTCCTCCAGAGTTCATTGCATGTGTGTTCTCTTCACAGACCACACATGGATCCACAAGTGTCATTGCATGCGGTTCCACCAGAGGTCATTGCATGTGTGTTCTCTCTTCGGAGACCACACATGGATACACCAGTGTCATTACAATCGTGTTCTTTTTACTAACAACAACTAGAGTCATTGCATGTGTGTTATTTTCACAATCCACCTGTGGATCCACCAGTGTCATTGCATGTGTGTTCTTCTCAATAACAACAGCTAGAGTCATTGCATGTGTGTTATTTTCACTAACCCAAACATGGATCCACCAATGTCACTGGATGTGTGTTCTTTTCACATACCACATATGGATCCACCAGTGTCATTGAAATGTGTGTTCTCTTCAGAGACCATACATGGATCCACCATTGTCATTGCACATGTGTTCTTTTTACTAACCCACATATGGATCCACCAGAGTCATTGCATGTGTGTTCTCTTCAGAGACCATACATGGATATACCAGTGTCATTGCATGTGTGTTCTTTTCACAGACCACATATGGATCCACCAGTGTCATTGAAATGTGTGTTCTCTTTAGAGACCACACATGGATCCACCAGTGTCATTGCATGTGTGTTGTTTTTTAGTAACAACACCTAGAGTCATTGCATGACTATTCTTTTCACATACCACATATGGATCCACAAGTGTCATTGCATGTATATTCTTTCCACAAATCACACAAGGATCTAGCAGTGTCATTGCATGTGTGTTCTTTTTACTAACAACAACTAAAGTCATTGCATGTGTGTTATTTTCACATCCCACATATGGATCCACTAGTGTCATTGCATGTGTGTTCTTCTCATTAGCCATATCTAGAGTCATTGCATGTGTGTTCTTTTTACAGACCACATACGGATGCACCAGAGTCATTGCATGTGTGTTCATGTCACAAACCACACAAGGATCCACCAATGTCACTACATGTGTGTTCTTTTCACAAACCACATATGGATCCGCCAGTGTCATTGAACTGTGTGTTCTCTTCAGAGACCATACATGGATCCACAAGTGCCATTGCATGTGTGTTCTTTTTACAAACCCACATGTGGATCCACCAGAGTCATTGAATTTGTGTTCTCTTCAGAGACCACACATGGATCCACCAGTGCCATTTCATGTGTGTTCTTTTCACAGACCACATATGGATCCACAAGAGTCATTGAAATGTGTGCTCTCTTCAGAGACCACACATGGAGTCATTTCATGACTGTTCTTTTCACATACCATATATGGGTCCACCAGAGTTCATTGCATGTGTGTTCTGTTGACAGACCACACATGGATCCACCAGTGTCACTGCTTGTGGTTCCACCACAGTTCATTGCATGTGTGTTCTCTCTTCAGAGACCACACATGGATCAACCAGTGTCATTGCATGTGTTTTCTTTTTACTAACAACAACTAGAGTCATTGCATGGGTGTTCTTTTCACAATCCACCTATGGATCCACCAGTGTCATTGCATGTGTGTTCTTCTCAATAATGACACCTAGAGTCATTGCATGTGTGTTATTTTCACAGACCACACATGGATCCACCATAGTCATTGAAATGTGTGTTATTTTCACAGACCACACATGGATCCATGAGAGTCATTGAAATGTGTGTTCTCTTTAGAGACCACACATGGATCCACCAGTGTCATTGCATGTGTGTTCTTCTCAAATAACCACAACTAAAGTCATTGCATGTGTGATATTTTCACAACCCACATATGGATCCACCAGAGTCATTGCATGTGTGTTCTTTCAACATACCATATATGGATCCACCAGTGTCATTGAAATGTGTGTTCTCTTCAGAGACCACACATGGATCCACCAGTGTCATTGCATGTGTGTTATTTTTACTAACAACAACTAGAGTCATTGCATGTGTGTTCTTTCCACAAACCACACATGGATCAACCAGAGTCATTACATGTGTGTTCTTTCCACAAACCACACATGGATCCACCAGAGTCATTGCATGTGTGTTCATGTCACAAACCACACATGGATCCACCAATGTCACTACATGTGTGTTCTTTCCACAAACCACATGGATCAACCAGAGTCATTGCATATGTGTTGTTTCCACCAACCACACATGGATCCACGAGAGTCATTGCATGTGTGTTCATGTCACAAACCACACATGGATCCACCAATGTCACTTCATGTGCGTTCTTTTCACAAACCACATATGGATCCACCAGTGTCATTGAAATGTGTGTTCTCTCTAGAGACCATACATGGATCCACCAGTGTCATTGCATGTGTGTTATTTTACTAACCCACATATGGATCCACCAGAGTCATTGAATGTGTGTTCTCTTCAAAGACCACTGATACGTTGCTAACGTATCCATATTTTTTGATGTTCCATGCTTGGTTTTATCTACTTTCTTGTGTTTTGTTCCAACTTTGGAGTACTTTCTATACATTTTCTTGGACTATCCTATTAACAAGATGCCACAGTGTCAGTTGCCTATTTTCTTCTGTTTTTGGTTCCAGAAAAGTCAGAAAATGAATATTCTCATAATAGGACCGGACAAAATCCAAAGTCGATATTTTATCGGAAGACTCATTGAGCCAGAAGACGAGATGGAGATGGGCCATAGGGTGGCAACACCATATGGTGGCGCGGTCTAGCCCTGGCCGCGCCACCAGGTGGTGTTGGCCCCCTGGCCGCCCACTGACCTTGTCTCTTCTCCTATAAGAAGCCTCCCTATGCATAAACCCTAAATAATCAAGCCTCCAGCCACGAAAAGTTCCGCAACGCCACCGCCACCGAAGGGGAGATTCAGGGGACAGAAAGTCTCTGTTCCGGCACCCTGCCGGGACGGGGAAGTGCCCCCGGAGCCATCTCCATCGATCTCCACCACCATCTCCATCACCATTGCTGATTCCCATGATGATGAGGCAGTAGTTCTTCCTTGAGGCTAAGGGTTCTACCGGTAGCTATGTGTTCATCTCTCTCTATGCATGATCATATTGTGATCATGAGCTTTGTAATCAAGTAGATCTACCTTGCTACTCAAGTGCTTTAATAGGTCTCTTCTCTCCCCATGTGTGTTGTGGCGCCCTGCTAAAACCACTACTAGAAAATCGCTGTGTTTTTGTGCATTGCATCATCATGACCGCCTGCTCATGTCATCATGCCACATTGCATTTGAGCATCATCATCATGCATATGTTTTCCTAAAACTATTTTGTAAAAGCCTATCCTTGTTTTCTATTTGCCTCCCTCTTTATTTCAAATGTAAAACCCGGTCCTTCCGGATATTTTATTTTGTCTACAAACTATTTGCAAGAAACTTTTGTTTTAAAAATAAAAATGAAACATTTTTTTATAAAACTAGGGTAGGCAGCCAACCGACTAGGCCCAAGTGGCCTAGCCGGCCAGCCACCTACCACCCTAGTGAGAGCCACCCCAAACCCTAATTTACACCCCATCCATCCCACCCAGCCGCCGCCAGCGCGCATAGACCCGCAGTCGCGCGCCGCACCCACTCTGCACGCACACGCCACCTTGACATGGCCACGCCAGCACGACTCCGCATCGCGACACCCCCCGCGCGCAGTACACCTAGCCCAGACCCACTCCTGCACTTCTTTGCGTGACCGTCACGCTCGCAACCACCCCGCGAGCCCGGCCCCCACCACGACCCGCGTGACCGTCCTCGCCTCGCGAGCGACGCGACCACCCACGCGATTCCCACCCCATCCCCGAGTCACCTGCCTCCTTCGATCCCACCAACCGCCACCGACCTCTCCTCTCCGCTCCGCCTCCCTCTCCAGGCGTCTCCCTCGTCGTCGCCCTCCTCTTCTCCGAGGCCAGCCAGCCTCGCTGCCAGCGGCCACCACTGCCCTCTACGCGTCCCCAGCGCCCCGTCGAGCCTGACCCGAGCGTCGTCTCGATCTGGCCCCTCTCCGCCCAGAGCTCCACCTGGCCTCGCCCCTACGACCGACGACCTTCCTCTTCCCCGTGACCTCTACAGCGTGCCTCCTCCTACCTCGGCCGATGTTCGCTGTCGAGCTGCCAAGTGCCTCGCCTCTGGCCTCCGTCTCCCGCAGTCGCTCCCCTGGAGTTCCGGCACCGCTCGCCGTCCCTGACCTGCTCCTCGCTTCGATCGCCGGCGCCTCGGCCCTGGGCTCACCTGCCACCGCTACAGCGGGCCACCGCAGCGCCACGGGTCTGCCTCTGTTCCGTCTGGCGCCATCAGCCGCCATGGCCCTAGTGCCCTTCTGCTCTGCCCATGGTCGTGTCCTTCTCTACAACCTCCATGCGACCGTGTCTAGCCACCGATGTCCTTGCAACTGCCAGATTCCTCCGCATCGCTCGTTTCCACGAGGCCCATCCTCGTGTGTTCCTCCTGCAGTGAACGTGAACCCTGGATATGTGTGTGTTTCAGATGTTTCCGTTTTCTGTCAGGAATCACATCGCTGCTGAAAACTCCTGTAGTCAAGTTTGTCTCGCGGCTATGCTTCCATCATCTGCCGTGTACAAGGTTTGTGTCACTCGGTATCTCAGGATCTTCGTATAGGGACGCTCACCGACAAGACCTTCTCGATGTCGAATTTTCTGAAGAATGGACATGGCGTTACCCGAGGGGCCCCGATGCTTCCTCCTTACCGGACCCGAAGACTGATCCTGTTGAGACCCCGGACCCAAAGACCTCGGAACACCTCGAGTTCACCTTCACGACATCCGAAGGCCGTTGCCCGAAGACCGATCCCTCAGATCCAAAGATCGATCCCTCGAACCGTCGGAACCCCAAGATCGTCGATCCGACATGTGTGATCCCTTTTCCGAAACCCCTATTTTATAAATTACCATCCATATAATTGTCTCATATAATTGTTCATACTTGCATGCAAATTGTGGGGTTTGGGGGCATTATGCTGATTCACTCATAATTAAATATGGAAACCATATGTGGGCTATTCTAGTCTTATATGAACTCCATTTAAATTTGTGTAGTGAACAGATACCATGTTTTGCCTTGTTAAGACAACATTTAAATTGCAGGGTATCTAAATAACTTGAACCCTCTAATTAATTGTCGGGACCCCGGTTCTGCTTAATATTGCCTAGTTGCATCGCATCCTTGCCATGTCATGCATCACGCATTCATCATGCCCGATCTTCTGCTGTAGTATTAAATAGTGCATCCGGTGTTTCTTTTAGTGTTTGCTTCTTCACGGATTAGGCCATTGAGTTGGTGCGAGTATCGACAAGTTCTTTCGCTAATGTATCTCCGACAGTGTTTCCCAGGCGAGCATTCTCCTCCTTTCTACCTATTTTGCGTTTATAGTCTTTACTTCCTCCTGTTGATCTATTGCTATCCTTGTTGCGATGCTTTAGTTTCTGTGCACCAATTATAGTCGGCCTTGCGTGTCGTAGTTGCTTGCTCAAGTGCTGCTTCGCGTCGTTGTTGTTCCACCATTTTTGGGAGGTTGGCACATGCTAAATGGTGGAGATACTTTACGGTGGAGAAGATCATGACTTTAAATACAACTTGATTAAAATGCTGGAAATAGTTATAACTAATGCAGAGGCATCAGTGGGCAATAGAAAATATTTGGTTTTTAACTGCTCACTTGTGTCCCGTAGGCCCCGAGTACTTGATACCTGTTCCTTGACTATCGCACTATCCGCATATGGGACCATGAATCCCCTTAGCCAGAGCTTGATTCATTTCTTATTTCTTGGGGCCACAAACTAGTTTGGGGCTTTATTACTATCCTGTACTTATGCCATGTTTTACTGCTTTATTTAAGATTGTGCGTGGAGCACCTGTACTGTTTTTGATCGTGACACGTTTTCGCTGTATCGACAAGCCCAGTCACACTTTCGGGTTCCCAGTCTTTTACCGCCGTCCACACAAACCCTGGGTCCGTCTCGGAGCCGGCCAACTTCGTCGCGGGTAGCTTAGTGGGGTGGCCCCCTGAAATATTTTATGAATCATGTGATTGCTTTGTCGTGAAAGCCTCGTTGGGTTTTGAGTTGGTTTTTCCGAGGTTGATCGTGTGTGTGTTGCTATTTGTGCACCCCTGCAGGGTAAATCTTTCTGAAAGCCATGTCCGCGGTTATGGATGACTTGGAGCACAGTATCTCAGTCATAGACAAACATAACTAAATTATTGCTATAAATTTGACTTAATATGTGACTAGTAATCAGCTTCACTACAATGGAATGGATAATAAAAGTGCCAACAACTAGTGGAACTGGGGTGTATCGTGTCATGTTGTACCTGCCTAGTAAGTATGGCAACTCCAATGGAATGTGATAAAAGTGCCAACAATTGCTGGGTTTTCGGATTCCTCAGGACAATTATATCTGACTAGTAAATGTTCCAACTACAACGGAATGGTGATTAAAACTGCCCACTACTTATGCTTCAGGATGACTCATGCTATCCATATCTGATTAGTAAGTGCTGCAACTATAACGAAATGAGTAAAATTGCCAACTCTGTGAGTTCCTTGGTCTGACTTCCTCGTTTTGTCTCGAGGGGGAAATACCAGGATGGGTATGTTTGGTGTTAGTATAAGGTTGGTTCCGAATAGGTCTTTCTTATCTCTCTCTAATAGCCGACAGTTAATCGAGTCTCTATAGGTTGTTTAGTTCATGCTGCGCTGCCGCTTCAGCCCACCATACCTATGTAGGCGAGAGCCGCCGAATTCTAGCCTCGCTGTGTACTGGCCTCAGTACTGACGCTCCTCTTTTTCCATTGCCCTTTGTCGGCACCCCTTTTGTTTTAGCAGGTTTGAGATCGACATCGTTAGCAGGGTTACCCTTCCGGCTTGGCCTAGGCTGGGTTATGGATGCCATTGGTTATTCTTTAGGGCTCTTAGCCCCATTTGCATCTTGTCCGTAGTCGGACGCTCTATCGTTTTCAAGGTGATTTGGATCTTTGTATAGTATATCTTCTTGACTCGTGGAGTCGTTGTTGTATATATATATATGTTGTGGGTTCCATCGTGAACTATTGTGTAATGGTATTACTTTGTTATGAGTTATATTTGGAGTTGGATGTCTTTATGAAATTGTGGTGTTTGTTGGAACCATCTAGTGCTCAAGGTGACAGTGTGGGGTTTTCTAGATGGGAAAGGCTTACTTTGAGGTGTGATGTTATAGCCCTACCATGTATTAGAGTGTCCAACCAGAGAGTAGTTAAGAGTAGTATGATAAAGATAGGATATTTATATGAGAGTTTTCACTAGTGAAAGTGTGATCCCTAGGCCTTGTTTCTAAGCATTGATACACCATTTGCAATTAGATCTGTTACATGTTTGCTTGCTTCCATCTTTATTTCAGTTTGCCTTTAGTCTTTTCCCACGTCAACCACACGCCAGCAAGCTATTTTTTTTGCACCGTTACCACTTATAATTATCCATACCACTTGTATTTCACTATCTCTTCGCCGAACTAGTGCACCTATACACCTGACAAGTGTATTGGTGTGTTGGGGACACAAGAGACTTCTTGTATCTTGATTGCAGGGTTGCTTGAGAGGGAAGACCTTTGACCACTTCCTCCCTGAGTTCGATAAACCTTGGGTGATCCACTTAAGGGAAAACTTGCTGCTGTTCTACAAACCTCTACACTTGGAGGCCCAACAACTGTCTACAAGAATAGAAGTACGTAGACATCAAGCTATTTTCTGGCGCTGTTGCTGGGGAGGTAAGGTAAAAGGTACTCACATCCTCCGGTGTGAGTGCTCGAAGTTACTTCCTTTAGATTCTGCAATTTTGTCTTTTTGTTTCTTGTTTTCACTAGTTAGGCTTAATGGAAAACAACAACAAAATTAGAGAGCTTTTTAGTCTTTTCCTAAGTTAGAACATGAATTGTCTGAAAAGAAAAATAAAAAACCCATGGAACTTTCTTTGCATGCTAATAACAATGTTATTAGTATGAATCTTTGGAACACCTTTGTTACTAATGCTATGGAAACATCTAAGCTTGGGGAAGTTAGTTTTTATGAAAATGGTCTTTTTAGTTCCCTAGTTTTAAAGAAGAAAATTTTCTCTGATGATACTTTATCTCCCATATGTGGTAATTCTAATGATACTTGTGATATTTTAAATCCACATACTAAAAGCATCTCTTTTAAAATACCTATGACAATTGTTGAACGTGTTATGTGTAGGGGATCGGTGCAGAAAACAAAAAAAATTCCTACGACGGAAACCCACAAACTTAGCCTAGGATCTTTCTATGTAGTAATGCAGTAACGGCCGGAGCGTAGAGAATACATACCCTTGTAGACCGTACGCGGTTAACGTTCCGCGGGGAACGTGGTCGATTTAGTCGTACTCGAAGCCGACCTCAAGGTCGTGAAGATCCTCGCAGGTCACCCCTTGCTCCTTCTTGATCTTCATCTTCTTCATCGTGCAACAGCTCCGGCTCACGACATTTAAGCGCCCCAAGTGTTGCGCCTCATGTCTTCGTACACATCTGGTGCACGATGAGACCTCCGGCTCCCCGATCCCGCCGGGAGTGCGGAAGTTGATATCTGGCTAGGAATCCCTACAGCCCAACGGCGTACTGCAGGTGTGCCTCGATCGCACAGCCCAGACTTGGGGCCATGGTCATGAGGTATAGAGAGAGGGAGGGAGAAAGTCAACCAAAGGACTTCTCAAATTGTGTGTTTTAGTCCTCCCATGGGCACCTCCTTATATAGGCTAAGGGAGGTGTACCCTCCCTCTTAGATGCTCCATGTGGGACTAAAAGGCAAAAAGAAATATCAGGAAAAACCATCTCAGCCGGCTGGGCCAGATACTTCCAGCCCAGCAATCAACAGTGCCAAGCCGGGTGGGCCTGACGTGCCACAACGGCCCAGCGCGGAAGCAGCCTAAGGCAGCAGCGGATGGCCGCATGGGCCGTCCCGCCCACCGTGGCCCAGCATGCAAGGCGAGGGAGAGGGGAGGTCCCCGGTGGGCCGGCCCGGTTCGGAGGCAGCCCTCCTGGCGCAGCGTGGCCCCTAGCTGTCAGCTCGCCCGGGTGGGCCGGTAGCGCCTGCGGCCCGCTCGCCTGGCCGGCTCCCCTGTGAGCTCCTTTGGGCCGGGGTCGAGCCAGGCCGGCTGGAGCGGGTCTAGGCAACCGCCCGCCCTGTGCGGTGGATTCTATCCACCGCCCACTCGCGTGGGGCTGTTCAAAACAGGCCCCGCTTTTTTTCTGTTTTTCCTTTTTCCATTAATTTTTTTTAGCTTTCCTTCTAGGCCTTTTCCCTCCGGGATTTGGCCTAATAAAAAAGTTGCCTTTATAAATCATAACTTAAATATTATTTAGAATATATTAATTCATAATTAACATATAATAAATATATATTTAAATTCCCATTTATCCGAAAACACTTTTTTGGGGGCTTTTCCTTTACTCTTTCTCCGAACAACTTCGGATCTCTCCGTAGAACGATTCCGGCTTTCTCTCTTTCTCTATTGTGATTCCGTCTTACGAATGATCACTCTCATCATACCCTTAAGTGTATCCTCTCACGGCTCGGGAATGCTCTAGACATGATCTGTATCAATGATCAACAGAGGGACCAGGGATATCTATGTGACCCCTATGCATTCCTGATGACAATGTTGTTTGAACTGTCTAAATGTAGCATCCTCTTCCTTTTGTTTCTCGATACAACTTGTCTAAGATCCGATCAATGGTATCTTATACCTTGTTCAATCTCGTTCACAACAAGTTATGTTTTCTTGTTACCGTGATATTACATCCCGTGACCTAGTCACATGTTGCAACATTTATAGATGTAATCTCACCAAGCCGGCCGTATGTATCTTTACCCGTGATGTGGGTGAACAAATCCCGCTCTTGACATATATTGCCTCTATAGTTCCTCCGAGTACATGAACACACCTTTATAACCATTGTATTACCAAGTGGCGCTTGATGCTATCTAAGCACTCTCGGGAGACTGTGATTGATATCATCTCATGGTCTAAGGAGAAGGGTCTAGGTATAGCTGTTGCAACAATGAACTAGATGACTTGATCGTGTTGCAATCCTTCGAGGATTGTCCAATCACATCATTCTCCAATGATATGATCTCGTTGTCAGTCAACATAAAAGCCCATGATCTTGAAACCCAAATCATCTTCGTGACCAACAAACTAGTATGAATAGAGGCTACTAGGTTCTTGATTGTTTCATACCACACTTGTACCAATGTTTCCACTTGGCGCAGTTATAGCACAATATGAAACTATTATAAACTAATTGAGGTATGATAATAAAAACCTATTTCTTTTTGCCTCTAGGGCATATCTCCTTCAGTCTCCCACTTGCACTGGAGTACAAATAAACTAGCTTGCATTTTACTCATATATACCATATACCATATGCGTTTACAGATCATGCATGCTCATGGGAAATGTCATGTCCATGTTCTGTTTTACCAGATCATTATGTCTTTTGCAAATCGTTAATGTCTTCCTAATTTTGACATTCACACCAGTATCTTATAAAGGGTCGAAGTATTTGTTTGGCAACAAAGTGAGACTTTTGTTTCTAGTGTTTATGATGACGGTCGTTATTCACTGTTGTCATCTAAACTTCGAAACACACTTTGCTATCCTTTGTGTATATACTATAGTCATGGCAGCAGAACGAGGCCTGATTCCAGGAGCTTACAGTGACTTTAGATCAACCTCGAGGGCTTTCTCATGGGCACTGGGCCCTGGGACACATCATTCTACGTTAAAAGCGAATTAGCCCCGCCATAACATTATACATCACATTGGATGTAGCATTTATACTTCTGTATCTATGTAGATCCTAGTGCATGAAATGCATCTATGCCACTTACATTGCTTCTTGATACTTAAGTACAAACTTAATTCTGGTTCAGTGATCAACTCAGGAATCACTTAAGGACATGTTCTTACAGTTAAGAGCTAGTCCTTGCAACCAAAACCTTGGGTCACATTATGTCGAGTATGCAACATGGTTATATGGAAGAACCTATGACTGAGGCATAGGAGATGCAACGCATCTCTTTCTTTCGACCATAGTTTCAATACACAATGCTTTATACAGTAAGAACTACTTTCTTACCTTGTTTCATTCTGAGCTACTTCAGAATCTTGCTTAGGATATTCTGAACATCTTTTAGAACCAAGTCCAGGAAGCATTCGACATTCAGTCTTTATTAAACTTACCAATCTATCTCGATAGATCTTATTGTTTAATAACTTCAACTTCATCCTAACTTAAATACTATTAACACCAATCACATCGTTCACATATGTTGTCTACATATTCCAGAATGATTTCACGCTCCCACTCAAATATGACATTCATGTTTTAGATCTAGGGATTTCACTTAGCTCCCACTCAGAATATGTTAGTTACACATTATGAATTAGCCAAGCTGATTTGCTCCCACTCAAATCTAGGTCCTCTCAATAATCTTGGACATTCCAAAATTCTTTGATCACCATTAAACTGAGAATTCCACCAATGAGATTTCAATGACTATTCACTTCTCTTACTTAGGTCCATCACGCTTCTTTGTAATTCGTAGGTATGTCTCGTTCAAAACATGACAAGTGAATCAACAATATAATTCCACAAACTTGTAGAATATATGGTTGAATCCTACTTTCTTTAGTAAAAGTATTATCTGAAACTTTATGATCATTATCATTGGTTTCTCCTCTATTTGCAGAGTTAGGATTCACGAAACAAATTCCGTTGCGCCACTCAACAATTCGGAGGTAAGGTCAAATACCTTGTTTTTTATCTTTTACTTTCTTCCACCTGTATCTTTATCAAGACACGTCAACTTCGGACAACAAGTGGTTTGCTCTTTTGTGGAAGATGCATTCATAGCTTCCTAAGAATGCTCTACAAAGACTTGTTTATTCACCACGAATTCGACTTGTCGAAATCTCCAGAAACTCGAACATGACATAACACTTATGGTGTTGTTTCCATGAATCTTTTTAGATGTTCCTTTGTATTTCAAATGAGTGTTTGCTTATTTTGATCTTTAACTCTAAATGACAACTATAACCCCGATAAGAGATAATATGTATCTAATACAAAATGATTATGATGTTTATACATTTCAACACAGTTTGAATTCATACAATTATCATGATTTGTGAAACATCTTTCACAAGTTCCTGTTATGCTAAACTTAACTTCAGTACCTTAGTCATGTCGATCAAATCGAAGAGACTTCATATTCTTCTTAATTTCAATATCCTCCTATTATTATGAACTCATTTCAACAATTCAAATCATTTCAAACTTATGTTTCATTAAGTAAATACACTTATTCACTTAAGTCCACAATAAATGATTTCCATTACTTGTTGAATATATGACACATCACTATGTATAAGATTCAACATTTCTTCGCATATCACCGTTTTACCAGAATGTGGAGTTTTAGTCATTCTGCCCAAGAGGCATGGTTTTGCAAAGTCTCTAGATGAAGCATCTAGGACCCCGATCTTTCATAAAGAACATGCAATAACCAAAATGACTTAAACTATAGTGTCATCTCATTATTAAACTTTGGATATCTTTTAGCATTCTAATCCTTTATAAATGTTTAAACTATTATCATTAACATAGTGATGAGAATAACTTATTTGTAATCGTAATGTGACCATAAGGTATTGTTCATAAGAATAGTACAAACTGGTTTGTAACTTGTTCATATGAATAATCGTCTCGCCAAAAGCAAGACACACATACAAGGATTACAAATTTATATTCAAGTCCACTAATCCAAATGATAAACTTTGAGGAAAGTGGTGATGTCGGCCATCAACTGTTTTGCTTGCCATCATCAAGTCACGTTGCCTCAAAAACAGCAATTCTCAAGCAGATCATCCTGTTTTCACAAAACGGGACAAGTATCAAATACTTTGGAAACTGCAATGAGTTCTGCAAGAACCACATTTATAATTTTTATATCTTATATGTACCTTTTCATCCATGACCTCCATTTGCAATCAAGCCCTTCTAAGAGTTCTCAACTCTAATGCAAGATCGCTAAGTGTTTTTGGAAACATTCTGGAGTCATCGAATTATCTCCTAATGGTTATTGTATCAAGAAGAGAAGATCACCTTTTATGAGGATATCCCTCAGGCGTGGGTATTAATCTATGAAGTTGGACCCTTTTGCTAAGTTCCAAATCAAGCAATATATCCCCATGGTCACAAAGGACCTCAATGGGATAGGCTAAGATCTACTAAGATATTTGCAAACAGACATCTAGACTAAGTTTATAATAAGAGATCAATTTATAATTGGTCTCCACTAAAACGGTCATCCCCTGGACGATTTTAGTGATCGCATGATCCCTATCCTCTGCACCTCCCCCGATCGTCACGGCCATCAGTGCATTATCAAAGGTAGACATTCACTAATGTCAATCACATCATCCATGTGACTCATGCTCGATCTTTCGATCTCTTGTGTTCCGAGGCCACGCTTCTCTAGCGTGCTAGGCTCGCCAAATCTAACTTGTGTGTATTCGCTGTGCAACATGGCTTACACCCACTGTATGCGAACGTAGATATGTTTGACACCCAGGCCTGTAACCCTGGATCGCCTCATACTGAAGAACTTTCTTGGTGGTGCACACACAAGGGGAACACGGAACATTGGAATTAAATAGGGACTATCTTATTTACTACCGTTGAGTATTTAAATACTAGCACACAATAAGATGTAAAAACTGGTATCAACATCATATGTATAATGTGATATGATATGGTCTTTCTTGCACCTTGATCTCCATAGAGCGCTCCGGCATGATCTCCATCTTGCCCTTGGTTTGACGCCAAGTCCATGATGCCTCCACCAGGTCATTCATCGGAACGATGACTATCACTATACTACTTAGTAATAGAAAAGTAAACTACTTTACCTTCGTATCGACCAATGCCATATCATAATCACATGCCCCCTGCAAAATAAAGTTAGACGCCTCTACTTTATCTATTCTAAGTTTTACGTGGTTGTTAAGGCTTTCGTACTAGAACCGTTTATAAACTACGAACTTTCCAACCACAACATGGATCCGACAGTTGTCTCTATTACACCCCTTTCGGGGCCCTCCGTTGTAAATGATATATCAACTATCGAAGACAGACACCCGCTAGCCACTTATACGGTACAAGCCGTATGTTGAGCGTGGAACCAGTCTCGCACATGAATATGCGTAAGGTCGGTCTGGGCCGCTTCATCAAACAATACCGCGATATAAACAAGTACACGTTAGAGGGTAACAACTAAGGGATCAATGCCCGCACAATACTTGTGCGTACTGGCCGTACAGCACTCCTACGCATAGATCGGCTCCGATACCACTGTAGGGGATCGGTGCAAAAACAAAAAAATTCCTACGACGGAACCCTAGAAACTTAGTCTAGAATCTATCTATGTAGTAATGCAGTAACGGCCAGAGCGTAGAGAATACATACCCTTGTAGACCGTACACGGTTAACGTTCCGCGGGGAACATGGTTGATGTAGTCGTACTCGAAGCCAACCTCAAGGTCGCGAAGCTCCTCGCAGGTCACCCCTTGCTCCTTCTTGATCTTCATCTTCTTCATCGTGCAACAACTCCGGCTCACGACATTTAAGCGCCCCAAGTGTTGCGCCTCGTGTCTTCGTACACATCCGGTGCACGATGAGACCTCCGGCTCCCCGATCCCGCCGGGAGTGCGGAAGTTGATATCTGGCTAGGAATCCCTACAGCCCAACGGCGTACTGCAGGTGTGCCTCGATCGCACAGCCTAGACTTGGGGCCATGGTCACGAGGTATAGAGAGAGGGAGGGAGAAAGTCAACCAAAGGACTTCTCAAATTGTGTGTTTTAGTCCTCCCATGGGCACCTCCTTATATAGGCTAAGGGAGGTGTACCCTCTCTTAGGTGCACCATGTGGGACTAAAAGGCAAAAAGAAATATCAGGAAAAACCATCTCAGCCGGCTGGGCCAGATACTTCCAGCCCAGCAATCAACAGTGCCAAGCCGGGTGGGCCTGACGCGCCACCACGGCCCAACGCCGAAGCAGCCTAAGGCAGCAGCGGATGGCCGCGTGGGCCGTCCCGCCCACCGCAGCCCAGCATGCAAGGCGAGGGAGAGGGGAGGTCCCCGGTGGGCCGGCCCGGTTCGGAGGCAGCCCTCCTGGCGCGGCGTGGCCCCTGGCTGTCAGCTCGCCCGGGTGGGCCGGTAGCGCCTGCGGCCCGCTCGCCTGGCCGGCTCCCCTGTGAGCTCCTTTGGGCCGGGGTCGAGCCAGGCCGGCTGGAGCGGGTCTAGGCAACCGCCCGCCCTGTGCGGTGGATTCTATCCACCGCCCACTCGCGTGGGGCTGTTCAAAACAGGCCCCCCTTTTTTCTGTTTTTCCTTTTTCCATTTCTTTTTCTGTAGCTTTTCTTCTAGGCCTTTTCCCTCCAGGATTTGGCCTAATAAAAAAGTTTTCTTTATAAATCTTAACTTAAATATTATTTAGAATATATTAATTCATAATTAACATATAATAAATATATATTTAAATTCCCATTTATCCAAAAAAACTTTTTTGGGGGCTTTTCCTTTATTCTTTCTCCGAACAACTTCGGATCTCTCCGCGGAATGATTCCGGCTTTCTCTCTTTCTCTACTGTGATTCCGTCTTACGAATGATCGCTCTCATTGTACCCTTAAGTGTATCCTCTCACGGCTCGGGAATGCTCTAGACATGATCTGTATCAATGATCAATAGAGGGACCAGGGATATCCATGTGACCCCTATGCATTCCTGATGACAATCTCGTTTGAACCGTCTAAATGTCCTTTTGTTTCTCGATACAACTTGTCCAAGATCCGATCAATGGTATCTTATACCTTGTTCAATCTCGTTCACAACAAGTTATGTTTTCTTGTTACCGTGATATTACATCCCCGTGACCTAGTCACATGTTGCAACATTTATAGATGTAATCTCACCAAGCCAGCCGTATGTATCTTTACCCGTCATGTGGGTGAACAAATCCCGCTCTTGACATATATTGCCTCTATAGTTCCTCCGAGTACCTGGACACACCTTTATAACCACTGTATTACCAAGTGGCGCTTGATGCTATCTAAGCATTCTCGGGAGACTGTGATTGGTATCATCTCACGGTCTAAGGAGAAGGGTCTAGGTATAGCTTTGCAACAATGAACTAGATGACTTGATCGTGTTGCAATCCTTCGAGGATTGTCCAATCACATCATTCTCCAATGATATGATCCCGTTGTCAGTTGGCATAAATGCCCATGATCTTGAAACCCAAATCATCTTCGTGACCAACGAACTAGTATGAATAGAGGCTACTAGGGACTTGATTGTTTCATACCACACTTGTACCAATGTTTCTACTCGGCACAGTTATAGCACAATATGAAACTATTATAAACTAGTTGAGATATGATAATAAAAACCTATTTCTTATTTGCCTCTAGGGCATATCTCCTTCATTATGAACAACTGTTATTTGGGAGATCGAATTATCCATCCTTGTGATCATTTACTCTTTATACATGAACTATGCGGGTTGTTCATGTGTGCAGGTATTTCAATGAACCAAGTTAAGAGGAAGCTATTCTCTTTATCACTTAAGGGCAAATCAAGGGAGTGGTATGAGCTACTAGATGATCCTCATCATTTGGAGTGGAAGGAACTTGAATCTCTCTTTTACTCTAAATTTTATCCTCCTCATGAAATTCATAAAGATAGGAATTATATTTATAATTTTCATCCTCATGATGGAGAAAGTATTGCCCAAGCATGGAGAGATTGAAGTCACTAATGCTCAAATGTCCCATTCATGAGCTCCCCAGGAATATTGTTATTCATAATTTCTATGCAAGGCTTTCATGACATTACAAGGACTATCTAGATACTTGTTTAGAGGTATCCTTCACGAGTAAGGAGGTCAAAGATAAGTGGGATCTTCTTGAAACAATTCAAAGAAATACCAAAGATTGGGATAACAACAAAGGTAAAGAACCAGGTATAAACTATGAGTATGATTGCATTAAGTCTTTCACTGAAACTGCTGATTTTCAAGAGCTTAGTGCTAAATATGGTCTTGATCCTCAAATTCTTATTGATTGTTTTAAAACCTTTGCTTCTCATATTAATGCTCCTAAATAAAAGTGGGACATGTATCATGAGCCTTTTAAAGACACTTGCATGGAAAATGAAATTGTTGTTAATGATAGCAATAAACATGCTCAAACCTCTGAAAGTATTATTTCTTATAAGCATGTTAATTTTTGTGGGATACATAGACCTTGTGAGAGTAATAAAGTTGAAGAAGAATATTGTATCACCCACAGGAATGAAAAAACTAGAATGTGGTATAGGGCTTTAAATGATCTTGGTAAAAAAGTTTGTGCCATTTATCCTTTTATTTGTGAACTTTGCTTTGAAGTGGGTCATTTCAATTTTCAATGCTCAGGCCATAATAATAACCCTTCTAATCCAATGAGTACTGCAACTTTGTATTGTGATGACATGATCACTCCTAATCAGCATGATGAACTTACATTATTTTTAGGCTATGAAGAGTTATCAAGAAAAACCTCTTTGGTAGATATGGGTGCTTTTGATATGAATAGTGTAATGCATGGTTGTCATCTTTATTGTATTGATAATTTCCACACAAATACTTACATACAAAATATTATAGAAGATGAGATGTTACCAAAATATGATAGGACTAATATGTGTTTTGAGCTTATTAATGAAAAGAAGGAATCCTCCAAAGTTTCTACTATTGTCTCTAATAATAAACCAGGGTATATGGAGAAGCTTCCTTTCAATCCTCTCCCTCCTAAAGAGAAGAAGATAAAGAAGAAAAAGAGGAGTAAAAGGAGGGAGTAAACGGTATTTTCCCCTAAGCATGTTGCTCCTATTATAGTTTTTGATGAGTCTGAACTCGATGATGTTCCTATGCCTATTACCTATAGTAGTGATCATGATTGGGAAAACCACACTACCTTTGATATTGAAAATCTCTTCGGTACCAATTCTGAAAATGATGATATTAATAATTGCTATAATATTAGTGATATCCATGATCCTTCCAATGATGATATGTTTACAAATGAACACACTTTGGAAGATAACTATTCTATTGCTTATGATGATACTATACCTCCAATATATGATGATTGCAATGATGAATATGATATTTTCAGTCCACCTACTATTCAGGAGGAAATTAATTATGATTACAATATGCCTCCTATATTTGATGATTATGGTGATGAGAATAATAATGATAGCTATGTTGTTGAGTTTGCTCCCACTACGATTAATAAGAATGACTATGTTTATAGGGAGAGTAATAATTCTTTTATGCATGTGGCTCATGATAAGAATGTTTTATGTGATAGTTATATTGTTAATTTTGTTGAATTTGCTCCCACTACAATTAATAAGAATGACTATGTTTATGTGGGGAGTATTAATTATTTTATGCATGTGGCTCATGATAAGAATGTTTCATGTGATAGTTATATTGTTAATTTTATTCATGATGCTACTGAAAGTTATTATGAGAGAGGGAAACATGGTTTTATGCATCTCAATAATATTAAGTTTCCCCTCTTTATGTTGAAAGTCTTGAAGTTGCACTTGTTTTGCTTTACTATGCTTGTTGCTTTGTGCTTTCATTAATTGTTTCTTTACAAGATTCCTATGCATAGGAAGTGGTTTAGACTTAAATTTGCTTTGAATTTTCTTCGTGGTGCTCTCTTTTATTTCAATTCATATTTCTTATGTGAGCATCTTCTCAAACTATCATGCCTAACTTAAAGGCGTTAAAGAAAAGAACTTATTGGGAGATAACCCAAAAGTTTTAGATGAGGTTTGGAAGTTATTACTTCAGTAATAACCACTCCTTATCCTTTTTATTTGCTTTTTGTGCCAAGAGTAACCTCTAATGAGAGAGAAGTAATGATTGGGAAAGTTGTTGTCCCGAAACAGATTTATGTGCTTCACCGTAAACATTCTTGTAAAATCTCTGTACGTCCTTTTAAGGCGTGAATTTTTGTGCTTCTGCCCCAGGTTGTTATCTAACTTTAGTTAGTTCAACACTTTTCGATTTGAGAAACATAAGGTCTTCGAAAAAATTGGTTTTTACCTGCTGGTTTGTTTTGATAGATTTCTGCCATTATTTGCATTTGCTTCTTGTTGGTTCTTTTTTGAGTTCTTTTGGGGAATTGAGCATTTTGAGGGAAGTGCTACAGTAGCTAGTGTTCTAATGGAAGTTTATTTGGTGTTAAAACTGAACCTTAAGACTTATTATTTTGAGTGCACTAATGTTGCTAATAAATATTGTGTGAAGTTTTGTATGAAGGAAAAATTTCAGGTGTATGGAAGGAATGAGTAATGAGATGAAGGATGGACTAAAGCTCAAGCTTGGGGATGCCACGTGTGGCACCCCAAGAAATATCCAAGAAGTACAAGTGTCAAAGCTTGGGGATGCCCAAGGCATCCCCTTCTTCATCAATAAAAATCTCAGGTTTCTTCCAAACACTTCATTTTTATTGTTTCATGCATAGTTGTGTTGTTTTTGGAGCGTCTTCTTTTTCGTTTTCGTTTTCGTTTTTTTTTTGGTTTTTCGTTTTCTTTTGTTTTCTTAGTTTTCTGAATAAATTGGTTGGACCCCCTCTTTCATACATTGGTTTGCAAATAGTTTGGTTTGGTTTGGAAAAGAGTAGGAAAGTTCATACTTATGTGGTAAAAAGAGCTTGTTTTTGACTGTGGCTTATGCTTTTTCATGACATGCTTGATATTGTTTTGGCTTTATGCTTACTATTCTTTGCTGTAGCATGACTTGTTATAAACAATTGAGATTGCTTAATGTGCCTTGGATGAATCATGCGTTGTTTTAGCATATTAAAGCATAGCATTGTGGTATTCTCCTTTGATGCTTTATTTGGGTTGACTTGGCACATGATCACACCATGTTATGACTATCCAAAGTCACCATAGCCTTTATGATCCTTTAGTTTTCAACTTGTAGTATCACTTTATGCTTTGATCAATGATGTTTTGTCGCTCTGCATGATTATGGCCATTATTGCTGTCTTAGTTTGTCCCTCCCAGTCTTTTGCTAGCCTCCATAACCAAGTATGAGTTCCACTCATGCATCCAACTCCTAAAACCAAGTTATTCCAAAGAGTCCACCATACCTACCTACTAGCATATGTTATTCCAAGTATATTCATGTTTTGTCTACCTTCCAAATTAAACTTGTTATGTGAAAATTAGTGATTAAAGCTCTCACGAACTTGATGGAACACTTTACTTTTCTTGCACTTAATAAACTTGACCCATTGTGCCCATCTTTGTTGCGTATATTCTTGCGCTTTATAAGTTGAAATTAGCAGAACCATGTATCATGGGGAACGCTTTCAACATTGCACTTGTACTTTGTACCCCGTTGATAACATGTTCTTTTGCTTATGGATCCTGGTGGTGTGAAATAAAAGGGGAACTTGTAAGATCATGGAGTTTGTATGTGTGTTAGAGAAATGCCTGGGCCGCTAGCCTAAGCCATGCCTAATCATGGTGGAAACTTGCAGCATAACCATAATGAGCACTCTATGAAGCATCCTCAATAAAAACCTATGCAAATAGCAAATAAAAAGATCGCTGAGATGCTCATTGTCTGCTTGCCTTGTCATTTTGATTATGGGATAGCTCCTGTATCATGTGCAAGGGGTACCCCGTTGGCGGTTCTTTATGATACATATGTACTTGCAATGATAAGAGCTTACTCGTGACTAAAGTTGAGTAGCATGAGGTTCGGTCTTCGTAAGTAAGGGGCATGAGATTTCGCTTTATAACTTGTCAAGCATATCCTCTTAGTTGTGTCACTTTAACCTTAATCACCTTCAAGATGCTTATGACAGGGGCAATGAGAGCTAAAAGCTATAAGTACCATAATTTTCGGAAGCTCTTTATGAGACTTGCATCCCTACTTCCTTCTATGAAGGCCGTTCTTTTACTTTTATGTTGAGTCTCCACCTTCTATCTTTATGCACCTACTTTGAGAGCATAGTGGCCATTCTTAGTTCTATGTGCATTGTCCCAAGACTTGTTGATTGATGCATAGCTTTTATATTGCTTGTTCTTAAACTATTTGTATCTAGTCACCCTTATGAACTTTGAAGGTGTCCTATGCATTTATGTTTTGCTACTCCATGAGGGACAAGATGAATGCCACTATGCTATGTTTTCTTTATGTGAAACAAACAAACGTCTTGCAAAGCATTGTTATTCATGAATCTTTTGTTTGTTCCTTTTCATGTTGCAACATAGTTGCTTTGCCTTATTGTTAGAACTTTGTCTTTCATGTTATGATTGAAGTACTATGATCCCATCTATCAATGTTATACAAATACTTTGATCAAGTTTATGTAGGTGCATGTCACCTCAAAATTTATTCTTTCTTTTTATCACTTACCTACTCGAGGACGAGAAGGAGTTAAGCTTGGGGATGTTGATACGTTGCTAACGTATACATAATTTTTGATGTTCCATGCTTGGTTTTATCTACTTTCTTGTGTTTTGTTCCAACTTTGGAGTACTTTCTATACCCTTTCTTGGACTAACCTATTAACAAGATGCCATAGTGCCAGTTTCCTGTTTTCTTCTGTTTTTGGTTCCAGAAAAGTCAGAAAATGAATATTCTCAGAATTGGACCGGACAAAAGCCAAAGTCGATATTTTACCGGACGACTCACGGAGCCAGAAGACGAGACAGAGAGGGGCCATAGGGTGGCCACAACATATGGTGGCGTGGGTTAGCCCTGGCCGCGCCACCAGGTGGTGTGTGCCCCCTAGCCACCCACCGACCTTGTCTCTTCGCCTATAAGAAGCCTCCCGATGCATAAACCCTAAATAATCAAACCTCCAGCAACGAAAAGTTCCGCAGCGCCGCCACCACCGAAGGGGAGATTTGGGGACAGAAAGTCTCTGTTCTGGCACCCTGCCGGGACGGGGAAGTGCCCCCGGAGACATCTCCATCGATCTCCACCACCATCTCCATCACCATTGTTGATTCCCATGATGATGAGGGAGTAGTTCTTCCTTGAGACTAAGGGTTCTACCATAGTCATTGAAATGTGTGTTATTTTCACAAACCACACATGGATCCACAAGAGTCATTGAAATGTGTGTTCTCTTCAGAGACCACACATGGATCCACCAGTGTCATTCCATATGTGTTCTTCTCAATAACCACAACTAGAGCCATTGCATGTGTGTTCTTTCCACAAACCACACATGGATCAACCAGAGTCATTGCATGTGTGTTCTTTCCACAAAACACACATGGATCCACCAGAGTCATTGCATGTGTGTTCACACACATGGATCCACCAATGTCATTGCATGTGTGTTCTTTCCACAAACCACATTGATCAACCAGAGTCATTGCATATGTGTTCTTTCCACAAACCACACATGGATCCACCAGAGTCATTGCATGTGTGTTCATGTCACAAACCACACATGGATCCACCAATGTGACTGCATGTGTATTCTTTTCACAAACCACATATGGATCCACCAATGTCATTGAAATGTGTGTTCTCTTCAGAAACCATACATGGATCCCATAGTGTCATTGCAATTGTGTTCTTTTTACTAACCCACATATGGATCCACCAGAGTCATTGCATGTGTGTTATCTTCAGAGACCGCAAATGGATCAAACAGTGTCATTGCATGTGTGTTCTTTTCACAGACCACGTATGGATCCACCAGTTGAAGAAAATATGCCCTGAGAGGCAATAATAAAGTTGTTATTATGTATTCCTTATATATGATAGATGTTTATTTTACATGCTAGAATTGTATTGATCGGAAACATCAATACATGTGTGTTTAATAAAAAAAGGGTTCCTAGTTATGCCTCTCTTATAGACTAGCTTGTTGATTAACAAGATGATCAAGGTTTCCTGATCATGGACATTGGATGTTGTTAATAACAAGGTCACACCATTGGTGGAATGATGTGATGAACATTCATCCGAAGTATAGCATTACGATCAAGTCATTATGTTTATATTGCTATAACATCATACGTAGTAATCTTTATCCTTAGACCATGAGATCATGTTAATTGCTAACACCAGAAGAGTATCTTGATAACATCAAACGTCACACCGTAATAGGGTGACTATAAAGATGGGTTCAGTACTACGAAGGTGTTATGTTGAGGCTCATGGATCAAGAGTGGAATTTGTCAATCCTGATGACGGATAGATATACTCTGGGCCCTCTCGGTGATATCACATTGAGATAGCTTGCAAGCAAGTGATGTGATCACTAGAATGTTATATCACGGGAATGAGAAAAGAGTGCATGTCGGTAACGAGATCAAACTAGGTATGGAGATACCAATGATCAAATCTCGGACATGTAATATATCGAGAGACAAAGGGATTTAGTTACAAGCGTTAAAGGTTCTCACGATCACAGAAGTCATCGTTGAATGTGTAGGAGTCAGTACGGATCTCCAGGTCCCGCTGTTGATTATTGATCGGAGAAGGGTCTCGATCATGTCTGCATTATTCATGAACCGTAGGGTGGCACACTTAAGAGTTACCGGACACCATTTTGGAGCACATATCTTTCAGACAAAAGAATTGCAAAGCGCAGGAATTGTTTCAATAGAAACGGGAAATTGTTTCGGGTGAAATTGCAGAAAGTGGTTCTGCATGTGATATTGAAATATAGCAAGGGGCTATATGTGAATGTTTGTTAATTAAATTAATTAACAAAATTCTGAATAAATTTAATAAAATAGTTTTATTAAATGAGAGAGCATTAAACTTGGAGAATTTTAATGCATTTAAAGTGGAGACTTTAAAAGGGAATGTGAAGAGGCATTTGAATGTGGAGGGGTTACCACCACATGAATGGGGGAGGTGAGGGGTCACCCCCCCCCCATGCGCCAGCCATGTAGAGAGGGGGCACCCCCTCCTCCTATAAAAGGCCACCCATTCCCTCCTTCATCCTCACACCCTCCTTGTGAAGGATCTCTCTTCCCCTCTAGAATTATGCCCCCATGGTCTCGGATTAGCGAGATACATGTTCCCGGTGGCATTTCGTCTAGAAGGAGTTGCTGCTTCCGCTGGATCGCTGGCGCGAGGAGGTGGAGGTTGTCCGGTGGCTTGAACGTGTGTGCGAGTGCGGATGCGCTGCTGAGTTGCGGTGCTCGGACTTCCTCACGATCTTGAGATCGGAAAGTGTGCGACTACATCAACCACGAGTTCCTACTCGTTAACAAAACTCGTTGTCTTCGAGGGTAAGTTCTCGTTGGATGTATGTCCACCCGTTGCTTTGTACCTAGTAGATAGCTCTTGGCATGTAGTTCACACCGTAAGAATTTTTTGTTTTCTATGCTGCGGACCCAACAGTGGTATCAGAGCCTGATCTATGCGTAGGTGCTTTGCACGGGTAGTACACATATGTTTATATGTGGGCGATGATGATCATGTTATTGCATCTTCTATGTATTTTGGATATTGGTGGCATAGTGGGATGAAGCGGCCCGGACCAACCTTAAAATTTCATCGTACATGAGACCGGTTGGACGACTGACATATAACTTGTTTTGCATAAGTTGCTGGCGGGTGTCTGTCTCTCCTACTATAGTCAATATCTGATTTACAACGAGTTTCTAATAACTTAGTTATCCTCGTTGTGGTTCATGTTCGTAGGTGAGAACGGTTCTATCTCCGAAAGCCCTAAGCCACGTAAAACTTGCAATTGATAAATTAGAGGCATCTAGTTTAGAACGTTGCTGGGCTAGTATATTGATATTGTATTGTTGTAAGTAGATGTATGATAGATACTCTTACAACACACTCAACATGTAAGTTCCATAGACCTTGGCCTTACACACAAAGTAATGATAGAGATCATACCACGATGCAAGTGATAGAGATCAAATGCATGGACCATATCATCTCACTTTACACATTAGATGTTAGCATCGTATACTGCTAGTTTGGCGCTTTTGGTAGCATTGTAAGATGATCCCTCATTTAGATATCAAGATAAAAATGTGTTCTTCCTTGAGTATGCACCGTTCTATGGATCATGTTACGAGACATCACGTGATGATCGGGTGTACTCGAATCTACGCTTTCATAAGAACGGGTGTAAGACAGTTTTACACACGCGAATACTAAGGTTCTTACTTGGTGAGCCTAGCATGTATAGACATGGCCTCGGAACACGGACCGAAAGGTTAAGCATGAGTCATATAGTTGATATGATGCCCATGTACATGCTCGCCTTTGAAGGTACATCAACTCACGTGATGATCGGACTTGGTGTAGTGGATTTGGTTCATGTAATCACCAAAAGGACACGAGGGATGTCATTTTTGAGTGGGAGTTCATTAGTAATTTGGATTAGTTGAACTCAATCTATCATAAACTTAGTCTAAATAAACTTTACAAATTCTGTTGTAGATGGCACCACCTGCTTTTAATTTCAATGTGTTCATGGATAAAGAGAAACTTGTTGCGAATGGTAGCAACTTCACCAACTGGGCTATGAATTTGAGGATTCTCCTCACTGCTGCACAAAAGCAATATGTGCTAGATGCGCCGTTAGGCCCCCCACCAGCTCCTGATGCCCCTGACAAGGAAAAGAATGTCTATGTGACTCGTCAGGAGGACCACAACTTAGTTCATTGTGGCATAATGTATGGGCTAGAGCCAGAACTTCGAAAGCATTTCGAAAATGGCAATGCCTTTGATACCATGGGAGAATTGAAAATGATTTTCGATACCCATGCTGCCATAGAGAGTTATAATGCTACAGAAAAGTTCTTTAGCTGCATGATGGAGGAAAACAGCTCCGTTAGTGAGCACGTACTCAAAATGTCTGGGTACGCCGATAAGCTTGTGTCCTTGGGAATAACGATTCCCAATGACTTAGGCATACATGGTGTTCTCCAATCTCTGCCACCTAGCTACAAGAGCTTCGTGATGAACTATAATATGCAGGGCACGAAGAAGACTCTTCCCGAGCTTCTGTCAATGCTTAAGACTACAGAAGTGGAGATTAGGAAAGAACATCAAGTGTTGATGATCAATAGAACCACCGGTTTCAAGAAAGACAAGAAAGGAAAGCACAAGGGAAAGAAGGGTGGCAAGTCTGTTGCCACGCCTGAAAAGAAACCATGAGCTGGCCCTAAGTCTGACACCGAGTGCTACTATTGTAAGGGGACTAGCCATTGGAAGCGCAACTGCCCCAAGTATTTGGTGGACAAGAAGTCCGGCAAGGCAAACAAAGGTATAAGTGATATACATGTTATTGATGTGTACTTGACTAGTACTCGCACTAGCACCTGGGTACTTGATACAGGATCAGTTGCTAATATATGTAACTCGGTTCAGGGGCTACGGAAGAAGCGACAACTAGCAAGGGATGAGGTCACAATGCGGGTCGGCAATGGATCAAGAGTTGATGTGATCGCCGTCGGAATGCTGCCTCTCCATATGCCATCGGGATTAGTTATAAACCTAAATAATTGTTATTTGGTGCCTGCACTGAGCATGAACGTTGTATCCGGATCGTGTTTGATGCAAAGTGGTCATTCCTTTAAATCTGAAAACAATGGCTGTTCGATTTATAAGAATGATATCTTTTATGGTCATGCACCTATGTTGAATAGTTTATTTCTGATAGATCTCGATAGTAATATTACGCACATTCATAATGTTAATGCTAAAAAGATTAAACTTGATAATGATATATCTGCATATATGTGGCACTACCGTCTAGGTATGGAGATACCGATGATCGAATCTCAGACATGTAATATATCGAGAGACAAAGGGATTTAGTTACAAGCGTTAAAGGTTCTCACGATCACAAAAGTCATCGTTGAATGTGTAGGAGTCAGTAGGGATCTCTAGGTCCCGCTGTTGATTATTGATCAGAGAAGTGTCTCGATCATGTCTGCATTATTCGTGAACCGTAGGGTGGCACACTTAAGAGTTACCGGACACCATTTTGGAGCACATATGTTTCAGACGAAAGAATTGCAAAGCGCAGGAATTGTTTCAATAGAAACGGGAAATTGTTTCGGGTGAAATTGCAGAAAGTGGTTCTGCATGTGATATTGAAATATAGCAAGGGGCTATATGTGAATGTTTGTTAATTAAATTAATTAACAAAATTCTGAATAAATTTAATAAAATAGTTTTATTAAATGAGAGAGCATTAAACTTGGAGAATTTTAATGCATTTAAAGTGGAGACTTTAAAAGGGAATGTGAAGAGGCATTTGAATGTGGAGGGGTTACCACCACATGAATGGGGGAGGTGAGGGGTCACCCCCATGTGCCAGCCATGTAGAGAGGGGGCACCCCCCTCCTCCTATAAAAGGCCACCCATTCCCTCCTTCATCCTCACACCCTCCTTGTGAAGGATCTCTCTTCCCCTCTAGAATTATGCCCCCATGGTCTCGGATTAGCGAGATACATGTTCCCGGTGGCATTTCGTCTAGAAGGAGTTGCTGCTTCCGCTGGAGCGCTGGCGCGAGGAGGTGGAGGTTGTCCGGTGGCTTGAACGTGTGTGCGAGTGCGGATGCGCTGCTAAGTTGCGGTGCTCGGACTTCCTCACGATCTTGAGATCGGAAAGTGTGCGACTACATCAACCACGAGTTCCTACTCGTTAACAAAACTCGTTGTTTTCGAGGGTAAGTTCTCGTTGGATGTATGTCCACCCGTTGCTTTGTACCTAGTAGATAGCTCTTGGCATGTAGTTCACACCGTAAGAATTTTTTTGTTTTCTATGCTGCGGACCCAACAGTGGTATCAGAGCCTGATCTATGCGTAGGTGCTTTGCACGGGTAGTACACATATGTTTATATGTGGGCGATGATGATCATGTTATTGCATCTTCTATGTATTTTGGATATTGGTGGCATAGTGGGATGAAGCGGCCCGGACCAACCTTAAAATGTCATCGTACATGAGACCGGTTGGACGACTGACATATAACTTGTTTTGCATAAGTTGCTGGCGGGTGTCTGTCTCTCCTACTATAGTCAATATCTGATTTACAACGAGTTTCTAATAACTTAGTTATCCTCGTTGTGGTTCATGTTCGTAGGTGAGAACGGTTCTATCTCCGAAAGCCCTAGGCCACGTAAAACTTGCAATTGATAAATTAGAGGCATCTAGTTTAGAACGTTGCTGGGCTAGTATATTGATATTGTATTGTTGTAAGTAGATGTATGATAGATACTCTTACAACACACTCAACATGTAAGTTCCATAGACCTTGGCCTTACACACAAAGTAATGATAGAGATCATACCACGATGCAAGTGATAGAGATCAAATGCATGGACCATATCATCTCACTTTACACATTAGATGTTAGCATCGTATACTGCTAGTTTGGCGCTTTTGGTAGCATTGTAAGATGATCCCTCATTTAGATATCAAGATAAAAATGTGTTCTTCCTTGAGTATGCACCGTTCTATGGATCATGTTACGAGACATCACGTGATGATCGGGTGTACTCGAATCTACGCTTTCATAAGAACGGGTGTAAGACAGTTTTACACACGCGAATACTAAGGTTCTTACTTGGTGAGCCTAGCATGTATAGACATGGCCTCGGAACACGGACCGAAAGGTTAAGCATGAGTCATATAGTTGATATGATGCCCATGTACATGCTCGCCTTTGAAGGTACATCAACTCACGTGATGATCGGACTTGGTGTAGTGGATTTGGTTCATGTAATCACCAAAAGGACACGAGGGATGTCATTTTTGAGTGGGAGTTCATTAGTAATTTGGATTAGTTGAACTCAATCTATCATAAACTTAGTCTAAATAAACTTTACAAATTCTGTTGTAGATGGCACCACCTGCTTTTAATTTCAATGTGTTCATGGATAAAGAGAAACTTGTTGCGAATGGTAGCAACTTCACCAACTGGGCTATGAATTTGAGGATTCTCCTCACTGCTGCACAAAAGCAATATGTGCTAGATGCGCCGTTAGGCCCCCCACCAGCTCCTGATGCCCCTGACAAGGAAAAGAATGTCTATGTGACTCGTCAGGAGGACCACAACTTAGTTCATTGTGGCATAATGTATGGGCTAGAGCCAGAACTTCGAAAGCATTTCGAAAATGGCAATGCCTTTGATACCATGGGAGAATTGAAAATGATTTTCGATACCCATGCTGCCATAGAGAGTTATAATGCTACAGAAAAGTTCTTTAGCTGCATGATGGAGGAAAACAGCTCCGTTAGTGAGCACGTACTCAAAATGTCTGGGTACGCCGATAAGCTTGTGTCCTTGGGAATAACGATTCCCAATGACTTAGGCATACATGGTGTTCTCCAATCTCTGCCACCTAGCTACAAGAGCTTCGTGATGAACTATAATATGCAGGGCACGAAGAAGACTCTTCCCGAGCTTCTGTCAATGCTTAAGACTACAGAAGTGGAGATTAGGAAAGAACATCAAGTGTTGATGATCAATAGAACCACCGGTTTCAAGAAAGACAAGAAAGGAAAGCACAAGGGAAAGAAGGGTGGCAAGTCTGTTGCCACGCCTGAAAAGAAACCATGAGCTGGCCCTAAGTCTGACACCGAGTGCTACTATTGTAAGGGGACTAGCCATTGGAAGCGCAACTGCCCCAAGTATTTGGTGGACAAGAAGTCCGGCAAGGCAAACAAAGGTATAAGTGATATACATGTTATTGATGTGTACTTGACTAGTACTCGCACTAGCACCTGGGTACTTGATACAGGATCAGTTGCTAATATATGTAACTCGGTTCAGGGGCTACGGAAGAAGCGACAACTAGCAAGGGATGAGGTCACAATGCGGGTCGGCAATGGATCAAGAGTTGATGTGATCGCCGTCGGAATGCTGCCTCTCCATATGCCATCGGGATTAGTTATAAACCTAAATAATTGTTATTTGGTGCCTGCACTGAGCATGAACGTTGTATCCGGATCGTGTTTGATGCAAAGTGGTCATTCCTTTAAATCTGAAAACAATGGCTGTTCGATTTATAAGAATGATATCTTTTATGGTCATGCACCTATGTTGAATAGTTTATTTCTGATAGATCTCGATAGTAATATTACGCACATTCATAATGTTAATGCTAAAAAGATTAAACTTGATAATGATATATCTGCATATATGTGGCACTACCGTCTAGGTATGGAGATACCGATGATCGAATCTCAGACATGTAATATATCGAGAGACAAAGGGATTTAGTTACAAGCGTTAAAGGTTCTCACGATCACAAAAGTCATCGTTGAATGTGTAGGAGTCAGTAGGGATCTCTAGGTCCCGCTGTTGATTATTGATCAGAGAAGTGTCTCGATCATGTCTGCATTATTCGTGAACCGTAGGGTGGCACACTTAAGAGTTACCGGACACCATTTTGGAGCACATATGTTTCAGACGAAAGAATTGCAAAGCGCAGGAATTGTTTCAATAGAAACGGGAAATTGTTTCGGGTGAAATTGCAGAAAGTGGTTCTGCATGTGATATTGAAATATAGCAAGGGGCTATATGTGAATGTTTGTTAATTAAATTAATTAACAAAATTCTGAATAAATTTAATAAAATAGTTTTATTAAATGAGAGAGCATTAAACTTGGAGAATTTTAATGCATTTAAAGTGGAGACTTTAAAAGGGAATGTGAAGAGGCATTTGAATGTGGAGGGGTTACCACCACATGAATGGGGGAGGTGAGGGGTCACCCCCCATGTGCCAGCCATGTAGAGAGGGGGCACCCCCCTCCTCCTATAAAAGGCCACCCATTCCCTCCTTCATCCTCACACCCTCCTTGTGAAGGATCTCTCTTCCCCTCTAGAATTATGCCCCCATGGTCTCGGATTAGCGAGATACATGTTCCCGGTGGCATTTCGTCTAGAAGGAGTTGCTGCTTCCGCTGGATCGCTGGCGCGAGGAGGTGGAGGTTGTCCGGTGGCTTGAACGTGTGTGCGAGTGCGGATGCGCTGCTAAGTTGCGGTGCTCGGACTTCCTCACGATCTTGAGATCGGAAAGTGTGCGACTACATCAACCACGAGTTCCTACTCGTTAACAAAACTCGTTGTTTCGAGGGTAAGTTCTCGTTGGATGTATGTCCACCCGTTGCTTTGTACCTAGTAGATAGCTCTTGGCATGTAGTTCACACCGTAAGAATTTTTTTGTTTTCTATGCTGCGGACCCAACAGTGGTATCAGAGCCTGATCTATGCGTAGGTGCTTTGCACGGGTAGTACACATATGTTTATATGTGGGCGATGATGATCATGTTATTGCATCTTCTATGTATTTTGGATATTGGTGGCATAGTGGGATGAAGCGGCCCGGACCAACCTTAAAATGTCATCGTACATGAGACCGGTTGGACGACTGACATATAACTTGTTTTGCATAAGTTGCTGGCGGGTGTCTGTCTCTCCTACTATAGTCAATATCTGATTTACAACGAGTTTCTAATAACTTAGTTATCCTCGTTGTGGTTCATGTTCGTAGGTGAGAACGGTTCTATCTCCGAAAGCCCTAGGCCACGTAAAACTTGCAATTGATAAATTAGAGGCATCTAGTTTAGAACGTTGCTGGGCTAGTATATTGATATTGTATTGTTGTAAGTATATGTATGATAGATACTCTTACAACACACTCACATGTAAGTTCCATAGACCTTGGCCTTACACACAAAGTAATGATAGAGATCATACCACGATGCAAGTGATAGAGATCAAATGCATGGACCATATCATCTCACTTTACACATTAGATGTTAGCATCGTATACTGCTAGTTTGGCGCTTTTGGTAGCATTGTAAGATGATCCCTCATTTAGATATCAAGATAAAAATGTGTTCTTCCTTGAGTATGCACCGTTCTATGGATCATGTTACGAGACATCACGTGATGATCGGGTGTACTCGAATCTACGCTTTCATAAGAACGGGTGTAAGACAGTTTTACACACGCGAATACTAAGGTTCTTACTTGGTGAGCCTAGCATGTATAGACATGGCCTCGAACACGGACCGAAAGGTTAAGCATGAGTCATATAGTTGATATGATGCCCATGTACATGCTCGCCTTTGAAGGTACATCAACTCACGTGATGATCGGACTGGTGTAGTGGATTTGGTTCATGTAATCACCAAAAGGACACGAGGGATGTCATTTTTGAGTGGGAGTTCATTAGTAATTTGGATTAGTTGAACCTCAATCTATCATAAACTTAGTCTAAATAAACTTTACAAATTCTGTTGTAGATGGCACCCACCTGCTTTTAATTTCAATGTGTTCATGGATAAAGAGAAACCTTGTTGCGAATGGTAGCAACTTCACCAACTGGGCTATGAATTTGAGGATTCTCCTCACTGCTGCACAAAAGCAATATGTGCTAGATGCGCCGTTAGGCCCCCCACCAGCTCCTGATGCCCCTGACAAGGAAAAGAATGTCTATGTGACTCGTCAGGAGGACCCACAACTTAGTTCATTGTGGCATAATGTATGGGCTAGAGCCAGAACTTCGAAGCATTTCGAAATGGCAATGCCTTTGATACCATGGGAGAATTGAAAATGATTTTCGATACCCATGCTGCCATAGAGAGTTATAATGCTACAGAAAAGTTCTTTAGCTGCATGATGGAGGAAACAGCTCCGTTAGTGAGCACGTACTCAAAAATGTCTGGGTACGCCGATAAGCTTGTGTCCTTGGGAATAACGATTCCCAATGACTTAGCATACATGGTGTTCTCCAATCTCTGCCACCTAGCTACAAGAGCTTCGTGATGAACTAAATATGCAGGGCACGAAGAAGACTCTTCCCGAGCTTCTGTCAATGCTTAAGACTACAGAAGTGGAGATTAGGAAAGAACATCAAGTGTTGATGATCAATAGAAACCACCCGGTTTCAAGAAAGACAAGAAAGGAAAGCACAAGGGAAAGAAGGGTGGCAAGTCTGTTGCCACGCCTGAAAAGAACCATGAGCTGGCCCTAAGTCTGACACCGAGTGCTACTATTGTAAGGGGACTAGCCATTGGAAGCGCACTGCCCCAAGTATTTGGTGGACAAGAAGTCCGGCAAGGCAAACAAAGGTATAAGTGATATACATGTTATTGGATGTGTACTTGACTAGTACTCGCACTAGCAC